>FJUW01000013.1:0-404025 GCA_900074885.1 Rhynchosporium graminicola
TAACTATTAATCTATAGTATGAATTATATAAGCGTAGTCTTATACGTAAGTCTTTAACGTAGAGACTTCTAATTAGAGTTAAAGTAGAGATTCACGCGGGATATAAGCGATAATATTACTAAATCGTACGCACTTCAGCCGTATATTAGTAGCTTCTCTAGAGTATAAAGACTTCTCTTTACTACTCTATTCTTATTCTTTAGATAATAAACGCTTAGGCTTATTATATCTATAATAAGTAGTATAAACGCCGGAGAAATAGTCCTAACTGATCGGTAGTAGTAATAGAGGGTTAATTACCTATAGAATACTCTCTAAGGGAGAGTTTTAGATATTTTTATAGCTATAAGTCTCCCTAGAAGTGCGCTTCCGAGCTAGTAATAGTTATTTAATAATAGAGATAGAGTTAATAATAGCTCGAATATTAATAGGAGAGTTAGCTACGCTTCGCTATTCCTTATACGCTTCCTAGAACTAATTAAGGCGTTCGTTTCGTTCGTTAGCGTCGTATTAATAGCGCTAATAAGTATAGTATTTATATAAGTCCTTAATCTCGATCAGAGAGCTATAAACGTTACTAGGAGGAGTATATAGTAGCTAAATAATCTATCGTTTAGAGGTATCTAAGAGTACTTAATATTCCGAAAGCTAGGCCCTTCCGAGTATAATACTATAGTTTCCGAGAGTAGTAATAAGAAAGGAGGTAAATACCTGAACGCGACGATCTACTATTAGATTAAGTATCGTATAGTAATTAATAGTACTACTATTAATGCTATTAAAGCCTTTAATAGGAATTACGTTTAGTAGAGAGTGAATTAAAGGTTTTAAGAAGAAGGAAAGAGATTTAAGAAAAGAATAATTAATAAAATAGTATCTATTAGCTCCAGAATCGAGAAGTAAAAGTAGCTTATACGAGAGTCTATTCTTAGTAAGAGTAGTACGTGTAGTAAACGATTAACTACTAAGAAGCTTCATAAGGTTAAGATATCGCATATCTTGTATATTACCTAGGAAAGAGTCTTTCCCTAAGTGTAGTCTTTTACTAGTAGTTTAATATACTCTTAGGTATTATCGTACGTTTCTTCGTTATTATTATCTTCTGACTTACTATTAATATTATTATTAGTATTAATTACGTTAATTCGATACGGAGTATTAAGTCGAGCTAACGATAAGCGTAAGTATAAAGTAGGCGTAAAGTGATAAGGAGCATTCGCTAGCGATTATGCACGAGGCGTATCGTTTCGTGCAGAGCATAGTACTTATTTACTAGTCGCACTAGTGTTCTCGGGCGTAGGAGTAGCGTTATCTTCTTCAATTAACAGTAGCGGTATTATACGCGATTAAACGTTATTAAACGATATAGACTTAGTAGAGCGCTAAGTAGTTAACTAGCGTAGTTCTAGGAACTCGTCCCGTAACTAATATAGTTCTGTAGATAAGTTAGTATTTAATTATCTCTCCTCTATAAGCTTCCTTTCTGCCTCTTATAGCTAGTAAGCGCGGTCTTCCTATGAGTTACTTATAGTTACTATTAATATAAGAGTATTATTAGGGAAGTTTAGGGACTCGGTAAATTCGTTAATTATAATAGAAGTTAGGGAGCTTAACTCGGACGAGGTATCGTCGCGAGTACTCTCTACTATAGAGAGAGGTAGGTTATAGCGAGTATTACGAGTCGCTGAAGAATAGGAAGTAGAGGGAGTCGGAGAACTAGTAGTCGATTTATCGGACTTAGGTTACTTCAGTTTAGGTGCTATTCTTCAAGTTTATACTTAGTATAGGCCTTCTCCGTATAGCGTAATCTCCTGCGTTTAGTAGCTCTAGGTATAGAGGTATAATATAAGTAGATATTTATTATCTTCCTAGATATAGGTAAAAGAGTTATAGATAATATAACGCTTACTCTAGAAAGGTCTTAAAACTATATAAGTAATAAGATCTTATATTATTATGAATATAAAGTAGTAAGAATCACTTAAGAATCTATAACTAAGGAGTGAAGAAGTAGAGAGAGAAGGGAAGTATATATATGAAAAGGGGCCCCTAAACTCTACTCGTGTAATCTCGCTTAGCAGTAAGTGTTTCTACTAATAGGGAGAAACCTCCAAACCTGACCAGTCGTCACACTTTATATCCCTTAGTATCTATACGCGGGAAGCTCGTGTTATTCTTTAACGTATACTTCTACTAAGCTCAGCGGAAGCTAAATTTTCCTATTAACTCGTATAATACTATTCTTAATTATATTCCTTATAATAAGTTCCTTAGTCTCGTCTAGGGATATTCTATCCTTCTTCTAAGTCTCTTTTAAGGTATTATACTAAGGTCTCTTAATTTCTTACTTAATTATAATAGCTTCTCGGATATTAATAACTATATCTCTATTATCTAGCTATCTAAGTAAAGCGGTCTTATTATAGATCTTATCGTTCTTATAACTTAGTAATCTACTTAGAGTATCTACTTATATATTATCCTTTCCCTATATATACTTAATAACTAGATTAAAAGAGGCGAGTTCCTTTAACTATTAGGCTAATTAACGATTATCTAAGACCTTAGTAGTTATAAAAGTTCGGAGATTTATATAATTAGTATAGATAATAACTAGAAACTTAGCTCCTTATAAGTATATTTTCTAATATTTAAGTACTTTAACGATCGCTATAAGTTCTTTCTTATAGATAT
This sequence comes from Rhynchosporium graminicola, assembly GCA_900074885.1. Classification (NCBI taxonomy): domain Eukaryota; kingdom Fungi; phylum Ascomycota; class Leotiomycetes; order Helotiales; family Ploettnerulaceae; genus Rhynchosporium; species Rhynchosporium graminicola. The sequence goes on from FJUW01000013.1 coordinate 2,695, forward strand.
TATAATTCTATTTAGCTAGAGATATTTTCTCTAAAAAGTAAGCGACTAAGTATAGTTGTCTTTCGTTATCTCGCTATAGGTATACTACGCCGGTATAAGTATCAGAGGTATCTATTTCTATTATACTTTCCTTTTCTTCGTCGAAACTATATAGGATTAGTTCTTTTATAAATTCTTTCTTAATTCTCTAAAAAGCTTCCTTATACTAGCTAGTCTAAGTAAAAGGAATACTCTTCCTTATTAAGCTCGTAAGCGGTTTAGTAATCTTAGAATAGTTTCTAATAAACTATTAGTAGAAGTTAGCGAAACCTAACTATAACTATATATTCTTAATATTCTTTAGAGATTCCTATTCCTTTATAGCTTTAATTTTCTTCGGGTTAATACTTATCTCTCTAAGGCGAATAATATACCTTAGAAAAGTGACTTACTTAACTAAGAATTTATATTTCGATATCTTTAGTCTAGAATCTACTTTATATAATACTTCTATAACTTAGGTAATATAGCCCTAGTATGCCTCGATAGTCTCTAAGTATACTAGAATATTATCTAGGTAATATATAGCGAATTTCCTAATAAAGTCCTTAAGAATATTATTATTCTGTTTTTAATACGTAACTAAGGTATTAGTTAAGCCGAATAGTATTACTATATATTCCTATAGCCCTAAGGGTAATACGAAAGTAGTCTTCTACTCGTATCCCTCTTTAATTCGGATTAAATTAAACGCGTTATATTAGTCTAACTTAGTATATATCTTTACTCTAGCTAGCTTATCCTATAGGTACTACGCGTTTAGTAAAAGATATATATCTCTTATAGTTCTACTATTAATTATCTAATAGTCTCTATATAGTCTTCCCTTAGGATCTCCTGCTTTCTTAACTACTAGTATATTAATAGCGTATAGTAACTTGGATTTCCGAATCTATCTTTTCTTTATACTTAACTCCTAATACTCCTTAAGCGTCTATATAGTATTATAGTTATAGTAGTAAAGTTTCTCTATAATAAGTATAAATCTATCTTTAAAGTTTATCTTATAATCTTAGGGTTTATACTTAAGTAGAGCCCTTATATCTTGCGGATCCTCGAATAATTTCGAGAACTTTCTATATAGTTCGAGTAGCTATTCCCGAATATTATCTATCTAGCTAAGATAATTCCTAAGTTCTATCTAACTAGGAACTCGACTTAACTAGCTAGAGTCTATTAGCGTTATTATTAAGGAGGTAGCGCTAGCCTCTTATTTATTAGCTAGTTAATTACGCTTATATTTATAGTTACTAAACATAACTCTCTTAGTTACCTAGTTTACGCTAGGATTATAGTTATATAGCTATAACGTTCCTAATACGATATTATATTATCTGGTAAGTATAATATCGAAGTAAAGCGTTTCTTTATATCTATTAATAACTATCTTTATTCCTCTTATCTTTCTATAGACTTATCTATTTAATCCGGCGCCTTTTCTATCTAATAAGGTAAGATAATATAATTTCAGGTTAATAGTAGTAGAAATATTCTATTTCTCGATAAAGGCCGGGTTTATAAAGCGTCTTATAGCTCCTGAATCGATAAGTGCTTTTATCTTAATATTATCTATTATAACTAGTAAAATTAACTAATCGAACTCTCTAGTAGTAGTAAGCTCTAAGTATAATAGTTTTATTATAAAGTAATCACGTGCTTCTTTAATAATTCTCCTTATTATTTTATCTAACTAAGTCCTAAGGCCGGGTTCGTAAGTAATTAGAGTATAAGGTATATAATAATAGAGATTAATTTACTTTTAAATCAGATCTAGTACTATTCTTTAATAAGTAGTTAGTTCTAATAGGTATTATCTTCTCTACTAATAATATTCCTCTTCTATTTCCTTAGTAATAGCTTAAGTATCTTTAATTTAAAGGAACCGATCTAATTATTCGAATTCTTTTAGTTCTAGTTCTCCTTCGAGGTTAGCTATATAACAATTTAGTTATTCCTCGATATCCCTAGTATTAACTTAGAATATAATAGTAATAGTATCGCAGTAAGTAATAATATAATCTATACTTAGGTTAAGTATATTATAAGTTTAGTAATATTCTATAAAATCGGACTTAGTTCTATTATAAACTTATATTCTTCTTCTATTATTATGATTTCGAAGAGTCTAGTTTTCGTTATTATATAGAAAGTTATTATATAAATAGTTTCTTTTATCTATAATACTCTAGCTTTCTTAGTTTTTATCTAGAAGTTTAACTAAGTTCTCTTCGAATCCTTCGCTAGATTTATAAGTTATAAAGTCCTGCGAACTCTATTCTGCGCTAGAAGCTTCTTAGTAATTTAGCTTTCTTTCGGCTAGTCCGAATTCTCTCTTAAGTTTATTCTAGGGTTTTCCTCTCTATTTCTTCTTCTAAGAATAATTATAAGTAAGGTATCTTAGCTTATTATATATATAATATAAGCTCTTCTCTTAACGTTTATCTTTCTCAGATTAGCCCTTAGATCCTCTTTTTACTCTATTTATTTCTATCGGATTATAATAGTTATATTTATTATTCGGGTAAGGTTAGAAATTTCCTTAATATTTATTATATTATTATAGAAATTAAGATTTCCGAAGGTAAGTAAGTATAAAGTATCCTCCTTTTTCTTTTACTTATTCTTAGATTCGTTTATTAATAGTAGTAGACGATCTGATTAAGTCCTCTAGGGTACCTAGTTTACTAGCCTTAAAGAGCTTATCCTTAATATAATCCTTAAAGCCTCGATAGTATTAAGCTCTTAATCTACTATTTATCTAGTCTAACTATATAGAATATCAGTAGAACTTAGTAGTATATTTATAGATAGATCCTTATTATCGAATTCCGAGCAGGTGCTTCTCGTCTTATTCCTTCTTATTAAGGTCTCCGAAGACTCCTTTAATAGTATTAGTAAAGCTTATAAGAGTTCGAAAGATAACTCGACTTTTTTCAGTTATAGTAATAGAATAAGCCTTAGATAAGTATCGATTAACTAAGTAGTTACTTAGAGCTAGCTTAATCTAGTAAGCTATAATATCGCAGAGGAATAAGGCGATCTATAGGACTTTAAGGGAGTCTACTTCGAACTTATCCTTATTAAAGGCGAGGTATATCTAGTACTAGAGGATAAACTATCTTAGTTTATTATAGTTCCTATAATAAGTATCAGGTAGGTTTATACGAAGTAGTATACTCTTATCGACCTTATTAACCTTATCCGGCCTACTAGTCTAAGAGCTTTCTCTTATAATAGATCCTTCTTTAGTAGCTATTTCGTTCTTACTAATAATACTTCAAGTAAAGTACTTAAAGTATAATATTCCTAGTTCTAACTAGTACGTAGTATATAAGCTCGTTAGTTAGTATTAGCTATAAAGTAAAGTAAATAAGAAGTTCAGTTCTTAATTAGAATTAAGACGTTATAAGCAGGTATTAATTACTATATGAATTTAAGCACGAAGCTCTTATCTAATAGTAGAAGTGCTAGTCTTATATAGAATCTTCGTTCCCTTATACTAGCTATATAAGACTATCTTATAAAGCGCGTAAGCTCTCGCGACCTATCTAGTAGTCTAGCATATCACGTGATCCTAGATCACTTATAGCTATAATACTATTATTACTTTAATACAGGTAGATATATAGTACTACTCGCTAGTTTATACTATAACCGTGTTAGTGCTTTTCCTCTAATAGTACTAACTCTTTTCTAGTACTAAAACCCGTCTGGTACTTACTATTAGGTAGTACTATCAGTATTCTGGTGCCAGGACGGTTTTGGTACTAAGAACTATACTGGTTCGTGATAATATAATAAGCTAGAAACTCCGAATATAACTATAGCCCGATAGTAAGGTTTATAGTATTAAATTCGAAGAACCTTATAAGAGTAGAATAAGCTATATTTCGCTTTATAGCTATTTCTTCTGCAGATAAACTAAGCTTAAAATATATAGTTTACTCTCCTTATAAATAAACTATAAGATATTATATAAGCGGAAATTCCTTATAAGTAAGATATTCGAATAGTTACTATAAAGCTTCCGAGGGACTTACGTATTATACCTATACGTAATAGGTAATCTTATCGTTTATATTTAAGATCGTAAGAGTTATTCGATCTATACTCTTATAAACGTACTTATAGATATACTTAATAGCTTATACTAACTTATAAACTTCGATATTAATATATAATCGATAGCGATTAAGAAGATACGGATTATATAGAACTACTTATTAGTTATCTAAAGTGACTTCTCGGCTATCTTTACGAACTATAAATATTTAGCTATCTTCCTAATAACGATATTTAGGGTAATTATCTTCTATAATAACTATAGTAGGTTTAAACGCTTTCGGAAAGCGTTTCTGATACTATAATAAGTCGCTAGCGTACTTACGAGCTATATAAGGAGCATTCGGAAAGTTATATCTATAGGGCTCGTGAGTTATATTATTTAAAACTAACTCTTATAACTTATCTATAGGGTCTATAGTGTAACGACACAAGACTCAAGGCGGTATACAAGCAAGAATAAACGAGTAGGGAGGCTAAGAGCGATCTTATATAGTCTACTACGAAGGAAATAAAAAGATAAGGAAGGAAGAAGAAGAGAGATAGAGTATAAAGCACCTTATATATATATACCGGTACTAGTCCGATACTATACTAGGTCAGATACTAGTTCTGCCGGGATACCTATAAACTCGGCCCTATTATCTATCCTTCTTCTTATATAATATTCAGGTGAGCTATCGTCATATTACCCCCTCCCTAAGAAGAGCTTAACCCTAAGCTCGGAAGGTATAGTTTATACTAGAATTAGTCTTTATTATAACTGTTTTCGTCGATATTCGCGTAATAAGCGCTAGCCGCTATTTAGTAATAGTAAATTCTTTATCAGGTTCTGACTAGTTACATCGCCGTAATAGTACTATATTAATCGTAGCTTCCAAATCGGGCAGTAAGTAGTATTTACTTTATCTGTTTACAGTAGGAGTCGAGTTAAGTAGGGCATAGAGTATATAAAGGAAGGGGTTTATTAATATTAGAGCCTTTCCTTTTCAACCGCGATAACTACTTTAACTTATAAGTTTACTCTCCCTAGACTGCGATATAGCTCTTATAATAAGTATTATTACTAACTACTATAGTAGTCTACTGTAATCTTATATATCAATCGACCTAATTAACTCTTCTCTTAATATAAGTAAGTTTCCTATTTTAGTTTTAGGGATAGTACTTAAGTGCGGTATAAGAGTTTCACGGATCTATAACGCTAACTCCTATAGTACCTTTACTAGTTCCTGCCGGTGCTCTTTCAGCGGCGTATTATATATATTACTTACGATATGTTCGCGCCTTCCTTAAGATAAAGTATAATAATACTCCTATTTTAGAACTCCTATACTTATTTAATAAGCTTAACTCTAAGCTTTATAAGTATTATTAAGCGTTAAAGAGCAGTTATAAGTATATAAGTTACTTGAATATAAACGTAGTTATATATACTAACGCGTTATAGTTACTTAACTATATTAATATAGAGTATACTATTTTATCCGGTTTACTTCCTAGCGATAAAGCTAAGGATACGGAGCTGAATCGGGGTAGTATCATAGCTACTTATAAGGCTATTAATCGGATCTATCGTCTCGCGAAATCTACTACTCCTACTACTACGTTAGAGATTATTACTACATAATTAGTAAAGACTTAAGCTTTAAAGTATTCTATAGAGAAAGTATTTAAGGAGTTAAAGTTTATTAAGGTAGTAAGTTATAATCTTAAACCCTTAGATACTAGTACGATACTAACGCGATATAGGATTTAGATCTTCTAATAGTCGATTCGGTAGAGTCTAAGTTAATAGCCGAAACAGTATTAAAGCAGACGAAGGAATTAAATAGTATTATATAGGAATTTGTAAAGAAAGCTATATTTAAGGCTACGATATCTAATACTAAGGGAAAGAGGAATTTGCCTTCTAGTTCAGAGATAGCGTCGGATCTAAATACTCCCGGACTCTCTCTAAAGAAAAAAGCCTATAAGATTAGCTATTATACTTAGTCTACTACTAGGGCTACGTTAGTAGAATTAGGTAAGGAGTTAGATATAGTAGTTCCGGTTCCAGATATTCCAGAATTACTAGAAGCTCCGGAGAACTTAGGGAAGAAAGCTAGTAAAGTAGAAGTAATTAAAGAAGTAAAGTTTTAGATATAGCGTTATTACGGAGTATAATCAGGGGATTATCCTTAGTAATAAATTCTAATACTAGTAACTATAATAGCTTATTATCCTCTAAGTAACTATAATTATCTATTCCGTTTTCCTAAGCCTTAATCTACTAATCTAGTTTATATAGAGGTCCAGGTTTACTTAGGTTAGTAGTATAGAAGTCTCTAAGCTTATATAAAGTACCTATTAGGTCGGAAGCGTTATATTAAGTTAGGTCCGGGTCGTAGCCTAGCTAGCTAACTTAATACTTCAGATTACCTCTTAGGAGCTATATAGCGAGTATATCTTATAACTCCTACTCTTCTTAAGTAGTAATAACCTCCGGGGGTAAGTTTAGTAACTCTTAGCCTAGTAATAGGTCGTCCGGGTCCTTAAAGAGTAATTTAAGAGCGAATATATTATAAATAGAAGATCCCGGGGGTAAATCCAGCTTATAGGAGTATCCGATCTTAGCTAAGACCTAGTATAGTCCTACCTAGAGACTAGATAGCTTCTTACTTAGCTAGTAATTCTTAAGGTTCCTTATAGAGAGAAATACCTTATCTCTAACTTCCTAGTCGATATTACGCCGTTTCGGGTTAGTTATAGCGCTTATCTTATACTAAGTAGCTAGTATATTAGCTTTTATAACCTCGATAGCGGATTTAGTATATTTAGCTAGGGATTTAGTATCAGTATAATTAAGCTTCTCTTATAGTATTAATCCGGTAAGTTACTTCTAGTTCTAGCTATTCCGTAGTAGTATATTATATTTAAGGGTATATAGCGCTATACTAATAGAGTCGTAAGGCAGAGTTACTTAAGCGCGGTCTATTATCAGTAGTAGTTCGCTCTAGTTACTCTAGTAGTAATTAATAAAAGGTCTAAGGCGTTAGTTAATATATTAATTTATAATCTCTATCTATCTATCAGTTTACTAGTAGAAAGAGGTAAAGAGCTTAACCTTAACTCTAATTATATAATAAAACTCTTACTAGAAAGATAAAACTAACTAAGCTCCTTAGTTAGATATAATTAACTTAAGAGTATATCCGAAATAATATATCTATTAGATAAATAACGTCGCTATCCCGCGGGTATCGATATTATAGTAGTACGGTATCGATATAGAGTCCTTCCCTAGGCAGTTAATAAATACTAATATCCTATTAAATCCTTAGTTATTAGGCGGGAAGTCCTTAAAATCTATAGCTAGGTACTATATAGAGTAGCTAGGCACTAGTAATAAGTGGAGGAATCCTTACTATTTCGTTTACTTCGGATAAGAGTACTAATAGGGGCGGTAATTATAAGTATACTATTTTATATCTAATATAAGTCCTTTCTAGTAATAATAAGTAGAAATTATTTCAGCGGTCTTACGAGTATTTAGATAGGCAGAGGAAACTTAATCGTAGACTTCGCTAATTAAATAAGTATATAATAGAGTATAGCGTTATACGTATAGATAACTATTATAAAATAGTAAACTATCGTTAATAGTATAACTATCTCCTAATATATTCCGTTTATTAGAGAACAATTCTCAGTTAAATTAGTATAGCTTCTCGATCAAATCAAAAGAATTATATATAGGTTCCGGTAGCGTATTAGTCCCTAGCGATATTAGGTATATATAACTAATTTAATCGATATAATACTTAGCTAGTTCCGTATTAATCCTAAGGTCTAGGCAATCTAGAGGTAGTAAAACCCGAGATCTACTATCCTATTTCTATTATTCCTATATCCTTAGATCTTATTCCTTATAGCTAAGGATATTAGCTTTAGCGTTATCTTTACTAGGTATATATATAATTTGAAAGTTAAATTCGGAAAGGAATTCTATCTATCTAGCTTACTTACTAGTTAGGACCTTAGTAGTCATAAAGTATTCTAAGGATCGATAGTCTATATATACGCTAGTATAATATCGTAAAGATATAAGTTCCGGTCTCTATTTCCGGAAAGACTTAATAATAGTATATAGCTCCTTATCGTAGATCTCCTAGTTTAGTTTATATCTATTAAGAATATAGAAATAGAATCTAATTAGATACTACTAGTTATCTTTATATAATTAGGAGATAACTCTAGCTATTATACTATCGGAAGTATTAGTTTCTAGTTTAGTTTATAATTCAGGGTCGAAATAATATAGTTTCTATACTAATAGTAGCTATTAATATAAATCGTCAAAGGACTTCTTATAATCGTTAGTGAAATTCTATAGTACTATAGGCCGAGTAAGCACTAAGAGAGGTTTAGTAATAAGGCCGAAATTCCGAATAAATTAATAATAGAACCTACAGAATCCTAAGAAGGATTTCATAGCTATTACCGTTTCGGGGTACTTCTAGTCTACTAATAGTACTACCTTCTCGGGATCTAGTTCGATTCCGTTAGTAGTAATAATATATCCGAGGTATTTAGTCCGAGTAATATAGAATTCGCTCTTCTTAATATCTACTTAAAGTCCGGCATCTATTAAGTGTCGTAGTACTAATTTAACGTATTCCTCATATTCCTAGAGCGTTTCCGAGTATATAAGGATATTATCTAGGTAAGCTATATAGAAATTATCTAAGTAATCTAATAGTATATTATTTATATATCGCTAGTATATACTAGGTCTGTTATAGAGCTTAAAAGGTAGTACTTTATATTTATAGGATCCGAAGCGGGTTCAGAAGGTAATATACTCCTCTAATTCGGGGTCTATATAGATATAGTTAAATACTACCCGGATATCTAGTTTAGTAAAGATTACTACTTTAGATACACGAGTTAAGAGCTTATCGATCCTAGGTATTAGGTATAAATCCTTTCGAGTGATCGCATTAAGCTTATAATAATTAATATAGAAGCGTAATCCTCTATTAGCCTTTTTAACGAATAGTATAAGTAATATAAAGGGACTTTAGCTGGATTCGATAAATCCCTTATCTAGGTTCTCTATAAGGTACTCCTTAGTTACTTGTAATTCGTCTGTAGATTACTAATATAGAGGCGAATATACGTTAGGTAATAGTTCTTCTAGAATAATTTTATAATCGTATAAGCGATATAGCAGAAGAATATTAGAATCCTACTTAGAAAAGGCTTCCTTAAGGGTATAGTACTATTCCGGTAGCTTTTCGGCTATAAGTCGTTCGGTATTAGGATCCTTAGGAGAGTCGCTATTTAGATAGTCTTATAAGAGGCGGTCTATCTCGTAGATACTAGTAAAGAACAATTCGGAACCTTTACGTTTTATATTAAAGTGAAAAGCCGTAGTACTAATTTAATAAATCGGAACCGGTTTCCAGATCCTCAGAGGTTAAGAGGAGCACTTATAGTAGGGTTTCGGCGCAGGTACCTTTCTCGATGAATTCGGAGCGGAAAGGGGTTCGGATTCCTTAGCGATAAGCGGAAATAGGTTAAAGGGTAAGGATAATACGTTAATATGCCGTATCACTACCGTTTAGTATAATCGGCGTTAGTCTAGCTAGTTTATAGCTAAGTCCCGCGCGTTAGTATCGATTTAGTAAGATCGATTAATACTAAGTTTACAAGGTAGTAGAGTTATAATTATCTCCTTATCGTATCGGAGAGTAGCTAGATAGTGTTCCGACTATAGTAGCTTATAGTAGAGCGTATCTAGCTTAACCTGAAATTGTTATATCTATTTAATACTAATAATTATATCTTACTATCCTAAATCGAGGAGAATAAAAGGGTAGTTATAAATACGCTTACTGTTAATAAAAAGGTATAAATATATAAAATAAGTAATATAAGTTCTAATAGACTATTAGAACTTACGTATTAGAATAGAATAAGGCAGTAGCTCGATTTTAATACTAAGGGCCCCTAATAGTCGTTCAGCAAGAGTGCGATTAATAAATAGATAACCGTTCGCTCCGGTATCAATTAAGCTATTCATAGAGACTCCTAGCCCGTTTATACTAACTATAATCAGGTATATGAATTACTTACCTCCTATTAGGGAGTTAAAGTCTAGATTAGAGAGATTATACCTGCGTAGACCTAAGAAGGAGTTTTTACCTAGGCCTTATCGTTTCCCTCTAGTATCAGTCCAGATTCGGAAGGTATATTTTCTACTACTTCTTTAGTTACTTAATCCTCTTTCGGAAATTCGTCGATTAATTAAACCTTAAGTAAGTTAGGGCAGTCTAGCTTAATATAACCGAGCTATCTATAACTATAATACCTAAAGGGTTCTCTGGTCGAGGTAGTAGGGCGTTTTAGCGCGGAAGGAGTACTAGCCCGTACCGGGGTAGAAGTACATACGTATAGTATAAGAGTAGTATATCGAGGAGCTAAGCTTAAGGACTAGTAAGAGGTAGAACTAGTAATAGTCGTAGTAGTAATAGTAGGCTTACAGTACTATACCTAGGCAGTAGCTTTCTTAGGATAGATACATTCTGAGTTATAGCGACGCTTAGTATTAAAAGAAAGTAAGAATCTAACTATAGAAGCGTAGTCCTTATTCTACGTTAGTTTAATAATAAGAGTTAAAGCGCATAAGGATAGTATAATCTTATCCTATATATAGAAGAACTACTTCTTCTTTTTAACTTTACCTTAGATAGTAGCGCTTTAAAATCAACTACGAAACTCAGCGAAAGTCTCGCGTATATAGCCGAGTTATTATATTTCTAAGCGGTAGAAAGCGTTATAGTAGTTATCTTCCTCTAAACTAGTAAGAAAGTTCTTCTCTAATAAGGAGATTATTTTATCGCTAGTTTTAAACTTATCAGCGAGGTACTAAGGCGTAAGATACTCCTTAGCTAATCTAGTAACTAGCCCCTATACGAGAACGCGCCGGGAGAAGTCCGTAGGGTAGTAGTTAGCGTTCACAGCTAGCAAGTCTCGTATCGATACTATCTATTAGAGAAAAGTAAGATCAGATCTATTATCTAGGAGCAGGATCTTCTTAGTAAGATAAGACTTCCTAGGGCGTGACTCTACCGATTCGGCGCCGGGAGAGGGAGATAGTTTATTAGGAATAGTATCTTCTCTCTTAGTACTATATATCAGAATAGAGTTTATTAAGTTATTAAACTCCGCTATACGCGGAGATTATAGTATTAGTTCTAGTAGGAGAGTCGAAGATAAGTAAGGGACCCCTATAAGGAACCTATCTTATACGGAGATTAGTTTATCTATAGTATCTTCTAGAGAGTTATTCTTTTCCTCCTAGTCCGCTAATCGTTATAAGAGGGAATAGATCAGGTTCGAGTTACCTATAGTAATAAGAGTACTTAGCGATTACGCTCCTAGTGAATTTCGCTTTTATTTTCCTTTCTCTCTTAGTTAGTACTTCCTTAATAAGGTATTAATATTCTCTAAGGCAAGAGACGTTTAGGGCAAGGAAAGGTATAATAGATTAGGTTCAGAGGTAGAGCAGGGGGAATCGCGTCAGGTTCCCCTAGGACTAGAGGAGTCTCTAGTTTATTAGTTAAGAGCTATAATAGTAGCTTAAAAAGGAGTATATTAGGGCTATTTCGGCAGCGATATATAGAGGTTAAAGTTCCGGGGTATTTATTATACTTTCTTCAAAATCTATCTATAATTCCTTTATACTAAGGGAGTTATTAAAGGAGCGTTAGCGAAGACCTCCTCTATTATACTATTTGCGATAAGCTGAATTAAATCCTAATTCATAGTTATCCGAGAGATCTCTAGTATCTCGGCTATATGCGAGTAGTTATCGAATAACTAACTTAGTAGTGAGATATTATAGTAAGCTATCTCTAGCTATCTTAATCTTTTTATTTAATATAATAATATAAGACTTAAGGCGGTATATAAGTAAGAATAAACAAGTAGAGAGGCTAAGAGCGATCTTATATAGTCTACTACGAAGGAAACAAAAAGATAAGGAAGGAAGAAGAAGAGAGATAGAGTGTAAAGCACCTTATATATATATACCGGTACTAGTCCGATACTATACCGGGTCGGACACTAGTTCTGCCGGGATACCTATGAACTCGGCCCTGTTATCTATCCTTCTTCTCATGTGATATTCAGGTGAGCTGTCGTCATATATAGCCTCGTTCGGAATCTCTATAGATATAATCTTATTAACCCTAGTTAGTATTAGATAATTACTTATACCCTCGAGCTAAAGAAGAAGATAAAGATAAAGTAAACTACGCTTTCAATACTTAATAGTATAGATATAAGTATAATATTTTCTAAAGGCTCCTTTTTTAACGTTATTAAGAAGCTCTTTAATCTTTAAGTAGAAGATACGTATAATAATATTAGGCTTATTAACTAGCTAGGATTATGTTTTATAAAGCTTATAGACGATTTCGGGCTATCGCGGGTTAGCTTTAAACGTAATAAAGAGTATAAGTCGTCCGAAAAAGCGTATTATAGCTATAGAATCTTGAAATAATTATTATATAAAACGATCGCTTCTAATAAAAGAAGAAGAAAGGATAAACTAATACTTATATTCTGCAGAGTCGCTATCGGCTCAGATAAGCGTATCTATAAGCTTATTATATATATCTATACGTATATCTTCTTAATAACTCTTTATCTATTCTAGTCGAGTAGTATAATAAGTAATATAAATATTAATAACATATTATTAAAATATGCAGTTCGTACGGAAAAAGTTTAAGAGTTAATAAGCTTATCAGAAGAGCTAGAACTTATAAAATAGCTATTACTCTAAGCGTTTTATAATTCGATCTCGATTATAGATCCGTAAAGACTAATACTATCTTAGCTTACTATAAGGAAAGAGTAGTAGATAACTTAATAGAAAGTATATAAGATTTATAATATATACTCGATATAAATACAGTCTATTATAGCGAGGTTCTTAGACCGCAAGTATAATATCGCGAAAGCTAGCTTTATTAAACTTATCTGGGATAATTCTTATAACCTTATTTATAACTAGAAGATTCTCGCGTCTTTAGTTAGCCCTAGTCTATATTACTAGTCGTATTTATAAGCTAAGAACAATCCGGAAATTATTCTCTTAGACTTATAATCGCACTCGGGTAGTCTGATATATAGCTATAAATAGATTATTAGTAATAACTATCTTATATAAATCGCGTAGAATTATAGTATTAAGAGAATCGTAATATATAAGTCGAATATTAGTTATATAATTAGAATTATAGAAAAATAATTAAGTAAAAATAAGTATTATTCGCGGACTAGGAATTAAGAGCCCTTATAGGTAATATAGCTCCCTGTAGGCTATAAAAGTAGTTAATCTATAGTTAAGATTAATACGATCTTCTTTAGTAGTATTTATAGATATAAAAGAAAGAGCTACGTTATATTAGCGTATCTTCTGCCGAAATAATTCACTTCGCGGATCTATACTATCTAATAACTTCTATAAGACGTCTAGTATTTCTTATAATAGCTCTAAGTAAATAGCTCCCTTTTTATAATAGAGCTCGTATTCACCTCTAGCTCTTACTTTATCGATCTAGTGAAGTGCAGCGCACTTAGTATATTAATAATCTATCTGACTAATATCTTACGGACTTATAATAGTAAAAAGAGATCGAAATCTATACGGAATAGCTTATCTTAGAGTAAGTACTATTAGGGTAAGTACTACTAGAGCTAGTATAAGCTATAAAGGAGGCTCTTCCGAAGGTAAAGAAGATAAAGGAGGTAATCGATTAAGTTAAGTAGCTATATCGGCTTAGATTTATATACGCGTTTATCAGCGGCGCTTCGCAGGTCGAGAAGCAGCTAGAAAGCTTATAATAAACGCGCTATAAGTCCGCTAAGGAGTATTAAGATCGACTTCTTAAAGTAGCTATTAAGAAAGCGCTTAATCTGCTTACTTATTATTAGTTTCGGACCGGAAGCTAGAAGAATAGATATATATTATACCTAAAACACGTCTTATATCGTGCACTTATACGATTCGTTCGAAAGTTACTAATAGGCTGATTCTAGTTATAGTTCGAATACTATTCAGAAGGAGAAGACTCTATTAGTAGACGGATAGTAAGAGCTCGTAGACGAAATATACGAACGTTAAGTCGAAATATACGAACGTTAAGTAGCCCGAAAATATTTGATATTCCTTCTTTTCGGCCGTGCACCTGCTAAGGCCTCGCTATAGCTAATCATAGTATTTCACGTGACTAGTTTTTTTAACTAGTGATCCATAAATAGCTCAATATAATATAGATTACATCAAGGAGCTTTCGAATTCCGAGCTCCAGAAAAGTGTGGTTACGAGAAGGAGGTTGTCGATGATCGGATGCGCTGTATAGATTGATCGGCTCTAATCACGTCGTTGGTAGTTAGTTGATTCGGGATCAAGGGCATTTCGATGGTTGAGATCTAGACAGGGAATAAACAAAAGTCGGTGACTTCTCATGGAACGCGGGCGGCTGGCTTCGTGGTTAAGACCAGCAATGATGCTTTTTGGCCAGATGATGGGCTGGCTCATGGTAGCTTTCCGGCACTTGATAACGGTATCGAACTTCTAGGACGCCAGAAAAGAGTAGCTTGCATTCAAGTATTGACCTTCAATCCTGCTGATTTGTCCCCTGTGTGCGTGTGGTTATCTTGTGATGAAGGTCCAGCTCTGCTCCAAGCCTCTTGCTGCTCCCTCCACTTGGTGGTCCGATCCCGCAATTTGGCGGACAAGCAATGAGCTTCCTCGCCAAAGCTTTCCTCCTCTCACTGAAGCTCTTCCCTGAACATCTCATCAACCACCATCTAACGAACGATCTAATTCAGGGATCAATATGAAGTATATAACTTCTTTCGTTCTCAATGACCAAGAATAGCATCATCAAGCAATATGGTCTACATTATTGTATAGCTTCACAGCTTTATAGCCACCACTCGTTCATGCGCAGCGATTTTGAGGTTCGTTATCGGGTGCGGTGAGGCAGTGCTGAAGAGCTGAAGAGCTTCAAGCGAGAGCTTCAAGACGACATCATCGCAGCGTTGCACAGTTCAAGAGGATGATGGATCTGTACATGGGTTCAAAGCATAAGGAAAGGACATACCGCTCTGTTGTTTTGATATCCTCATCAAGGGGCTTGCTTCATCTCATCTCCTCTCCATTATCTCGTCCCATCTCATTGTGTCGCAGAAAGCCACAACCTATCCAGCTTCTCAGATCCCTTTACTTTTGCTTTTGTCTACGTTTACGAGGGAAACTCCCAAGTTCTCGAACCACGTAGTTTTCTCCGTATCAAATGTCTATCAATTCTAGCTTCTCAAAGATTGCTAGAAATGGATCTGCTGTATCCACTTCCTCTACCTCAGGGTATGCATCGCCCTCACGGTACATGCCAACATGCTAACAGCTCAAAGGTCTGTTGACTCTTCTTCCCATCATCACTTCTTCTCTCATCTTCCTCCCTTTTCGACATGGTTTCAAAACACCATGTCTACTCAGAACCACAGACATGAAAGAATAGCCCTGGGTACAATGCGTACAGGCATGGCCATTATGACCAGAGAGATGCTGGAGATGCATATCAACCAGGCTCCAGATGTCCGTGGTATGTTAGACTACTCGCCAGTTGCCGATGGGTCTAAGATGGAATTTATCGGATGGCGACAGAAGCTGGGTACATGGCCATCGACAAAGAGTCAAGCTTCGGTGGCTCTCCGCCGCGCTTCTACCTAAGGATAGACATCTACGGCCCACGACATTGAAGGAGGCACCCACTTGGACTGTTCAGTGTCCTGCGATGCTGTTGGGTCATTCGTTGATAGAGCGGATGCTTTGGCTGTGGGTCGACTTTTTGCAGCGACGATAACTTGGCCGGCACCTATTCTTTCTCAGATATGGTAAGACTTTGGAATGCTACCTGCGCCAGCTGTGAAAGTTTCTTCTGTTTGTAGCGTTAAAGCGATTTAGGAAACGACAATGCACAGCATGTTGGGGTTAGATCCAGGTCCCGCTTGGAAATAGAGCTTTCGAATTGACATTTTTCATCTATTGGCTCGAGGCCCAGCACAATCACCATCCAAGGTTAGTCAGGTCATTGAATATTTCTTCAACTTCGATACGATACTTCAGGTTATCTCATGCAATAATTTTGTGACTTCAGAAGGGATGTTTGGCATCGAAATTGCACATCCTTCTCCATTTCATATTAACAAGTATTTGCCAGGCCCTGGCTTCAAAATGAAATCCATTCTCATGACTCGTTTACACTAAAGTCCCGATTCAATCCAGCCTTGCCTCATCATTGCGTCACCGACTCACGACATCAAAGTCGCTACGAAATAAATTATTTACTGATTTAATTTAATGTATGGTTTAATGTATGAGGTATTCACTACATAGGTAGATATAGTTTAATTGAAAAGTTCCGCCGCCTCATTTCAAGTCACTCGTACCTTCCAACGTATTCTCTTGCCGAATTGACTATAAGTATAAGTATCTATCGACGCGGATTCGCATCCCGTAAGTTGTCATTCACTGGGTACAGTACAGACAGGCCAGGCCGGCTGGCCGCGCACTTCAAGCTGCCTGGCCGAGATCTCTAAGCGGACGTGCAGTCTGTCCACTTCTACCACCTTCTAAATCACGCTAGGCCCGATAAAGCCCGACGGTTCCTGAGCTCAGGTTACCTACCTACCTTACTTAGTTCATACCTCCAGCTCGCACTCCATTCTGCATGCTTCAAAATCCACCACAACTTCTCCATCCCGCAGCACCTTCTCTCTCAGCATCACCCGAATCTATTCGACTATCTGCAAGCCAATCTTGCACAATCTACGCGCCCTTACCGGCCATCGCAGCAAGTAGCAAACCCCCCCTCCCCCCACACATCCAAGTCCGATCTCTTGATCATCATCCTTCAAGATGGCGGCTGGTGAACCTGATGTAAAGGTCGAGAACAAGAAGAAGGTCAATCTCAAGTAAGCCAAGCTTCACCACCTGCTTAAACAACTGCTGACATGCTATGCAGTGATGCTTCTGGTGCTGAACATAAGAATGTAAGTTGTGCCAGCGCCACTCACTCTCTTGGAGCTTCTCATACTGACTTGCCTATCAGGCCGATGACACGGCCACGGCTATTCTCAAGAAAAAGAAGAAGCCAAACTCGTTGATGTGAGTATCTCGTAGATTTGCATTTCTGCATCCCAGGCTGACAAGGTGGCAATAGGGTTACCGATGCCGTCAACGATGATAACTCAGTTATCGCCCTTTCAAACAACACCATGGAGACTCTACAACTGTTCCGTGGCGATACCGTTCTGGTGAAGGGAAAGAAGCGCAAGGACACAGTTCTGATTGTGCTTGCTGATGATGAGCTGGATGATGGAAGCGCCCGCATGAACCGCGTTGTTAGACATAACCTTCGCGTCAAGCACGGTGATATCGTCACTGTCCACCCATGCCCAGATATCAAATACGTAAGTTTATGGTGAAGGAGATTCCCATTTCTCAGTATACTGATGTTTGAGTAGGCCAAGCGCATTGCAGTCCTTCCTATCGCCGATACCGTCGAAGGCCTCACCGGGTCTCTCTTCGATGTTTTCCTCGCCCCATACTTCCGCGAAGCCTACCGACCAGTCCGACAAGGCGATCTTTTCACAGTCCGTGGTGGCATGAGACAAGTGGAATTTAAGGTTGTGGAAGTCGATCCTCCGGAGTATGGAATCGTTGCACAAGATACAGTAATTCACTGCGAAGGCGAGCCCATTCAGCGTGAGGACGAGGAGGGTAACTTGAACGAGGTTGGATACGATGATATCGGAGGTTGCAGAAAGCAGATGGCACAGATCAGAGAAATGGTTGAGCTTCCATTACGCCACCCCCAGCTTTTCAAATCCATTGGTATCAAGCCACCTCGTGGTGTTCTTATGTTCGGTCCTCCCGGTACTGGTAAGACACTCATGGCTCGAGCCGTGGCAAATGAGACTGGTGCATTCTTCTTCTTGATCAACGGCCCAGAAATCATGTCGAAGATGGCCGGTGAGTCTGAATCGAATTTGCGAAAGGCTTTCGAGGAGGCTGAGAAGAACTCCCCTGCAATTATCTTCATTGATGAGATCGATTCTATCGCTCCAAAGCGAGACAAGACCAATGGAGAAGTCGAGCGCCGGGTTGTGTCCCAACTTCTTACCCTGATGGACGGCATGAAGGCCCGGTCAAACGTCGTTGTCATGGCCGCCACGAACAGACCAAACTCAATTGATCCAGCTCTCCGTCGTTTCGGTCGTTTCGATCGTGAAGTCGATATTGGTATCCCAGACCCAACTGGGCGTCTTGAAATTCTCCAGATCCACACTAAGAACATGAAGTTGGGTGATGATGTCGATCTTGAGCAAATCGCCTCGGAAACTCACGGTTACGTTGGTTCGGATATTGCATCCCTCTGCTCTGAGGCCGCCATGCAGCAAATCCGTGAGAAGATGGATCTCATTGATCTTGACGAGGATACGATCGACGCTGAGGTTCTTGATTCTTTGGGAGTCACAATGGACAACTTCAGTTTCGCTCTTGGCGTTTCCAACCCATCTGCACTCCGCGAGGTTGCAGTTGTCGAGGTACCAAATGTCCGTTGGGACGATATCGGAGGTCTCGAGGAGGTCAAGCGCGAGCTTATCGAGTCTGTCCAATACCCAGTCGACCATCCCGAAAAGTTCCTCAAGTTTGGTCTTTCTCCATCCCGTGGTGTCCTCTTTTACGGTCCTCCTGGTACTGGTAAGACTTTGCTTGCAAAGGCCGTCGCCAATGAGTGCTCGGCAAACTTCATCTCAATCAAGGGTCCTGAGTTGTTGAGTATGTGGTTCGGAGAGTCTGAGAGTAACATCAGAGATATCTTCGACAAGGCCAGAGCTGCTGCTCCTTGTGTTGTCTTCCTTGATGAGTTGGATTCTATCGCGAAGTCACGTGGCGGATCAAATGGAGATGCTGGCGGTGCTTCTGATCGTGTTGTTAACCAACTTCTGACTGGTATGTTTTACAACTTGATCTGAGACTGTCACTAACATGCTGCAGAAATGGACGGAATGACCTCCAAGAAGAATGTCTTCGTTATTGGTGCTACTAACAGACCCGAGCAGCTCGACAACGCGCTTTGCAGACCTGGTCGTCTCGATACACTTGTCTACGTTCCCCTACCCAACGAGTCATCCCGTGCTGGTATCCTGAAGGCACAACTCCGAAAGACACCAGTTGCTCCTGATGTCGATCTCGCCTACATTGCTTCCCGCACCCACGGCTTCTCTGGTGCTGATTTGGGTTTCATTACTCAGCGTGCCGTTAAGCTCGCCATCAAGGAGGCTATTTCATTGGACATTGAACGCCGTAAAGCTCTTGAGGCCGCTGGTGGTGATGTTGACATGGAGGAGGATGATGCGGAGGACCCAGTACCACAACTGACCAAGGCTCACTTCGAGGAGGCCATGTCGTCGGCTAGACGTTCCGTATCTGATGTTGAGATCCGCCGCTACGAGGCGTTTGCTCAAAGCATGAAGAGTTCCGGACCAGGTGCTTTCTTCAAGTTCCCTGAGGCTGGGGAGGCTGCTGCCAATGCTGAGGGCGGAGCCAGTGGATTTGGTGATGCTGGCAACGATGACAGTCTTTATGACTAAATCATCTATCTGTATTCTGGTTTTTCTTTCGCATGCATGAGGGAAGGTTCTCCGAGGCCAGGGTTGACAAAGGGTTCCTTAGGGTAGACTTGCACTGGGAAGACAGAGGATGCGTGCAAACCATGCTGGCGGACAAAGATCTCATCGTTATTCACCACGCTCGCATTATCTCTTGGCGTCGTGGAGATATTTAGTCCATTACAGATTGCATTTCGACCTTCATAGTGCCTGAAACAATAGACTGTCTAATAAAAGGCTATTCCATCACTTGATTCTAGTCGTTTTGAACGTAATACTATTTGCACATGTCATTTGTTCGAGGTCTTAACATCTCACATAGGACATTTTGTCAACAAAGAACTTATATTGACCTATAGCAGCATACCTATCATCATTCCCATCCTCTTATGAAAGGGAAAGCAGTACATCATTCTTCCGAAAATTCTTGCTCTCTTCATCCTGTCATTCAATAACTCATGCTATTGGCCATTCATATCACATAGTTTCCAGACAATGTAGACGATATACAATACACAGTTGCCTTGTGACAATATCATGACTTCGATCATGCTTCCTTCTATAGAACTGATCAGACCTGAACGCCGAAAAATGCCTTGCGTTTGCATTGGTCGTGTGATGATGGTTATACCATTACATCATATGTGTTATGCCTCGCTTACTGGCTTGTAGTAGGGATATCGACCCTCCAGAACAACGGAGGAGAGAAGTAGGAAGGAGAGGGCATCTGAAGCCATCTCTGTGTCTTCCCATAACCTTTCAAACATATACAGTCCCCTTTCCCTCCAGCCCATCCATCCATCGCCCCCGAGCGCGAAATATACACATCCCTCAAACTCCTCACACTCTTCACACATTCATTCAGGCACCTCACAAACGGCCTCCAAACACTCCCTCGTAATCCTGACCCCCTCATCGACCACCACTTTCGGCAGCGCTAAACTCTGACCTCCCTCTCCCTTCCCTACGAAAACACTCCCATCCTCCTTCTTCGTGCCAAACTTGCCATTACTCCCCCCTCCTCCCACCGACCCATTAACCTTCCCCTTCGAATTCGTCGAGTTCGACAGCGTACTCGATGAAGAAGTGGAGTTTGACGCGTTGCTGCTTTTCTGAGAAGAGGTGGAGTTGGATGGGTTTTGCGATTGGTGCAGCGCGAGGCTTGCGGTGTCGTCTTTTATGTCTTGGATGACCCGCGACATGAGGTCTGGGAAGGTGGTGCATGTTCCGGAGCGTAGGAGCGTGAGGGCATGGTTTTGGAGGAGGGTGGGCCAGTTTTGGGGGTGTGAGTGGAGGGAGTGGAGGAGGGTGTCGTGGATTCTGTGGGGGTGTGGGAGTTAGTCATTTGGTTCTCCGTCTGGACTTTGGTGGATAGAAAGTAGGGATTTAATATCGAGTGAGGGCAAGGATGTTTGACTGGCTTGAAATGTAGGATTTTATATATGCACTGCTCGTGGATGTAAGGAAAGTGGAGGAACGTACTTCGTTATATGCCCGTCTCGTAAGAGTACTGAGTTTATCTGGGACCGAAGATCGGCGTCTTGTGTCGTAGGTGTATATGATGAAGCTGCCTTGGGCACACGAACTGGTGTAGTAGGTTCGGACACCATTATTTTGTTTTCTAGGGAGTGGGTTGCTTTATTCTCAATGGCTGTTGAGGAGGCTGTGTCTGCGTTCTGTTGGAGAGCTAGCTAAGTGAAGCTACTCGATAGTTGTGATTCGCACAGGCTTCGTGTAACAGCGTCGGTAGGACGTGGGATCTTGAGGCTTTCGATATGCGAAGCTCTTGAGTTGCTGTATATGGTTTGCGGAGGAAATTCGTAGGGTATTTAAGGTAAGGTCCTTCTTTTTCTCGCATTTGGATGCAACAATGGATGCAATTTGTCGGTAGCTTGTCTGAGGCGGCGCAAGGCTGAAGTGGGGCACGTTTGTGCTCCGAATGCTGAGCCAATTAAACGAGACCTGGTATAAATAGAAATGTATGGGACATATGGCTTGGTGTACTGGAATCTTATGATCGGGGAATAGTTTATGGTAGAGCTCTAGTCATCGGAATAATCATTTAATCATATGAAATTTCAGTGAGAAATTTGGCGTATCAGATTTAGGCCATTCTTAGCTTTGCAGCAAGCTAATGATATTTTCTCCAGGTATGGAAGTAGACTTGTAGACATATGAATGGTTGATTTCTTCTGGAATCCATCTACATGTACATCAAATTATTCAAATATCAAGATGTAAATTTGTAGTCCTGTATTACGAAAATGGGGCCGGGTTTGCTAGATTTGGGATAAAGTTAGCAACCGTCATATCGTCCTCGAAAAGATACCGTAACCTGTCAGAACTGGAAGGAGAAAGATCCATAATGTCAACAAATAGGCGTAAATCTCACAGTTAAGCATGCTCCTTCGCATCTTTATAGCTGGAATAACTCATAGTATTTCGTCAAGCGCTTAGTATTGTAATGCCCTGGAAATTCAAGCTTTCCTTCCCAATCATGCCGATTCCAAGTCTTACATAGCCTTTGCGACTTGCGATTTCAATTAGGCAAGCTCTGAATTCATCAGTGATTTTAAGAGCTTGTCTCGATGAGAAACTTGAATCCATCCAATCTCAGAGAAATGATTGAACTTCCGACCCAGGTACACGAGATTATACATACCCGCCAAGTACTCTCCAGGTAAGAAATGAGGACGGTAGAAGTCATGTTTATTCCAGAATGCAGGATTAAATACGATTGGGAGACGAACATTGCGAAATTCTAAATCTGCACCATCATCTGATACCACATCCGAGCTTCAAACATTAGACAACGAATTTTGGATACTTTGCTCAGATGAGATTTTGGAAGGACTGTAGGATTTCATGATACAACTGCGAGTCCTGAATTCAGCAGCATTGAAAGCGCGGATGTTGTGGTATTGTCTCAAAATGGCCCACGAATGATGCTGAGCGTGTGGTACCGATTGTTGGGCCATCGCTTAAAAACACTCGCGTTGAATCCTCACGTCGGCTGGTCTAAACAAATCTTGTTTAACCGTGTGAAAATTCCTCTGATTGACTAGAGCAGAAACGGCCAAAAACTCTGGCGTTCTGCATCGGAGATTTGTTGTGTCCTTGAATCGGCACGAATGCGGAGCTTGATTCAGGATTGTTTCTCAGGCAGTGCAGACAACTTCAAACTACTGCCGAGGATATTACGGATAACGGAGACAAGAAGAGGTCCAACTCTCAGACTAGCACTCGGCTTTCTCTTGCTAGGACAGTAAAGTATCTGCTCTATCATAGCAAAATGATGACTTGGCAGATGCAGACGCCCAGCAACCTCATTTTTAGCCGCCAAAAACGAACAGAGATGAACCAAATTCTAGACAAAACGAGGGATTGTACAGATCTGGCATGGCAGTGCAGATAGAGCATACGAAATAGTACGCTCGAAAACCATCAGATGCTTAGTACATGCAGAAGATAGTCTGATGAAGAGGGCTTGACATTCTCCACAAGACTTCAGATGCTGAACGAGAAACGGTCCGATACTGGTAGAATGTATGTAGCACTGAGATCAGATCCGGATACCGGTCGTTACCTTGAATTTCGACAGAGCTCAAGAAAGCCAGCAAGGTTTTAATATGTAGGAAAGAGAGGAACGAAATCTGGGGAAACAGCCTGACAATAATGACAACAATGACAGACCGTCAGATCTTTGGTGTTTTTTCCAGGGGTGTGGTTTGGAAGCAGCTGGGACAGCACGTTACTCACTACCTGGCGGACTGGGCGCGGCAATGCAGAGATATAATTGGTCAGGATAGCTGAGACGCTAGCTAATTATGGAGCCGCTCACAGACCTCAGGCTCAGCCCTCCAACCGAATCCTGCTCTTTCAAACTCACTCCCAATATGTGAAACTGTACACAAGTTTCAAGGCTTTCAGGATACATGGATAGTATGGCGAAAAGAACCATTAATCCAGAACTCGGGATCGCAATTGGGCCATATTGGAGAAGTTCTCCTCGCCGGCGACCAATGACGCTCCCAAGTTTCATTTTCCGACGAGAAAAGTGGCGGCATCATAAATGGCTCCTGTCTGTCTGCGGGGACATGACATCTCTTGGACCGCGATGTCTGTCTTGGGTGGAGGTTGGTGCCTTTCTCCTTTGAGAAGCGATCGTTCCCCCGCTTCACTGGTTCAGGTTCAGGTTCAGGTTCAGGTCCAGCTGGTCGGTCTAGATTTGACCATTATTTCCTCTTCGCGATCGTGCCTGCCTTTTCCTTCTGTTTTCTCCTTCGTACCCTTTCTCTTCAGTGCGCACAGTGCTTGCGAACCCTCCCCTTACGAGAACTCCAATTCCAGTCATTGTGCAGCGCACGTTGATCTGTATCGCATATCGAGCCTCGTCCCAAGCTTCCTCTTCGCATTAGACCTCCTCAAGCTGCTGCGTCATTCTTCAAAGCAACAGGCGTCTTGTTCGGCCCAAAGAGTAATTGAGTACCTGCTTTCCACAAGCTCGGTCTGCCACATCCGACATCTCTCGTCGCAAACACCCAAGAGTTCCGTGGGACGTGGGTAGCGAAAACGATTCATCTCAAACGTGTAGAGTTTGACTCGTCAAAGCAGGCCCTTCGAGTTCATCAGTGTCGGGGGGAACACATCGAAGCTCTTCCCTGGTCAATAATCCATCTGATATCGCCGTTACTATACGCAGCTATCTATCCTCGACAGCCCCAATTGTGGACGACGAGACATATCTCAGCTTTCTCCTTTGAGACTTCCTTGCGAGGTTTGCGCAGGACAAAATTATAATGCTACGGAACTTGTTCAAATTATTACTGGCTTTGCCTAGTGCCCTGGCGTTCTCCCTATCGAACTTTCAAGAAATCACGTCAAGCTCTATACCACTAGGATGTCTCCTGTCATACGATCGTCAAATGCGGGACTGCAAGAAGACGGATTTCAGCAAAGGGTGTTCCAATGACTGCGTCCAGAACTTGTTATACATACAACGGGACGTACAGGAAGTCTGCTCGACTATCCAAGTGAATCCCACCACTTTATTGGGAATAGTGAAGAATGGAGGAATAGTGAATGCCCTCTGCCCAGATTTGAAATTCACAACGAGCTCTATACGAAGCATACCACCTGCTACGACGGCAACATCCAGAACAATATCCACTGCCACAGCACTGCCGGTGGCCAGCACAACTGCGAAAACGTCTCAAACGGTGATCTCATTATCGATCGTCAGCTCAATAGTAACCTCAACAAGCACTTCGGCTTCGGCTTCTGCTTCAGAGTCGGACTCGGACTCTTCAACAGCAGATGCGCCCCAAACATCTGCTACTTCAATCTCAAGCGCGACAACGCCGGTGGCAGTACCAGTGACTACAACCTCCACCAATAAAATTGCCGCAGCAGCTACTTCAAGTACGAAGTCGAAAGCTACAACGAAAGCAGATCAGGGATCCGGAGGAGGAAGTCCTTTCGATATTTCGAGTAGTGGGAGCATAGATGGGCATAATTCAGTCTTGGGATTAGTGCTTGTGCTGGGATGGGCGGGGTTGATTCTTGGGAGGTAGCATAACAGGATCCCAGGTTGAATTGTAGGGATGATTTGAGATTCAAGTAGTACGATAATGCCCATACAAAGTTGGACTAGAGGACAAATGGAGGGTTAGAAATCACAGGCGAGAAGACACAGCTGGGTGTTTGGAACTATCCTTAACCTTGGTCTTATAAGACAGGGTAGCATGGCGTTGTGGAGTTTGGGCACTACGCTGGCAGGTGTGCATATTTGCCTTTCTTAGATACCAGGATTATTTTACAATCAAGCAATTTGAATGCATGAGCCCTGTGGCTAATAACAAGTGTTGTTTGGAAAATAAAATTCAATGTGAATCTTGAGACGTAATTGTTCGGCTGGCTATACTCCGTTTGCTCTCATTGCTGCTTCTTGCTTGGTGCTTAACTCAAGAGCCAATGTTCGGGATCATCAAACTGTACCTCGGCTTTGCCCATGGGCTGATGCTCATTGTCCTTGAAGCTCCAAACGCTTGTACACATTTCACAAACCAAGCTCTGTCTAGGATGTATTGAATATAGGAAGGTAACGAACAATCTCTACATCAGGAAATGTATTTTGTCCCCGCAAGCAGAAATGACTCTCGGACTTTACCATGAGGGCCGCCTACTCACTACGCATGCCCTATCACTGCGGAAAGCAGCCTTATGGTTAAAGCTTAAGCCTATTGTATTTCGGATATGTCTCATGAGACAGACAGGCTTTAGATAGCTCTCGACAAGATATGATTGTAGGGTATGATGATGAGGCTTTCTATACCTGTCTTTGTAGAGCCCGAGCCGGGAGTTCCTTTCATTCACATTCGCTACACATTCACAGGACTCTATCAATATAATAATTCACAGTCGTGAAGTTATCATATGACATTTGATTACAAAAACAAGGGTAATCATTCTGAATGTCTCGGAATCATAGGATATACAGTGCAATATGGAACGATTTATCGGCCACGAATTCAGCGAGCTCTGCATCCTTTGGAACCCTTGACGAGATTGGAATACACGGTCAAAGTCTTTAACATATATCAAGACCTCAGTCAATCTTTTGTGTTGTATTATTCTATAGTATGTAAGCGCTTTACATAGAAACAGTGCCTTATTGCAAACATTGTCTAATATGCCTTCCAACTCTCTCTCGGCTAAAATAAACAAAACGCCCGCTAGCATAATTAGCTCCATCGATATTTCGTTAACTCGCGAGGATTCACAGCGTATTTTGCAGATCTACTGAGCTTGCCCTCAGCTGTACTTGTCGCGATTCTCATTATCTCGCTTTTGGCGCTAATAGCTCGGTTCGATTATGGATATCGCGCCTGCGATCCTTAGCCTTACTTGACAATTTTTAACTTCATCTGCTTTACCGAAGTCTCTCTTCGATTTTTAAAATACTATAATATACATCTATTTTTATACAGGCTTTTATTAATGGCGATATCTGCTAGGTCGTCAGCTGAAGAGGTTAGAATTCTCTTAGGCAAAGCGCGCGCATCGGCATATACTGGAATCAGAAAATACTAGTTTGAGTATCATGTATGACAAGTGAGTAACATCAAGATTCCTCCTTACTCCTCGATAGGACTAGCAAGTTACAAAGGTTGTATTCAACTGAGTTTTAATAGAGAAATCTTGACGTTCTACCGAAGCTGCCCCCAATAGCGCTACAGTTGAGTTTACCCTCGACCTAAGCTGAGAACTTAGACTTCACTCGAGTGAATAGCCCTTTAAATACTATTGATTACTCGTCTGACCAATAGGTCATTGTAGAGTCACATATCCGATAAATAAGACCACGCGGCTCCAGACGATCTCGAACCTATTTCTTATTACTCTCCTTCGACTACTTCATTTGCCAACTAACTCGACAAAGCACCTCAAGAAAGTACCGACTGCAATCATCATGGCCGCTCACGCCTATCATGCAGGCAGAAATAGCAAGACTGGGTGACTGTCGACGACCGTGCACCGAAAGTGCGCTCTTCCAGCAATACTACAAGTGCTTCAGTGAGCACTCAGCCAGAAGAGGCGAAGGACACTTTCATAGTCCGGTGGCTGGATCTCAAGAGCAGCAGCTTCTTCCTCCACGACGTGCTACAGCTCCTCGTCGTGTACGACATTCTGAAGGATACATGAGTCGATCTACGCAAACGGATCCGAAAAAGTTCGCTGGATTGAGTACTGATGAAGCTTTGAGTGTTCATGCGAATAGTGTGGGATTGACGGATCATGATATTGCGGGAGGATTGAGTCAATCTAGAATGGATAAGCGAGAGACAGGCATATCTAAGCTTCAGATCGGGGGTTATCGAGGGGATGGTCAAGAGTATCTAGGTAATCAAAAGAGAGAATACCAAGACCATGAGAGAGATGATGAAGAGGTCATGACTGAGTATGAGAGCTTTCACAAAGAAGGAGGTTCTCACACATCAGACACCGATTCAGAGCTAGAGGCTATGGAACAGGAAGACAGCCAGCTCGAAGCCGAAGACAGGCTGCGGAGAAAGCAACGGAAGGCTCACCATAGGGAGTTTGAGAAGCGTGGAATCTCTATCGATGGCAGGTTGGATGCTTTCTCCAATGATCCAGCATCCCTTTACCCGAAGACAGACAAATATACAGGAAGCCACAAATTCCTCGCTGCCGAGAACCCCACTGTAAAGAAGAGGGCTGGCAAGATTATTGATGGGGTATACTATCCTATGCATCATCGCTTCTCCTTTACTCCTACACTCAGACACGATCAAGCAAATCCTTCCGCTGACTTCGAACAAGAAGCGAGAGAAATTCAATTTTCCTCGCCTACTCTCCTCGCTCGGAAAGGAGCCTTCGTATCTCCAGAGAAGAGAGCCAAGACGAAGAAGACCGCTCAATCGCCAAAAAGATTATACTATTTGTTCTCTTTCGAGAAGATTTGTCACGATTTTCGCTCCAACGATCTGGACTTGCGCAATCAAGTGAGGGCAATAAATCCAAGAAAACGAAGAAGATAGCCAGCAAGATGACGAACAAGCTGCCGCAGGCAACCTCGAAGCATCCTATCAAGTACAACACTCGGCTGGTGCCTCTGTTCGACGCTATGAAGCTGCCCAGAATGTCCAAGAGGCCTGGTAGTGCTAAGCTTTCATCTAGAAAGGACTCTATCATACAAGACCAGTATGATAACGGAAGAAATCAGCGAAGCCATTCCTACGCAAAGGACGCTGCTGGATGTGCTGCTCAAGAAGGACCAAAGAAGCTATCTGTTGCTGAGGACAAGAGCTAGATAGTGGAGAGGACGTTCAACCTCTCCGGCACGGTTTACAAACTCTCTGAGCTTCCTCCAGCTGCGAAGCGCACCTTGAGAATAGACGACAACGGAGACTTTCTGGACTATTCGTGCTCTAAAGTGCTTCCAGCTTTAGAAGCACCTTCAGCCCCAACCCCAAGTCAGGTTCGCAAGCCTTCAAGCAGCATGACTCCGAGGATTAGCTCGGCAATTCATTCAGTTGCAAGTACGTATACCGCCAAATACTCGTGGCCGAGATCGCTGATTGAAGCTCCCCATGTAGAGACGGTACCGAATGATGCGGCGCCTTAGGCGAAGAACATCGCTGCGAAGCATGGGTATAGAGACTCTTCGTCTGTTTCTGAATCTATCGATGGTGCAGAGGAAGTGGCTGAGACTTCAGTGAAGGTCGAGGGCATTTCGATGATGAAGTTCGAGGAGGATGTCAATGACCAGGATGGATGAATTAGCGTTTGTGAAGAAGGAAACGACGGCTGGATTTGAAAGCAAAATCACTATATTATGCAACTCATCCTTTAGTAGATTGGCAGTCGAGTTCCTGGCATCGAAATTTTCAGGCTGGCTGAATTTATGACTGGTGAATGTTCGGGTGTAGTTGATATGTGCTAGACTAACTTCGTGATATTTAATATGCTCATCGTACACCAAGTCGCTTGATTCTCGAATATCGCGTAACCCTTATATGAATTTACATTCCAGTATCAATAAATTACAAGAGAGAATTGAGGAATTTGAATATGAAGAAGAAGTATGTGACTCAATCTACGGCGACTTTCGCCAGCCTCGTTTGGACTTGCCCTCACGCCCAAATCGTCAAGTTAAGTGGTTTAAGTATCAATCGTAGTAGCTCAAGTGAGTTTTCAACAGTCCCTCGAGTCTTTTGAAAAGACATTTTCCGGGCTTATTTCGAAATATTGCCTAAGGGTGTCGTATATCCTGAATGATCTAGCTATTGCTTGGTCTTTTTCTTTGTTTTCGTCTCCCAAAATACCACAATCAAAACTAATCACAAAACATCTGACTGGTCCCTTTGAGACAGCCTCACACCACCTAGTGAATCCAAACATGCCTTTGTCACTTGAAACATATAAACCTCCGAGCAGCTTATTATCACCATACCTTAATCATTTCAAACCACAACCTCTCAAGCGTCATCACCCTAGTCTCATCATACCCTACCAACTCCGCAGATAGCAGGAAATATGGGTCAAGATTGCTCCATAATATTCAGCATGAGACAGCCATGGGTATGTTACCAGTCAAGAAGCCACACTGGCCCGGCCGCTCATGTAGGTTTCCCTATCTTACTACTAACTCCTAGCATGGCGAGAACATGGGCTAATATGGTGCATCAGACTGCGAAGGGATAAGATTTCATGCAATTCGAAGACGCTAAACATTGCAGGCACTGTGGCCATAATAAGTGTCCACGTTGTGGCAGACATCCGAAGAGACCGTAAAAAATAACTCAGAGAGGGCTGATTGAGTGTGAGTGCTTGGGTGGAAAAAAAGCGATGTTGCAGGAATGAATCGTGGTATTAGGAGATTGGTTGAAGATTGTATTACTTGTACACGAGCCATAGGTGTGACGAGGAGCTGTGATTGTATACCAGTCTGGAGCGCCTATATCAAGAACAAAGAATGATTCTCTGCTTTATGGTATCTCTCTTTCATTATCCATCCCAGAGTAGCTGCATCTTTCACAAAGTAAGCCCTCGCCAAAATACCAGCCCAACTTCCTTTCTCGCATCATGTATTCTTAGACCTCCAACCCCCATAGGTAGAATCGGATATGTGGCCGTTGAAGCGGAAAAAGAAGCTAGAAAAGTCGTGGCTATGCTGCAAAAAATTTGACGGCGGGCAACTGTGAAGATCACAGAATAAGTAGCTTAGAAATCGTTGTTCAACGGCCTTTGATACGTCTACAGAACCACAGAGGAGATTTTGTAAGCACTGCAGGTGTCTTCTTGCTCTGTAGAATCTGCCAGCATGAACGATGTACGAAATGCGACTGAGCGATTTAATTCCAGTTAAATTTGGGGTTGGAAGGTGGGAATCGTGGGAAAGCAGTAGTTAGTCGTAAGATAAATCGACCAATGTTCCTTGCACTTGGATAGTGGAAGTTGAGACTTTCCTTTGATTCATCGATATGTTATCCTGTAATCTTGCTTCCCTTACATATTCGTGTGTAGCAACTTCTTGTCTCCTCGACGAGTAATGTGTTCGCTGATTTTGACTTTATGCATGAGAAGGCACTGGTGGAACTACTACTTTCCACGAACATAAAGTCTGGAGCATGTATGATATGAATTTGTTCCATGCAACAAGTAACCCGAGGGTTTGTCTCTGGCTCAGAAGTACGATGCTTTCCCAATTTTTGCTCGCGAGAATTCGATCTATACAATCTCCATAATCGCTGAAAAGCAAGCTGAAGAAAGCCAATGGAAGATTTAGAGCCCAGCTAATTTGAAAGACAACAATTCTGTACCCTGATAAGTATAGTACTGGACGAAGAACGGTAGCAGTGGCCATACTACCAAAGAAATTAACAAAACAACCAACAGCTAGTGGTGTGCAGTATGAGAGAAACTGGACGGAGCTACACCGACGTTTTTCGATTGGTAAATGACGATTTTAGATGCGATTTTTGAGGAAGGTCATTTTTTTTTTGCAAAGAATCAAAATATCAAGGGTTGATAAGTGCTAAGCGGTGCAGCACTGTCAGCCAGAACGAAGGCGAATTTCTTATTTGATCATTGGCTTCGAAGATTGTCAGCAAATGTTCAGACATCTCATAGAGCTCAATATGGTGAATATGAAGATTTCTGGCAGAGCAATATTCAGCACTTGGCGTGTCATGAAAATTCGTCGTCTTAAACTCCTCAATTGACCACTATTCTACAATCTACAACCATCCACTCCCCCCAAATGTGCATCCTCCCCTATCTGTATTCTGGGCGGACAAAATCAGCAAAGGTTTTTGGCTCCTCGTAAGCGTGTCCGTGGTCTCCGTGTCCGTGGGCATCGTGAGCGTGAGGATCTTCTTGGGGGCCAACGTATTCCATCTTCAAAACATTTCCGCATTCAGGACACCTCTCGACGGGGCGCTCTCGGGACATCTGCGTGTTCACGATCAGTTCTCGCATGTCCCTCAGCGCGTTTCATTGAATCATACCGTAAGCCAGATAACGTTGTGGGAGTCAGCGGGGAAGCCAGTACATCCGGCATATTGCTCATCGCCGAAAGACTTGACGACAATTGGGTTATCGAGCGTGCCTGTGAATGCTCATCAGCAATTGTCCCTCATGTCCTTCCTATTCTCATTTTCCAACTGTGGGTTGATTTCAAGCATACCTAGGCGGGAAGCATCCAATGGCTTCATGTCGAAAATGTCAACGCCCTGCATCTTTCCTAAGATTTCCAAACGATCCAAACCAGTAGCCTGTTCAAGATCTGTGGGAATCGTTCCTGGCGCAGCTCCGGGACCCATGAGGTCGTCCTCACTCCTGATCTCTATTCATGTCCATCAGCGTCGCAATACTCTCAACCACCTCTCTTGGAGCTCCAGATTCTTATCATACCCTCGAATCTTTTAATCTGGCCGGCACTGGATCCGCTGGCGGCTGTTGACGCGGCTTTAGGTGCTTCTCCTGCAACAGCTGATTAGGACTATTCGACAGCTCGGGGAATGGGAACAGTCGTACTGCGCACAATGGAGCTTGTGAAGCTGCGCTTAATCATTGGGCTGACTGCCGCTCTGCGGACGGCAGCAAAGGCAGGGCGTGAGAGAAACATGGCGGCTTCAATTGGTTTGTACTTAGTATTGGGAATATTGCTATGAGGTTGAACCTGCCCAGGCAAGCGGAAACTTAGCATCCACGTGACCGAGACCCGGTTTGAGAAATCTCTCTTGCTCACCAAACCCCGAGCATTCAAATCGTTGCCTTTCCGTGGCCTTGTCTATGCAGATCACTCGAATCGGTCTCACATCACCTAATCCAAGCAATTAATTAAGCCAGTTTAAGCAATGCACTTTGCGGATGCCCTCTCTGGCATGTTCCTCCTGAACGCATTGAAAATGTGCTCTCGGTCATCAGGAGCTTTCGCACTCATCTCTTCCTCAAACTGTTTCCAACTTGCCCTTTTTCAACTGGCCTTATCGTACTCTCATCAAGCGATGGCTCAAGGGAGTGTTCGTCAGAAACTTTGGCTTGCACTGATCCACATCTTGCTTCGGTGAGCACAACAGGCTTCGCAGATTCAGTTGCGGGAGAGCAAGAGGTATTGTCGCATGCAGATTTCATTGATCGAGAAGGCTTTCCTAGTAGCTCCCGACCTTCTTTCAATCTAAATTGAGGAGTTCAGCGACATTGACGAGGAAACCCTCCCTCCATTGCAAGGACAATTGGGCAGCCCGAACTTATTTTTCCGCTGCATTGAGGTTTGCCGCTGTGTCTTCCAAAGCCTTTGCATCATAAGTTGAACCATTCCCTGCATTTAATTCCCACTCTTCCATCGGAAACTATCTCATGTGGACACATCTAACACTTACCGCTAACCACGATTTCTTTCAATCACTTTTACTCGGCTACTCCTTCGTTAGGGAATTTGACGTTAACGATGTCGACTTCCGTACGTTGGTTCCATTGTCAAGATGCAAAAGCTCATGTGCAGAGAAGGAGAAGTAGAACTTCTGGACCTGTCGGGCTTTGGAAATTCGTAATTGGGGCTAAGTGTAAGCTATAGACACAGTCAATCGTACAAGACGCACTACTACAGCTGTACAAGAACAACCTTCTTTGCTCAGCTAACATAAACACCCAGCTATTTGATGATAACCTGTCCTTCGAAGTGACAGAAGATCGACCATACCGCCTCTCAACCTTCGCTCGATGCTGGAATATCTAATAGATGAAGGAAGTCTCCCTCGACTAACTTCTCGGTCTGCATCTCTTTTCCACCGCATTTTATCATGTCTGCCGCTGTCATCGAGATAGCCCAACATGTTTGCCAAATACTTCTTCGCCAAAATGAAATTCACATCTGTTGTCACCAGTGCCCCTATTTACAATACAATATCTATTAATGAAGTAGCGACGGTCAGGAAAGCTTTCTTCGATGCCAAATATCCCCAGACGGGTTCCATCCTATCAACCTGGATTGAAACTGTCAGCCTCATATCCCACGGAGTTTGTAAACTAAGGCAACCGCATCAATACCTTGTGTACGTATCTTTTAGTTAACATTCAAAGTGATGCTCCCTCGCTAACAGCACTAACAGCAAACATAAACCATTCCCGAGCCTAAGCTCACTTCCGGTGTTGAAGTTAGCCATAACCCGGAGCCAACTCAAGTGACTAGATTTGATAACCGATACTGATGCTCGTGGCCCAGATGGCACTATCCAAACCCCTCTGCGAGGAGTCCTCAGTGACCTCCTGCATCTTGCCATAATAGATGCTCAACCTTACTGCTTACTGAGAACCTAAGGACCGTACAACTGTACCTCAACCCGACCTGATTCTCATCGCATCACATCGATACATTTTCTTGGTCTGTCGCCAGCCCAAGAACTACGATTCGCCTTTGAGCCTCGCCCTGACAATTGCTGGTCTCAGACTGGAGCATTTTGTCGACAAGTGCAAGGTGTGGGAAGTAACTTCTATGTTCAGAGTGCTGGTAAATCTCTGGCCGGTGGTGGGGAAAGGCAGTCTAACCTCACAATCGAAACTTTACATGTATGGCGCAAGAGGTATCGGGCGTGTTCAAGCCCGATGAGGTTTGGAAAGTCGCCAAATTCTAAAAAGGCGTGAAGCAAGCCTCAGCATCAGTTAACAGTTGAAGTTGAAAAAATTCACGGAGTGTATGAGAAGTCTTCAAGCACTTTTGAAATCTTCTTAACGTAATTCTGCTGGAAACTTCCGGCTTTGGATGCTGGGAGAGGCAGATATCCTGACATGATTGCAATGAAGCTTTTTGGTTCACTGCTCGCTTATCTGGCCACTGGATACCTAATGTTTACCAAGCTAAGCGAGACAGTTCGACGTTGTTATATGCTTCTGGTACCTATTCACGTAGCATTCCAAATCAATGGCCTATTTGGCACGAATAGATGGAACTGAAGTCCAACTGATAATAAAATTCAAGCTGAGCAGGGGTGCCAAAACAAACGGGGGTTCACTTGAGATTCCAAGTTACCTAACTAGGAATTACACTGTGTATATTGTCTTAACATTATTCAATATTTCGGGTCATGAAATACAACAACGTAGCTCGGTATAAGGCTCAGTGTAGGGGAGCTCAACAACTCAACAGCTAGTCAACGCAGTGAAGCACGTGACACAACATGTATGATGCACACTTATGAGTAAATGAACTTCTGTCCTTGTTCGGGGACTGTAGGCAGTCTTACACCCATAGCAGATATATGAAACACGATAGTCCTGTCAACAGCAGCAAAGGAACTAATTGAATTCGAGGAAGCTCAATGATTCTCAAAATTGTGCTGAGCGATGATTGGTTCTCAGGTCGGCAGGTTACAAAGTTCAAGAGTGGGCTTGACGTGTAGGAACATCTTCGTCGACGTCTTGGCTTGATATTTCAGGTCCAAGCACAATATCAGGTAAGGTTACGAGCCTCGTACAACATCAAGGCTTGCTAATTTGTCTACTCTTGCAGTCATCGTGGTCATCGGATTCAATGGCTTCTTACCCGGACTTCAGTCCTTTCCCCAGTAGGAGAAGTGTAGTGCACTCCACAAATGGCATGATAGCGTGCACACAACCACTTGCTGCCTCTTGTGGATTGAAAATATTGGCTGCTGGGGGCAATGCTGCCGTGAGTTCACCGCAATGTCGACTTTTCTTTTGCTGACCGCAAGCAGGATGCTGCCGTGGCAGTAGGTGCGTGTCATACATGAAATCATGATCGAATTTATAGCTCACAGGTCAAGCTGCTGGTTTGAACATGGCCGAACCATGTAGCACTGGTATCGGAGGCGATATGTTTTGTCTCTTTTACGATGCGAGAACTAAGCAAGTATCGGCCTTGAATGGTTCCGGTCGATCTGGAGGGAAGTGCACGCTGGAGAAAATCCGCGCAGACCTGAATCTTCACGAGTCTCAGAGTGGCGAGATTCCTATGACAAGCGTACATTCAGTTACCATACCAGGGGCAGCTGCGGGATGGTAAGTTGCTCCCGGCCGGGACGTGAATCAATGAGCTCCTACACATTGTGGCAGCTTGCAATGTAATCTGGCTAATGACCTGAAGCAGGGCTGACACAGTCGAGATATTTGGGTCAGGAAAATTGACCCTGGAAGAAATCCTTGCTCCTGCAGCTGAGATGGGAGAACGAGGCTTTCCAGTCTCTGAGCTTACTGCATATTTTGTAGGTTCGAGTCCGATCATCTCTACTTAGCTTAGCTGACAACCATGATAAGTGGGCTCTAAGTGAGGATAGGCTCAGGGAAGCCTCACCAAATTTTGCGGAAATGTTGAAAGAGGATCATTCCCAGTGTGATGGCTACCGGGCTCCGAAGGCTGGCGAATTGTTCAAGAATGTAAACCTTGCCCGTACCTTCAGAACCCTCGGCAAAGAAGGCAAGAAGGGCTTCTATAGCGGAAGAATTGCACATGAGTTCGTGAAGGTGGTAAAAGATCTTGGTGGCCATCTTGAGCTGGAGGATCTTACTCATCATTTGAACCTGGGTACGGAGAGAGTTGATCCAATATCCCTCACTTTCAAAGATGAGGTCGAAGTATGGGAACATCCCCCAAATGGCCAAGGGATTGTTGCTTTAATGGCGCTCGGGATCTTGGAAGAGCTTGAACAATCAGGGAAAATTTCGAAGATTACGAGCATGAAGCACAACTCGGCGGAGTACCTCCATGCCATAGTAGAGGCACTCCATATCGCTTTTGCTGACGCCACATGGTGGGTGGCAGATCCAAATGAGGTTGACGTGCCTACTCAGCAGCTCATCTCGCGCGAGTACCTCGCACAAAGAGCGAAGCTCTTTGATCCAAAAAAAGCCTCACATGTACAGCATCATGGAAGCCCTGCTCACAACCGTTCGGATACCGTGTACTTCGCAGTCACGGATAGCGATGGCAATGCAATATCGTTCATCAACTCTAATTACGGAGGATTTGGGATGGCTGCTATACCACATGGATGGTATGTATTGGGGGGCCAGTATTTTCTTTCTACTGATGTCTAAAGACTTTCCTGAGGCATCTCTTATCTCATTCCCAAGACAGCAAACAGTTGCTAACTTCCCGTTGAAGCGGCTTCACCCTTCAAAATCGTGCCTCGAATTTCAGCTTAGACAAAGAGAATCCCAACGTCCTCGCACCTCGAAAGCGTCCTTACCACACTATCATTCCTGCTTTAGTTACCAACAAGAATGACGGTAGTCTGCACTCTGTCTACGGAGTCATGGGCGGTTTCATGCAGCCACAGGGCCATGTTCAGGTGTTACTGAACGAACTGATCTTCAAGCACAACCCACAGGCAGCCTTGGATGCTCCACGACTGTGCATCGGCGCCGGGATGCCTGACGCTGGCGCCGTTACAGGACAAATGATCTACTTTGAGGATGGGATTGATCAAAGCGTCCTTGATGAGCTAAGAAGTATGGGTCACAACGTAGAGCTTGTAAAAGGGATCAAGAGAAGTCTGTTTGGAAGAGGACAGCTGATTCGATCCCAAGTTGAAGATGGACAGGTGGTCTACTCGGGAGGTAGTGATTTGAGGGGAGATGGTGGGGTATTTCCCTCCTGGTGATGATTAGTGTCGAATGTGACTATTTAGAATCAGCAAGCTTCACATAGAATATCGCTTCTGATTGACTATTCCTACTACTCCATAACCCCCGGCTCTCTTGGTCTCGCTTAGGTTTGTTTATATAGTACACTTTTCCCAACACAATCTTCCTCACAAGTTGAATCGCTCTGTCGATTAGAAAGACGAACACAATTTGATCTAAAGTTTATCATTTACCCTTGTGAGATAGCTAATGTTCTCTGCTTGACAACTTGTACCATTTTGATAGACATGTACGCTCATCAAACTGGCTTTCACCATATCCCATAAGATGACGATTGAATTCGCTGATATAGGGTGTAATGAAGCCCCATTTCGTATTCCAAAAATTTGGGGTTGACGG
The DNA here is from genome assembly GCA_900074885.1 of Rhynchosporium graminicola. Classification (NCBI taxonomy): domain Eukaryota; kingdom Fungi; phylum Ascomycota; class Leotiomycetes; order Helotiales; family Ploettnerulaceae; genus Rhynchosporium; species Rhynchosporium graminicola. The sequence goes on from FJUW01000013.1 coordinate 40,564, forward strand.
AAAATTCTCTGGTATGCGTACGTTATCACGTGCTTGGTACTTCCATGTCCATTTTGAGGTGGCGGGGTAGATAAGCCATATCGACTCATGCTACTCAGAAAATCCATGGATGCGACATAAAGAGCAACCAACTCCTCTCCCACTCTGCCACAATATCAACTGTTATTTCTTGGTACAGAATACGCCGTCAAGATGCCTGTCGTTAATCCAGAAAAGTTGGTAACTCTGCAGCGAAATCCAGACGGCATCAGAAATGTAAGTTCACGATGGCGGGGTTCTGTTATGCCTGGGCTGACAATTGAGATTTGCATATTAGCACATGTTGTAGGTACACATCCAAATGCGCACATCGCGACAAAAGACTGATAGATTATGTAGGATCATGGGAAAACCTCCCTGAGCGATGCTCTCATTGCCACGAATGGCATTATATCACCGAAGCTCGCGGGCAAAATCAGATACCTCGATTCTCGGCCAGATGAACAGACTCGAGGCATTACCATGGAGTCGTCCGCCATTTCCCTCTTCTTTTCGATGTTACGAAAGTCTGCCCCCGATGCTACACCGGAACACAAGGAATATTTGATCAATCTGATTGACTCTCCAGGGCATATTGATTTCAGCAGTGAAGTCTCGACTGCTTCTCGACTCTGCGATGGCGCTGTTGTCCTAGTGGACGCTGTAGAAGGCGTGTGCAGTCAGACTGTGACTGTTCTGCGACAGACTTGGGTAGAACATATGAAGCCTCTACTGGTGATCAATAAGATGGACCGACTCATTACAGAACTGAAGATGTCACCTGGAGAAGCATACATACATTTGAATAAACTTCTGGAACAAGTGAATGCAGTACTTGGAAGCTTCTTCCAAGGGGAGAGGATGGAAGAAGATCTGAACTGGAGAGAACGAGTCGACGAAAGAATAGCCGCAGCCGCCGCCAAAGAAAAGGAGAAGGCAGATCGAGAAGCCATTAGTGGAATAACGTCTATCGATACCGACAGCATTGCTACGACAAGCAATACCTTCGAGGAGAAGGACGATGACGACATATACTTTGCGCCGGAGAAAAACAATGTCATATTTAGCAGTGCGATGGATGGCTGGGCTTTTACGGTAAGGCAGTTCGCGAGCTTATACGAGAAGAAACTAGGTATCAAACGAACTGCTATGGAAAAGGTACTTTGGGGAGATTTCTATTTAGATCCCAGGACCAAAAAAATTCTGGGTCAAAAGCATCTGAAAGGTCGAAATCTCAAACCTATGTTTGTTCAGCTGGTACTTGATCAAATATGGGCTGTATATCAAGCCACAGCAGGTGGGGATAATGGCAAGGGGTGCGTGGATTTCTTTCTCTTCTTTTTGTGTATATTCAATAGAAATGATACATTTCCAGTTCTAACAAGCCGGTACTAGTGACCCTGCAATGACCGAAAAGATCACAAAATCGCTGAATATCATACTACCTCCTCATATCGCACGCTCCCGAGATCCTCGAGCGATTCTTACTACACTTTTCAGTGCCTGGTTACCGCTTTCCACGGCACTACTTGTTTCTGTGATCGAGTCTTTACCATCACCGCCAGTGGCCCAAGCAGAAAGGTTGCCGGCCCTTATTGATGACTCGCCTGGGTCTACGTTCGTTGATCCTGAAGTCCGAACCGCCATGATCAAATCAAAGAGCTCGGCGGACGAACCAGTAGTGGCTTACATCAGTAAAATGGTTTCCATACCGGAGAGCGAGCTGCCGGAGAACAGACGTCGAGGTGCTCTCAGTCCTGAAGAAGCAAGAGAAATGGGACGCCGGAAACGTGCTGAGATAGCAAGAGCTCAAGCATTGGAAGCCGGTGATGCTACAGATTCGGTTAGCAGTCTGACAGATGCAATTGGTGAGGCAAGTCTTCAGGAGTCAAGTCCCGAGGAGGAGAAGCAACCTGATCGAGAACACTTGATTGGCTTCGCGAGAATATATTCCGGAACTCTGTCCGTTGGCGATTCTGTGTACGTCCTGCCACCAAAGTTCACACCAGCAGATCCTCATCACGCTCCGGAGCCACAGAAAGTCACGGTAACTGCTTTGTATCTACTTATGGGGCGAGGGCTCGAGCCTCTGACATCAGTGCCTGCTGGCGTTGTCTTTGGAATTGCTGGATTGGAAGGTCATGTCCTCAAGTCTGGTACCATTTGCAGTCAACTCGAGGGTAGTGTCAATCTTGCTGGCGTCAGCATGGCTTCGAAACCAATTGTGCGTGTGGCACTAGAGCCTGTCAGCCCAGCAGATCTGGATAACATGATCAATGGTCTGAAGTTACTTGTTCAAAGCGATCCTTGCGCTGAGTACGAGCAATTCGAAAGTGGCGAGCACGTCCTTTTGACAGCCGGAGAGTTGCATCTTGAGCGGTGCTTGACTGATTTGAGAGAGAGATTCGCTAAGTGCGAGATCCAGGCAGGTGAGGCTATTGTCCCATACCGAGAAACCATTATCCGAGCAGAGGAGATGAAGCCTCCCGCGAACAAGGATCTGGGAAGAGGTACGGTTGTTACAGTAACAACTTCCAAGCAGGTCACAATTCGGTTGAACGTCCGACCTCTGCCTGCTGAGGTGTCTGAATTTCTGGCCAAGAATGCTAGTGCTATCAAACGTCTCTACTCAGATAGACAAGCAGCCGAGAAGGGTGTTGAGGTCAATGGCGATAAGGAAGACCACGAGGATATTGACGACGTGATCGACAGCAAGAAAGTTTTGTCTCTCCCTGAGTTCGAGAGGCAACTTCAGGCAACTTTTGAAGGTGTGAAGGGCCAGAGAGAGATATGGGCAAATGCTGTGGAACAGATCACAGCCTTTGGACCACGAAGAACAGGACCAAACTTGCTGATTGACTCGACAAAGGACGGTATTTGTGGCAGATTGTGAGTCAGCCTGGCGCTTTATCCTTCATTGCTAATTTGTGTAGCCTCCGAGACGATAGAGACGAAAAGGACCGGACTGTCGGTGACACACTGCAAGCGCAGGATTTCTCCGACAAGATCAGTTACGCATTTCAGCTTGCAACAGCCCAGGGACCAATGTGCAACGAGCCGGTTCAAGGTATTGCTGTGTTCCTTGAGGAAGTCACACTTACTCCCTCGACCGACGATGAGTCTTCAGCCCGCGACAGACTCGGTCGTCTCACTGGTGAAGTAATTAAGACTGTGCAGCAAGCTATACGACAAGGATTTCTAGACTGGAGTCCACGCTTGTTACTCGCCATGTATTCTTGCGAGATTCAAGCCAGCAGTAGGTTAACTCATGTACACAGAAAACAAACATGCTAATTTATCCGCAGCGGAAGTCCTCGGACGAGTCTACGATGTGTTGACCCGCCGACGCGGACGAGTCCAGTCGGAAGCCATGAACGAAGGAACGCCTTTCTTCACTATCCAATCACTCCTTCCGGTCGCAGAATCGTTTGGTTTCAGTGACGAGATCCGTAAACGAACTTCAGGCGCTGCATCACCCCAACTTATCTTCCAGGGATATGAGATACTAGACGAAGATCCGTACTGGGTCCCATTCACAGAAGACGATTTAGAGGATCTAGGAGAGTTGGCTGATAAAGAGAATGTTGCTAAGAGATATATGGATAGCGTAAGGAAGCGGAAGGGTCTAATGGTCAGCGGAAAGAAGCTCGTGAAGGATGCTGAGAAGCAGAAGACGTTGAAGAGATGAGAACAAATCGGCGTTGAATTCGGCATGGAATCTAGAGGGTAATGCGACTTTTCAAAAAACCATAAACAACTCTGCCGTCTTTTCCGACAAACGTGGTCCGATCATTTTAAACTTGCATTGCAAGAGGACTTCTTGGCCTCCTCTATTGCTACACGGCTAAAACACTGGGATTTTGAAAATGGGCTCTACGAAAACCAAGGCTCAGCATCCTTCGAACCCCTTAACCATGGCAGTACAGTCAGAACTAGCGATCTGACATGGACCAGGAGAGCCCCGCTTAGGGTTTAGCCACCAGCTTCGTTGTGTCCATTACGAGAACTCGACAGGGTGTAGATCAGTTGTGAGGAGCAACATCCAGACAGATTTTCAGACACGAATGACAAGATATAGCTCTGGCTAGCATGACCTGTATTTATTCCTACTGCCCCATGCTAACAAAGGGACAAGCGTTCTTTCTGTGCAGCTGTTGGTGCGTCTATCCCATGCATGAAATCGGCTGGTGGACCATCTAAGCTTGTGGTCAACATAGTAGTGGCTACTAGAACTCGCATGTCACTTCTCTCCTGTTGCATCACAAAAGGCCATTTAGCAGCACCCAGCAACCAAACTTCATTTTCGTGCGTGCTATACTTGTCGTCTTCACAATCATTTGATCTTTTGACGTAGCGCGTGTACTCTATCTTCCTTCTGCTTGATACTAACTCACAAGTTCGTGCTGTGTGATCTTCATATTAAGCCAGGAAATCGCTCGATGTTTATTCTGAAAAGCATCAGTGCGAATTGTGGCTCGGCTGCGAAGTATCTCCCGGCATTGCCAAAACATTGAGTAGAAATATAAGACCATGCTTTGGTTGGGGTAAAATATTCAATTATTCCAGGTTGAATGCATGTGGTTCAGTTGCATGCAGATATGAATGGCGTTGGAGCCGAAGTCTATTCAGCCATTGTTAATAATGCCATGAAGGTTCACGCAAACAAGCGAGAATTACACAACAAAGAAGATATGCTTGCAACTAGTGGGATCCTTCTTCATCAATGCAAATTTCCGAGTACCATTGAAATGTGTCCAGCTCGAGTCGAAAGTGGACTGAAAATTCTCGTTTTTCGTCTTCGTCATCTGTAGTTTTCCAAGACTCAAGACGATGGCAACTCATGATCCCACGCAGATCTTTCCAACCTCATACTCTCTCGAAACGCTTGTAATTGAAGACTACAGCCTAGACACGGGCTCACTGAGTGCTCATTCTAGTTTAGTTGTGCCAAACCTTATCCAAAGTTCCCCAGTCTATCCACAGCTACGCCAAAATGATCAAAATGACATGTGGGTGAAAGAGCACCACGACAGAGCTCAAGCCGTAAAGAACCACATGAAATGGCTGCAAGAGCAAGTCATCTCCGATCATCAGAAACGAAATATATGGCTCCCAAGTACAAATATTCGCGACGGCTATCTAAATCGAGATATACAGTGGGGAGTTTCAACTCCCCCAGAAGGCCCCGTCGATCTGTTCGCCACTCACAACAGCACCACACCCTGGGACGAAGAAAATTCTCAAACTTTCGATTATGCACGAGACCTACAGGACAAATACTGGAACGCACATGCCTTCAATATGAATTCAGATCCCACTTCCCCAGAAGGATACGTCAATAACCTTACCCACGTCGAACTTGACGTCGAAGGAATCGACGCAAATGGATGCCGGGTCCGCGCCCAAAGAATCCTGGAAGTGAATCTTAAGGTATATCAAAATCGAAACGTGATCCCGGCGACTGAAGAGACAACTATGGAGTTCAAGCGCACACTCGTGCTCAAATCTCCAGCGCCGTGCTCGCTATTGTTGCCTAAGCCAAGAGATAGAGAACCATATTACGCTATACTGGCACAACTAGCTCAGCATGAAGTCGACAAAGCGCTCGATGAGCGGAATCACTACCTAAGAGAGGTCTTCGGCCTAGAAGTCGACCATGTGCGCACGAGACGAGAAGGACAATTTGGAGAATTTGAGAAAGGAGAACATAGTTGGAACTATCAGAGGCCTGAGATTGGAATAAAAGGGCAAGATGGGACAATGATGCATCTAGTAGAGAGAAGATCGGACGCCGACGTTGCGGGAGAGGTTATTCTGACGCACATTGTTAGTGTTATGCAGGTGAGATGCGGAGGGAGAAGTCATCTTTTTGATCTGCCGACTGAGGGCTCGGATGAGGAGAGGAGAATTAGGAAGGCGAGGTGGAGTGTTTCGAGTGCGATTGATAGGTGTGTTGCTGCTGAGTCGCCGGATAGAGTTGTGCTTGATAAGCGGGTTGATGGAACGTTCTTACCTCGACAGTAAGAGCTGGAAGGAATCAATGAAAACAGAGTCTATAGCGGATCAATAGGTGGCATCAGACAAAGAATTTCGACTTTAATAAGATACATGACGTTCCTCTTGAAGGACGCAAGAATTTTAGTCTAAACCAGCTATGTTGATAAAAGATACTATGAGTCTGGCTAGTTCAATTCGATGAAACTTGCCAAACATCTCTCACCCAGGAAAACCGAGGCTAGAAAGAGTAATCTTCGGCAAAGCAGGGACTTGCATTCGTATTTGGTTACAACAACCGATTTCGCCTCTCGAATCTAACTGTATGGAAGTATCTCAGGAAATTATCCGAAGGTATAATGCTAAAGCTAATAAATATTTGATGACTTCACCAATATAATTGCACTGTATGAGTCAAGTGCGAATTTCCTTAGTTTCTTCGACGAGAAGGAATCCCCATTCCTCGATTCGTTTTAGTTTCTGGTCAGCAAAGCCATCATTCTCATTTCCCAATCCAATTTTTCCCTAGCATGATTCTTCTGAAAACTATTTCGTAGTAGTAAAGCTAGTATCGCTGAATCTATCGAAGGCGCAATCGAGGTAATTTAGATGGCATATCGCCAAAAAAAAAGGGGCGGAGAATAAACCCAATACTTTCCAAAACGATGCCATTTCCAGACTATCCAGATGCCGCACTCCTTTATAAGAATTCGGTCATATACCCTCATCTATCATCCAGAGAATGGGCAGCCTCCTTTTACATGCTCCCCCTCAGCATCTGAAAGCGGCGGTGTGACCATTTCCACCTCTGTATTACCATCATCACTTTCAACCAAATAATGCCTCGCCATCAAATCATTCTGGATCCAAATAACCTTGTTCAGAGCCCTCATAACCTTACAATTCATCTCGTTATCAATAGCATCAATATTTATCACAGCACCGATCACAATATCGACAATATAGCCGTGAAGCAATCCCATGTGGATGTATTCAACTCTGAGCTCGGGACGCTTGACGCGGTGTTTGGAGCCGGGAAGACCGGTATGCATTATTCCGACGTTGTTGAGGTAGACCCAGAATGGCGAGGTTGGGGTGAGGTCTGTGGTTTGAGACGAGTTTGACGAGGTAGTTCTGGAAGGATTTTAGTTTAGGTATGTGTTTAAGAATACTTGGACTTGTCAAACGACTCAAGATCGAAAGACGTAATCAAAATAGGAACATCATGTTCAATTACTATGCAACCTTCGTTCTTCTGAGCAATATATCCTAATATCAGATTGTATGGATTGAAAGCAAATAAACGATCTCAGTACCTGTCCCAAAACATCGCAATACCAACTCTAAAAGAAGCAAGTTCATACAGACTAACCTTCAAAAATTCCTTCCCCAACGCAATTTCTGGATGCTCTAACGTCAACTCCTGCAAAATCTTCACCAAATCTCCCTCATAATCCGTGTTCTTCGGCACGAACGCTCTGGCCGTGATATCGAACGAAAGTAGCTTGCTGTAGACGGCATCGATTATCGTGGGGATGAGAGGTGCGATGAGTGGTTTGGCGGCTAAGAGAGCCAGTCCATCGTCGGGTGTGAGGGAGAGAAAAGCGGAAAGGTAGGTTATGCGTGAAGGGAGGGAGAGAAGGGAGGAGGGGGTGATGTGTTGCATGTTTTCTAAGGAAGTAAGGAGTTTTGTGTAGTAGGATGAGGGAGATACAACCGGGGATATAGGATGTAGGAGATTTAAATGTGAGTAAGTAACTTGATAACCAACATCGTATGTACTGGACACACTAACCTACATATATAATATCCTCACCCCAAATCACTGCCACCCGGATAGGATTCCACAATGACACACAAAAAAGCGCAAACCTCACACCACGCAGCCGAAAGATCATCTCAAAAGAAATAACTCCAAGGAGAATCAACGGAGAAACGAAATCGAATATCCTCTTACCTCATAATCGTTCAACATGCATGAGCCGATCACGTTAGCGGCAGGGAAGAACGGACCTTCTTCTCTCAGGTACGAGACCTGTTTTCTTCTTCAGGCGCACATATAGTCTAATAATAAACTGTAATTTGTACTTCTGCTTCGTATATAGACGACAGAGACGGGTTTGACAGCTCTGAAAGAAATACGGGCTAGCCAAGAGTGATGTGTCGTGGAGGTGGGCAGATTATATAACCTCCAGGATCACCCGCTTCGGTGGACACAGGACCATCGAGATTCAGCTTTCCTACTGCGCGTAATCGAGAATTTTATGCCATGTGCGAAGGAAGAAAGTGTCGACTGTGAAGTCTGGAAAGGGAAGTTCAAGTTTGGCTGCTCATGGCATTCTCATCATGTCGAGACTTCGAGAAGGGAGGATCCTTCGAGTCTTGTGTATTGCTTCATTTCGCTAAAATTGAACAACATGTGGTGTTTTGCTATTCGAGTTTCGGATAATCCATCCAATGTTTCGAATCTTTACAACTCTCATGATCTCGTTTCTTCGTTGTGGGCTCATCCTAGTATACCGGAACCACAAAACCAGCCAGCCCAAAGCAAAAAGGCAATACCCAACCATCGCTTCATAATCCATCCATAATCCAATCACCGTAGTATACAAAAGTTTACAAATATCCAAACTGCGAGCTCTTCCAAACCACCACTTCTTCCTCCTCATCTTCCTTCATTCAATGCCCGATCCACAACGAGTACACAGCATGACCAGACCTTTTCCGGTGACTTTCCGAGCACGGAAGTCCCTACCATTGCATTTTCGACAGGACAGCGAGTCGCCTTCGCTCTCCTCTCCATCTTCTATATCGCCTGAAGAGCCTTCGTCGGAACTGAGCTTGCTGATGGTACTTTCGCCACGACCCATCATGGGAGGTCTTAGATTATCTCTGTCGGGTTTCGTAGAGTCGCGTGGCGCTTGTGCTTTCCATGATGAAACGTTCCAGAATTGATATGACTTGCCAGCTGCATCGAGCCGCAAAGGATTTTCATCGGATTCTCGGTTTATGACGAAGCTAGGGGTAGGTGGCTTGTTAGGAGGGCTACTCTGGGTACCCTTCTGCCGACTCGTCATATCGGATATGCTCTGGGGAGGGCTTGTGGTTGACATGCTGGGAGAAGCATGTGTCAAGGGTATAGAGGCATATTGTTGCTGGCGAGCCGTGCTTGCGAGATTATTTTGGGAGCTCAGAGTAGATTGAGAAGTCCTGGTGAGCTTTCCAGGAGAAACACTTCGATCACTGCGAATGGTTTTGGCGACGCTTTGAATGCTCGAATCATCTGTGATACCGTTCCGCCAAGAAAGGATATGGTCCGAATGTAAGCCAGGAGGACTTGCCAGCGATATCTGGGATTGCGAGTTCCTCCGCGAGCCGCCGGAGTTGCGGGTCATGATACTGCCAGATCTGATAACTTTTTTCGAAAATGTCGAGCTCGTCTCCCAGTGATCATTACGCCTCTTCTGGTAGGCACAGTCACATCTGAATACTTTGATGGATCCAAGATAGTCGGCTGTGACAAAGATCAGACCATCATTGTGTGAACTTCTTGCGAGGTAGGCTGGTGTCTTTGCCGGCTCGCTGATGAAATCCGAGTGGCTTTTCTCCGAGCCGAGTGGAGGTATTGAGGAAACATTCGATTCCTCACGGGACAGTAATGTCACAGGAGGTGGATTGCAAAGATCATATATTGGATCTCCCGATTCACTCAAGAGCTGCCGCGAAGTTGTTGGGGCTATGGCAGTTGCTGTTACCATAGCTGAGTGTGCTTCGAAGAATTCCAGAGGGCGTTTGTCCTTGTTGTTTTCCATGTCGATCTTTCCGGTGTTCCAAATGTATGACTTTCGATCCTCGCTGCCGCAGATAACGTAGCTCGCATCGTCACTGAAGCTAGCATTTATCTGGCTGCATGTATTCTCATGGCCTCTGAACTTCATTTCCAAACTTTTGTCTTTGAGGTTGTATAATCTGACTCTGGAGTCATTGCTAGTGACAAGCACTTTGACCTCGCCAGCTAAACCGTTTGGTGGATATGTCGTTGTTCGAATGCCAGTAATCTTGGAACCCTTGGCATTCTTACCTCGACTTGACCTTACATGGATTTGGCCTTGTGGATTGAGACCTGCCGTTTCATAGAACATGCACAGCCCGCTAAGCACACCGGCAATAGCTGTTTTGCCATCAGGAGTGAAGGCTACAGCTGTTATGAGATCCGGCAACTGCTTCCAAAAAGAAACAGACTTGTCTGGGATGCTCCAAAGCCGAAGGATGGAATCAAGCGAGCCCGCCAAGAAGAAACGATCGTCTCGAGGATGGAAGGCTATCGATGTGACTGTTTAAGGGTTAGCTAGAAATTCGGGTACGGCCCTGCAGAGACGAATTCGAAAGCGATAATTCAGCAGAAGAAGTAGCTACAGCTATGGGAAATAACGAACCAAAATCTTTGTGCTTAAACGTGCAAAGGCACTCTTGCCTCGAAATATGCCATAGCCTCACTGTTTTGTCCATCGAAGACGACAAGAGAAAGTTATTCTTGCTCCAACTCAAGTCGAGTACATCCCCAGTATGTCCTTCAAATTCCCGTATTGGCGTAGACCTGAATACAGGCGCGCTCAGCCTTGCCGCTCCGGATGTACTGGACTTGAGTTCCTCTTCATACTCGTGCGACCGTCGTTCATCTGGGGTTGTGATCACAGCCCAGATCCTCACAACCTGATCTTGTCCAGCTGCCGCAAGGTACTTTCCACACTTGCTAAACTCCGTCGCCCAGACTGCACCAGTCTTGGTCGATTTCAAGATCTTGTGGGGATTTGGAAGCTCAGAAGCCGTTGCTGCTAAGCCTGGTACTTTCTCGTCACTTAGGGCATGTCTCGTACCGCTCAGCTCTTGCGCCAGGAACATTCGATCAAACTCCCTGACCTTCTTATTGTGCGCTCGAACCTTGATGTACCTCGGCGGCTCCTTATGCTGAGGAATGTATCCATTCGCGCCAATATCGGAGGAGAAAACATGCGCATTCATCTACGTAACGGGGGCGTTAGTAATAGCCATATCAAAGAGTGTTGTGAAAAAGGATAAGTAACGTCTCGAGATTATCTGTAGCATCGAAGAAGTGAATCTTCTGGGCTGCCCCGTTACCTACGCCTTCTGTACGCTGGTCCTCTTGCTCTGATTCATCGTCGTCGATGTCTACGGACTGGTCTTTCTTCTTGCCTCCTATTATGGAAAATCTGCTTAGGAAGGACACGCCCTTCCTGCGGTATTCATGTTAGCTTCCAAGCCGTAGTCATAAGCAAGCCACCTGAATCCAAATGATTCGAAATTTTTACGATAAGCAAGCAGCAAGGCGCTTGTGAGCCAGTATGGCACTTACTTCTTCTCTTTACCAAGATTACTTTCGCTACGATTCATCTCCGGCGTCAACTGCATGCCACCTGTTGGTGGTTCAGGGCTGATCGGACTTGTAAGCTCGGTATTTGGACTTTCTGGTCCACCAGCATTACGCAGCTTCAGGGGGATCGTGTTCTCTGTATTCATCCTTTTCAAAATATGCTAAAGTATAGCATTAGCAAGTTCTCATTCGCAATATACCCCCGCGCAACATCTTCCTTTGTGATGTCAGGACTATGGCGGAGAACATACGTGAGAGAGAGGATCGATAGCAGTCGTTGGACGTAGTTGCTGTAGAGAAGGATTGGATGTATTGCTCTCTCTACTCGGAGTGTTTCGTAACAGGTTATTGTTGATTGGTTGCTTCTTGCTGTTGGATGCATTGTTGCCTGTTTTGAGAGCTACCGTCAGCATGAGTGTGAGCAAGATCAGTAGCAGAAGGCATAGCATTTCACCATCTCGAGGATAGGCTGGTATGAAGGCTATATCTTATAAACAAGACAAGATAGATAAGTATTACCTTCTGACGAAGTCGCAGACTTCGGCCTTGCCGTTTGCCCGCCATCCGTTGCTGTAGAGGGGGAGTCGAGAGCGGTGCCGTCAGGATGTTGTGAATCGGTCACCTTGATCTTTGGCAGAGCATCAGACATGGCAGCGCCACGATTTCCATGCGCTCATCGAAGCGTGTGACTTTATCAAGCTCCAGCCAAGCAGAGAAAGGAGCGCGTGCACTGCGCTGGTAGACTATTGAAGTCTGATTTGTGCTTTATTTCTGTAGAGCCGGCGGACTTGGTGGGGTGTGCGATATATTCCTCGCAGATTCGTGTGTTCCTGGGACGAAAGAGGGAGGGGGCGGGGGGAATCGCTGGATCGCGATGTGCGGGTGTATCGTGAACGGGCAAGTTTTGTAACAATTTCATCCTACTGTAATATGCTTCGCGAATGGGAAATTGGTTGGTTGTAATCTATTCAGACGTAAAGTAAGAACCGGGAGTCCGCTGTGAAGCTCGACTGTTTGTTCGAGTAGAGAAGAAGGTCATCAGACATTTTTGTCGCAATCATTTGTCTCATTTCGTCTGTTGATGTTGAGCTGAATGGGTGCTGGCTGGCTGGCCTTGGTCTAGTGCACTTATATAGTGATTCTTCGGTTTGGCGTGATTCTTTAGTAAATAACGCCGGTACACCGCCTTTTGGTGTGAACCCCACCAAATATTGATGTGCTGTAATTGTCAGAACTAGAAACCACTGAAGCTCTATGAATACTATACTGATTTGCTTCTAAACTACTTCTTTTTAAAGCTCTTGATCTATAGAGTATATATTTAGTCTGCGGCTATGCCTCCTAAATCTGCTTCTAAGATTAGTATAAAAGCTCAAAAAGGAAGTAAATCGACTAAACTAAGTACTCGACTACATTCTGCGCTAGTATAACTAGCTAAAATAACCCTGAAAATTAATACTAAGAGTACTGCAACTGAGTCTACTGAGCCTACTATAGACTTAGTTGCAGCTATAGTACTAGCTATAGTACTAGCTACAGTACTAGTACTAGTACTAGTACTAGCTATAGTACCAGCACTAGCTATAGTAAGCTAATCGACGCCTCCACCTCTACCTGAATCGATTATACTCTCTTCTTCGCCTCCGCAGATTGTTATATGGGTTGTAGAGTTGGAAATTCGATGCTACTTAGACAGCGAGCGTATTAGTAGTACAATTGGTAGTGTTTCAAATAAGCTAGGAGAGGAGGGATATACCTACTAATCGATTAAGGAGACTGCTAGAGAGGTAGTAGATAATACTATTAATTCAAGGGGTATTTCTAGCCTAAGAAGAGATCATACTTGCTGGTACGCTACGTATAGAGCTAATAGTAATCCGACTGAGGTAGATATTAGTAATTTAGCTGATTTCGACTATATTATTAAACGAGTTTCAAACTAGGGAGCTAAAGGTAAGGAGAAGATACTCAGACTCTAGATTTGCTTTAGTATCGTCTTAACTCCTTAGAGTATAGTTCGACCTCTATAGAAAGATCTAGTACTAGTAAAGCTTCTAATTATTGCTATTTTAAAGCGTGTATATGGAGATCTGAGAGAGGAGAGAGAGGAGGTGCTAAAGCCTAAGAAACCTCGTATAGCGATAGTATAGTTGATAGAGGAGGAGAAACTAAGCCGTTAAGCTGAAAAAGGAACCTTTAAGGAGCTCTTAACCTTAATTTAAGTACTATAGGCTTACAAAGTTAGCTCTTGTAGTTTAACTACTCGCTTTTGCTAGGTAAATAATAATAAGTACTATTACCTCTTAGGAGCTGATTTGACTCGCTGGGGCTATGATATTGAAGAAGGAGTTACTATAATTAATAAGCTTTCTATACTTTATAGAGGAGACTTATTAAGAGAGCTTACTAGGCGTCGAGAGGCAGAAGAAGTAAAGGAGAGAAGAGGGAGGAAGTAGAAGAAGAGAGAGTCTTACTATGATTTATCTTTATCACCGGAACGTCGAACAGGAGCCTAATACCCTTTATAGACGCCTTATTGGCCTCTAAATAGCTTCCTATATTAGTACCCTATAATATAACCTCCTTAACCTCCTCCGGTATAGTCTCCTTATACTCCTAGCCTATAGGGCTATTTTTAACCTCCGATATACCCTTAACTTAATATACCTCCTCCAGACTATGAATATCGACTGCCTGAACCTTAATTACCTCTAAATCGACTACAGAAGAGAGCTAGGAGTGAGTTTCTATCGATAGTAGATCTGCGAGAGTCGAGCCTACTGCGTAGTAGTAGTAATTCTAAGGAGGTATTATTTGCGCTGAAAACGTTTCTTTATAAGCTCTTACTACCCCCTAAAGCTTCTATAGCTTCGTAATTCGACTTCGCTATTAAGATATTTATAGAGTAAGAGTATAATATAGCTATAATATCAGAGACGACGATTAGAGAGGGAATAGAGCTTGGAATAAAAGCTAGAGTCTTAAAGGTTATAAAGATGAATTTGAAGGTATTTAAGAAGTAGTATAATTAGTAAGAAGTATAATAAACTATAGAAGAGGAGGAGGAGGAGGAGGAGGAGGAGGAGGAGGAGGAGTAGAGAGCAAATTTCTAGTAATTATAGCTATTTATATGCCTTCTTCTTCTTCTTCTTTAAGACCTTAGTACTCATAATAGCGAAAATGTGCCCTTGCTCTACGTTGAGCTTTAGCTCTAATTCTAACTATACATATAGCTAGTATTAAGAAGCTTTTAAACTCCTCCTAGGTATATTGTTTCTACCTCTAATTTCTTCTAATCTATGCCTTTAGATCTGCGAAACTCTCTTTAATTAGGTTGAAAAAGGGGTAATATAGTAGGAGATATTTAAGCTGAAGACCGAAGGTAGCGCATAAGATAGCGACTTTAGGAGCTCTATAGATAGAGGCGTTATCTATGATAATAACTCTGATTCTAAGCTTAATATACTCTAGTAAGATACTCTTTTCAAGCTATTTAGTGAAGATCTCTATAGTGATAGAGCCTTGGAAGATTAAAGGCTGATAATACCCCCTTATAGAGTATGCTAGTAATATTAATTACCTTGTCGACCTTTTTAGAACCCTCGATACCTCTGCTGGAGCTCCTCTTAGAGCTTAACCTCTCTTTCTTTCTGCTGTACGTTCGTTATAAGTAGATTTATCGATAAAGTAAAGGTAGTGAGAATTCCAGAATACTATCTTACGCCTCTAAGTAGCGATTAATTCGTCGTTTCGTTAGGCTATAGATACTGAGAGTACTTTCTTAGTATATTTGATTCGTTTGAGAGCTTTAGAGACTTGATTAATCGATATATCGATATCGTAAGCTTCGTAAAGGTAGGTAGTAATCTTATCTAAGTATAGATCTGGATCTCTCTCTAATAGAGCTATAATATATAGCTCTATATTATTAGTTATTACTAGCTGAGGACCTCTCCGGCGTCGATTTAGAGCTTTATCTTATTGGATTCGATGATT
Organism: Rhynchosporium graminicola; assembly: GCA_900074885.1. Taxonomy (NCBI): domain Eukaryota; kingdom Fungi; phylum Ascomycota; class Leotiomycetes; order Helotiales; family Ploettnerulaceae; genus Rhynchosporium; species Rhynchosporium graminicola. The sequence continues at coordinate 55,964 of FJUW01000013.1, forward strand.
ACGCTAGTAAATTATCTTATATGTTGTTCTATACTCTCTTGCTAAGGCGCGCAGGTTAAGATTCTCTCCTGAACGTAGTACTTGATCGATTTAGTGTGTTTTCTATGCTAGCAGATTGGGAGCTATGATATTGACGTTATAGCAGACTTAATATATACTCTATAGATTAAGAGCTTTAAAAAGAAGTAGTTTGGAGGCAAATCGGTATAGTATTTATAGAGCTTCAGTGGTTTCTAGTTCTGATAATTATAGCATATTAATATTTGGTAGGGTTCATACTAAAAGGCGGTGTACCGGCGTTATTTACTGAAGAATCACGCTAAACCGAAGAATAGCTTATACTGTAAACTGGCATCCATGTCTGACGTCGTACCAAATGATTTCCAGAATTTCCAGAACACCCGTGGAAGCATCCAAACACCGCGATTCTCTGAAACTTCAGCCGCCAATATAGTCAGATGTCTGTGTTTGCTTACATTTGTAGCAATATTCAACAATATGGTATTTTGAGTCACTTCTAATTGAAAGTCCGAAAGACCTATTGCTGGATTCGGCGGCTTGGCTACCAAATCGGTAGGCGGTTCTTCTACGTCGCAAGCAACAATGTCCCTTCCAAGCAAGTCAGGAAGTCCACCGAACCACATTGAATACATGCGCAGAGCTCTCGATCTGGCGCGCAACTCTCCACCCAAGCCGACGAACTATCGAGTCGGAGCTCTCCTCGTCGACTCCAAGTCAAATGCAATTCTCGCGACCGGTTACACACTCGAATGCGATGGTAATACACACGCGGAGCAATCATGCCTTATCAAACTGGCCGAAGCTTATGGACTGGCCGAAGATGCACTGGGAGATATTCTACCTGAAGGGACTGTGCTTTACACCACAGTTGAACCGTGTTTCAAGAGATTGAGCGGTAATTTGGCCTGTGTTGAAAGGATAATGCGATTGGGAAATGCCATCAAAACGGTGTACGTTGGAGTCAAGGAACCCGAGAAGTTTGTAGGAGAGAATACTGGAAGGAAACAATTGGAAGATGCGGGCATAGAAGTGGTACTTGTGGAGGGAATGGAGAAGGAGATATTAGAAGTCGCTACGGCGGGTCATATCAAGGAATCTTGAAGTGTCATCTCGGTCTCTAGACAGTGAAGATTGGAATACCAATTGTAAGACTTGATTGTGCTCGAGATGCGATCCTTCAAATGCCTCCAGCCCTCTCTGGTAGCATTTCACAGGTCGTACTCAATTAAAAATGTGTACCGTACCTACCGGCCTCTACAAACATCAACGGACTTGGCTGAAATTGGCTCTACAGGATAAAGTATTGTCCGCGATGCAGCAGGATATTCCCATGTTTCAAGGCAAGGCTGAAAGTTGTATTGGGAGTTATGCGGATAAATTTAGATACCGAGCTCCCATGGGACGCCATGTTTGTGCATAATGTCGTCACTATATCCCTTTCCAGCAAGGCTGAAATCTTTAGGACAATAGGACAATAAGGTAGCCTTGCGAAACCTTACCTACCAACCTATCTACCCCTCTCTAGAATCTCGGAAAGAGTCTCTGCACTCCGGACCAACATCTAGTATCACTTATCTTCACAGCTAAACCAGCTCCGTAAAAGAGTTTCTACTACGATATTCTTTGGATCCGTCGTGCACCTACTCTCAAAGTACATCGCTACAATGACCGTCCTTTCAACTCTTCTTAATGCTACCAACTTCCGCAATCCATTCCTTAAGTTCGTCTCCATATACATCCCCTCGCTGCTGAATCAAGGACTGACATTGATCAGAACGCTCATCCCGTCCATAGCAACTGCTTTCGCTCTACAGTATGTGCTTGTCTATTCTGAATTCATCATGATCTTGGTTCTGGCACTGGATATCTGCCCTATCGACCTAACTTCTTGAAATTTCACATGCTAACTTCTGTCTATAGAGGTGCTGTAGCACTTCCATCTATCCTCGCTCAATCTGAACGATTCTATGATCTCTGTAAGAACTCTGCATCTTCTTTTTGGAACATTTCAAACATGTCCTGTAATTGACCATTTCTAATGCCTCTCAGCTGGATCCTTAACATACCTCTCCGTCACGGCCTTGTCACTATACCTTCCCACCCTCCGTGCTCGTGTAGCAGCTTCTTTAGCTGGAACTGTAAAACCAGCCTTTCCCTCACTCCTTGCGGCCTTCACTGGTAACGGCGGTCCTCATGGTTTGAACTGGCGACAAGTAGTACTCAGTGCCGCAGTTTCAGTCTGGGCCACCAGACTAGGGACATACCTATTCCAACGTGTAGTGGCCGATGGTCATGATTCGCGATTCGATGAGATTAAGAAGTCACCTCCTAGATTCTTCGGTGCATTTGTGGCACAGGTTAGTCCGAATTCGCACGACTCCGTTGTACTCATGTTTCCATCAAGTTTATGCATATACACATCGAAGCTGACCCGACACTTTGAAGGCAACATGGGTATCTATCTGCCTACTTCCAATTGTAGCGCTCAACTCGATCCCCCATACTATTCTCAGCACACTGCCACTTCTCACAGTGACCGATATCGCCGGTCTCTCCCTCTTCCTTGGTGGATTCACATTCGAAGTCCTCGCCGACCGCGAGAAGAATGCTTGGGTCCAGGCCAAAAAGCGTAAGGAGCATGATGAAGACTTCCTCACCTCGGGTCTGTGGAGCAAGTCGCGTCACCCCAACTACTTTGGAGAGAGCACGCTATGGACCGGTATTGCCGTCACAGCTGCAGGTGTGCTCGCAAGTAATGTTGGGTTGAGGGGCATGGGGCTCAGTGGTCTGGGAAGTGTTGGACGCTTGGCTGGATTGGGGATGTGTGCTGCAAGTCCAGCTTTTGTGACTTTCTTGTTGTTGAAGGTCAGTGGAGTGCCGTTGAGTGAGAAGAAATATGATAAGAGATACGGCGATCGCAAGGATTATCAGGAGTGGAAGAAGAATACGCCTATGTTTGTGCCAAAGCTCTAAGATGGGCTTAGAAGGAAGATGGAAGATGGAAAGCTGGGTACTGTTGCTAGGATGTATATAAGTTGCGTGTGAATATGGCAGCAGTACAGAGGAGCGCTTGCTTCATGTATGAAAATTGGCGGGACGCAAATATATCATTTGCTTCAACTCGTCGCACATGGTTGGTGACTTTGGTTCGCATCGTGACCCTGGTTCGCTTAACCCAAAGCCCGTCAGCGTCAACAACAACAGTACGAATCCCTCGCAATGTCCTAGTTCCGAAAACAAAGACGTTTGACCTAAAGACAAGGCTTGGAAACATCGGTCCAAGTTGACAAAGCCAAGAAGTAACTTGAAAACAATCATTCTTACAAGACTCCCACGTGAATCAATGATCTTGAAGCGAGCCATTGACGTAACCAGAGAGGCTCATGAGCCGAGGGAAACCACAGGATCAGGCAAGGTAATCAACCCCTTTACTGAAAGTCGTTCTATAGATCCTACGTTTCACCCAATGATACATAGGACGCAAGCAAAAGCTGACGGCCCTTCCACTATAAGAAACACAAGTTAGCAAGTCCAAAAGCCTCGATTCTGACGTCGCTGCCGAAGATTCCGTCCCATTGTTGACCACTTGACCACCACTCAAAGCCAGACAGCCGGGCCGGAAGATTCAGGGCATCCGCATCATGGCGAGAACCTTGAATCCCCATCTCGATCTCGGGATTTGTTCTAGATCAATAGCGGCCAAGACGTTGACATCATGACTGTTAATAAATACAAGGCTATCCTTTCAATTGTTTTGAAAAGCAGTAGTGACCGTTAAGTTAAGCATCAATAATGATATATCCTATAGCAAGAGAATCTCACACGAAACCTTAATAAGTCGTCGGTTCATGCACAGTCTGAAGCTCCCGCGAGGTTAGGCTAGGCAGGCCCTGACAGCGAAGACTTGAGATGAGATCATCGAGTCTCCACTACCATAAGTTCCTGACGGAGGTGTTCATCAGATCGTGCCGGCATGATGTGGGATGGGAATTGAGGTTTGAGGTTTGAGGTTTGAGGAGGAGGTGAGTGTTAAAGTGTTCTTCTATTACTTAGAACAGTATCATGGCATCATCATTATCAGATGGAGTGTTTGTTGACGTGACCGTGAACCAGTTTTGATCGAAAAGGGGATTCAACAGAATGACTTCACCACTCGGTATTCCAGGTCAGTAAGTAGTCTCTGATCACAACGGAAGACTACGGTGCGGCTTGGCATCGACGATTCGATGATCTGAAGTTTTTCATTTCGTTTTGCAGCTGGCTCCACTGCATTTTTTGTAACATAACTAAAGTTAGAGTAGCAACCTGAATTACACGGGGAAAATCTGCACAAAATGCAGCCAAATGTGCATAAAACACACACGACTGTAGCCAAGTCCCGCTATTATTCTACTGTACTACGCACAATTATCGCTGGCCCCTTTCCGGTTCCCTGTTCGTCCGAGGAGCCCGAGTCCGCGTCTCGAAAGCCGAAGCAACGGGTGGTGGTGACTTTTGACTTGGCCCACTCACTCTCCGTTCCGCCCTAAACGAAGCCAATCATATATGTTTGATTTCGGGTCCTTTGATCCACTTGGAGCTAATATCTACCCACCCAATTTGCAGTGAAGAATTTCCTTGAGCTGGATCTGGATCTTCAGCGTACCTTTCTTTAGCCAGGCAGGCAGTTAGTTAGTTAGTTGGCTGTGTGCCTGGACACCCTACAGTACCCTGTAGAGCACTGACTGTCTAACCCCCTAGAAATCTGACTGCCGTGCCACTCGGCCACTAATCGTGCCGACTACCACTGATACCACCACTACCACCAGCCTGTAACGGGGATGAACGAGCTTTGTTGTGTGTTGAGCTCTCACCTGTGGCCTCTGACCTCTAACCTCTATGACCTCTGCAGGGCTTTGATGCAAGGCGGATGAACCGGCGATTACTTACCTACCTACCTACCTCCTGTAACCCTCCGCAGCTACCTACATATCGGACGTGCACTCACTCTTCCCTCCTTTTTATGTACTTATACAGTACGGCCTTATACGTACTTGTGTGCATCTCCATCGTCTTACTCATCTTATCTTACATACTTACATACATACATACATACATACATACATCCTTCCCTTCCTCTCTCCTACTTTTCTTCCACCCAACCCGCCTTCTCCTCAACCTCTCTTCGCCTCCGTGATCCATTCAGACGTCGTCGGCCCAGAGCTTTGGTTTGGGCGTCGCATTGCCAGAAAGTGAGTGCGAACGTGCGTGCATATCTCTGTGTATGAGAGAGACAGAGAGAGAGCAAAATAGCCGGAGCTGCATATCCCCCCGTGTTGTAACTGCTTCACCTGCCCGCCACCCGACCGAGCCAAAGGGGAACGCGCTTTCCTCGCGACACCCACCATCACCCTGCGACATTAGACAACACCTATTGCAGATTTCCATCGCAGGAATTCTACAGGTATGTGCCCGATCTCTTACATCCTATGAACCCTATCATGGGGCCCAATTGCCTTGTTGGGGCTTGAGACGCAAGCTCGAATCGCAACATCGAGGTCCATCCCTGAAAAGACTGTTGGTTATACTCCACCTCTGAGTCGTCACCTAGCTCTATTCACTTCATTTCTTCGATCACTGAATTAGACTTCGATTGGTCCTCTCCCTGAAAGGATTAAGACTGACAAGCTTCGCTCTTCATCAGACTTCTACCATCCATCCAGATACTTCACCGTGAAGTCGGTTCAGACGGGTCGACTTCTATACCTCGACGAACACCTTTTTGAATTCCTACCTCAACCACATTCGTACGATTGTCAACAAACAGTACCAGTCTCTATTCACTTAGAGTACTCCTATTCCGCATCTTTCCCACGGACCAACACCCAACACGCACATTCCTGGTCCACAGTCCATCCCGGTCAATGAACACAATGCCTCAAAGACTACCACGAAATCCGTTTGCTTCTAACAACTCCACGGTTGTCGTACCGTCCACTGATCGGCCTGCCGTTCGGAGAACATCGACGTCCAAGGCCAACAGGTTGACTCAATTCTTCTCTTCCTCGCCGAAGAGCAAGGAGCAGTTGACTGCCCAGGCAGCTCTCCTACAAGCCGTTGCAGCTCAGCAGCAACATCTGCTTAACAATCCCTCTCCGTCGATCAGCCCTCCATCTCTGTCCTTACCTACTATATCCTTGTCAACAGCGAAGGCCGGCGAAGCCAATATGGACGAGCCTCCTACTACCCTCTTTCAACCACCATCCGTTGCAGAGGCAAAACGGCAATCACGAATCGACGCACAATTCGGTCCTCTGAATAATCAGAATCACAGATACGTCAGTCAATATGTGCAAGGAGAGACGATGGAGCACATTCTCGACGAGCCCCCCTACTACTATCTCTTGACCACCTATATCAGTTACCTCGTCCTCATCGTATTTGGTCATGTTAGAGACTTTTTTGGAAAGCGCTTCAGGCCAGAGAACTACAAGCATTTGAAAGCCGCCAATGGATATGCTGCGTTGAATAGTGATTTCGACAACTTCTACGTACGAAGATTGAAGCTGAGAATCGACGACTGCTTCGCACGTCCGATTACAGGAGTGCCCGGAAGATACATCACCTTGATGGATCGAAAGACAGACGATTTCAACAAGAACTACCAGTTCACCGGCACTTACACCGAGACCCTTAACATGAGCTCTTACAACTACCTGGGATTTGCACAGTCAGAAGGTCCGTGTGCTGATGCTGTTGAGGAGTCGATCAAGAAGTATGGCATCAGCTCTGCCAGCCCGCGTGCGGATTCCGGTACTTCTGATCTGGCCATGGAGGTCGAGGACCGAATTGCGAAATTCGTTGGCAAGCCAGCTGCTATGGTCTTCTCTATGGGATTCTCAACCAATGCCTCTTCGTTTCCTGCTTTGGTCGGCAAGGGATGTTTGATCATTTCTGACGAATTGAATCATGCATCTATTCGAATCGGGGCTCGTCTATCTGGTGCTATGATCGGATCTTTCAAGCACAATGATATGCACGATCTTGAGCAGAAGCTTCGCGAGCATATCTCTCAAGGACAACCCAGAACTCACCGTCCTTGGAAGAAGATTATGGTCGTTGTTGAAGGACTTTACTCCATGGAGGGCACCATGTGCGACTTGCCAGGTCTTTTGAAGCTCAAGAAGAGATACAAGTATAGCCTGTTCGTCGATGAAGCTCATTCCATTGGTGCCCTTGGCCCTCGTGGCCGTGGTGTTTGTGATTACTTCAATATCGATCCCGCTGAGGTTGATATACTGATGGGAACCTTGACCAAGTCTTTCGGAGCTAATGGTGGATATGTATGTGCGGAGAAGCACATTATCGACAAGCTACGATCTACAAATGCTGCTACTATTTACGGCGAATCGCCTACCCCACCAGTTCTTATGCAGATCCTCAGCTCGCTCAAGATTATTTCTGGAGAAATTGCTCCTGGACAAGGAGAGGAACGACTACAACGTATTGCATTCAACTCCCGCTATCTCCGCCTTGGACTGAAGCGTCTCGGCTTCATCGTATACGGTCATGACGACTCGCCAATCATCCCAATCATGCTCTACAACCCAGCCAAGATGCCCGCCTTCTCCCACGAAATGCTCCGTCGCAAGATCTCTGTCGTTATCGTTGGATACCCAGCCACACCTCTCGTATCTTCCCGGGCACGTTTCTGTGTATCGGCAGCACACAACAAGGACGACATGGACCGTCTTCTCGCGGCATGCGACGAAATAGGAAATGTTCTCCAACTCAAATTCTCGACAGGTATCGCTGGTGGAGCAGATCATCTCCCAGATGGAGTCAGCCCAGAGATGGAAAAGGAGTGGCGCAAAGCAAATGGTTTACAAGGCGTGGTCACACCACCTCGTTGGTCTTTGAGAGAGGTTATTGCAAATGGTGTTCAAGATGTCAAGCAGCCACTCAGGTGATCTATCACGACACCCCTTTCGGCTTTGTATCTTGATCAGCCTTGTATTACGATTGAGGTTGTAAGACACATGGCTCGGATGCCATGATGAACCGGCCAACTTCTGTACATTACCTACCTGCTCTGCGCTGCCTTGTTTACCTCTCGAGGGTTGTTATATCCATGTTTGTCCTTTTTCAAGCGGCACATGCGCACGCGCAAAATACCCTTTACTGCTGCCAACGTTGCCTATTCTAGTACTTTATTTGTTTGGTTGGCGTGGAAGGGAACATTAGAGAGAGAGAACCAATTTCATTTTATTCTCATTCCTTCGATTCATGCTCTGTGTCGTGTCTTGCGTTGCTATGCGATTCTGCATTGGCAGACGTTAAAATATTACGGTACCTCATTCGCTTATAGACTAGGTTCTATGTTTTCCTTTGGTGCCCAACAAGGAGTAAAGAGAGCGGAATGGGGTAATTGATAATCGTTAATGAATCGAGATGATGGGGAGTTTGCCTCAGTTCAATTGCTTGGAAAGGCGTGGATGTTTACACGTTGATGGATGGCCAAATAGTTAGAACCGAGCATGGAAGAAGCAGAGACACCCACACAGCTGTATAGAGGTGCTAGAGAAGAGAATGAATAGTCGAATTTTCTATGTGTTTGTCTATAAAGCCAATCAAGTACTCCAATCCAGTCATCGAAATCAAAAGACCTCCTGGAAATCTTCCTGTACGATTATGGTCTGTCTTTCTTCGCATAGGAAGGAGATAGCAGTTAGATGTCTTCCTTCCCTCCTTCCTTCTCTTGATATCGTAAGTGTGTCTAACCAGGTCGGGTCAACTTTGAAGTGTATAATCCATGTACAACATGCGTCTCTGGCTTCTCTCTCCTCACTGCAGAGAAAGGGGGGGAAGGAAGGAGGGAAGGAAAAAAGGAAGGAAGGAAGGAAGAGAGGAAGTGGATCGATCGATCCAAGTATTCGAGTCCTCGCTACTGAGCCAGGGAGGGAGGAAGAGAGGGTCTTTTGAATTTCACTCATCTCTGGACCAGCGGCGGAGAACTGGCTAGGTAGATGGGTGAGTAGATTGTTAGGTTAGTGGGTAGGTATATAGGCGTATTTGGGATTCAAGGAGAGATCACACACAAGGTCGATCGTTAGTCGAGGAAGGAAAATATAAATAAATGTAGGGCAAGAAAGACGAGATTTGTTGGTCTAAAGTAAGTTAGTCGGTCATGCTTGCTTGCTTGATGGGGGTAGGTATGAAGGTAAGTTGACGAGCTCACTCACCGCTCTGGCTTTTTCTTTCTTGATGACCTTTCTCTCTTTTTCTTCGTTCTCTGACAGATTGAGGGTGAGGAGGATGTTACGCAAGAACGTTCGGAATATGCTTGTACCGTAAGTGGCCGCAGATGATACATCGATGCCTTTTCTTCTCTCTACAACGTGCAGAAAGGCTTGGGAAGGAAATGAACTGTGGAAGAGAGAAGATATCTGATACTTCAAGGTTTGTGTAGGCAGGGTCATGACGAAGGGAGAAGCTTCGGGGTATAGGTAGGGTGGTAGGGAAGGAGTTTTTTCGGAGTATTGTAACGAAAGACAGATACTGCACTGGGATGAGTGAGAGTGGGGATTTCGTGATTTCTCTTGTCTTTTGATGGGTTCTTGGTTTTGAGAGGGGGGAGGGGGGCAATATTGGAAGAGATTTGGGATGGTAGTGAAGCAAATTCTGGGAGTGGGTGTTGCTTGATTTGGGATATTTGTGGTGGTACGTTGTGAGGAGTAAATAATAAGGGGGAGCGGGTTTGTGTGTATGGAAAGAGGAGGGAGGGAGGTTGCTTCGATGGTGGATGGGTCAGTAGATAAGTGATGGAGAATGCGAGACTAGGCTAGGCACATTATTCAAATCGTCTTGGGTGGAGTGATTTGAACGTCATAGAGAGAGAAAGAGAGAGAGTATGTGTGCAAATCAAATTTCCTAGTGCAGTCATCATAAGTTCAGCGACTTTCAACACCCATCTAGTAATTGAGATAATGTCCAGTGATATTTTCACGACTAGTATCATCGATTCCGGAACATCGTCGTCTTTCCCCCTTCTTTTTTTTTCCTGGCGAGAAAGGGAGTGAGGATATCATTCTTGCTTGCAAATAGGGAGGCGGGTTTTCCGGACCAATTTTCTTCCTTTTTGAAGATTGATATAGAATCGTGGACTTTGTGTTCATAGTTCGAGGACTGAAGGGCAGTTCTAACAGATGAAGGAGGGCCTTAGTGCGATTTTTCCCTTTTTTGTCATACACTGGATGTTGGTGAGCTGAGCTTTTATACATCTTTTGACGGGATAGGTGGAGGCTTGTTGGAGCTGAATGAATTAGTAAGATGGATCGGAAGCAGATTGTCTGGAGATGACAAATTTGCCCTCAAGTTCGAGGCAATAGATCGTGCTAAGTGGAGAGAGCAAGAAGTATAGTTCTACCAATACTTAGCGTCCATATATTATTCTCATCTGCTCGTATTGAATACTCACCCATAAAATCATCAATTACCTCCGATTAGGCATTGCCTATCAGCCTGTCCTGAAATCGTGCCCAGGTTCCGATCAAGCTTCCACTTTTCACTACGATATAGTCGAGACTTTTCATTCCTTATTCTCTGGGTGCACGTGTATAAAGATCAGAAGAATAGTAAGCTAATTTCAGATAATCTGCATTAACTCGTCAAGATTAGGCTAGGTTAAGGGAGTTATATATTCATATCCTAAGAAACTATAGAGAGAGGTTAGGATTTGGACTGGAGGCAAAAGGATGAACTGTAGCATTGAGAACGGCTCGGGATGGATATGCCGCTGTGCTGGAACTGTAATCGACATCAAGGGAAAGCGAGTAGAAAATAGGTTGAAATGGCAATGAAGAAGCCAATGACAACAGTTTTCTCAATACCATGGCGCTGAGCATTTCTTATTTGTCAGCACGTTATCTATTCACAAAGGGAGAATTTCCCTATTACATCATGATTGTATCTAGACAAGGCGGGTAGGACCCTGTAACATTTCTCCCTCGACAATATTCAAGTGAACTCTGAGGTCCTCAATAAGATCGCACCTTAATACCAGAGGCATTGACGTTTTTAACGCAGATGTTGTGCGGCTTTTGATACCTCCTTATCACAACTTTTCCTGGCCCGGCTTTTGGACTAGGAGATCCAAGGATTGCATGCTTTGATCTTAGGATTTGGTAAGAAAGTAGGTAGCAGAATGAGGTCATTTAGTAAAATATTCATTCATCCTCTTGAACGCTGAAGAAGAGATAGCTCAGCGTGGCAGAACAAGATTGCTCGCTATGAGCTGTACGGTTTGAAGAAATGAGATTTGCTACACTTGTACTGGGTTCAGCTTATAGACGGCAAACAACGGAGACATAATACAGTGACTTTCGCCAGCTGGCTCGATTGCTTCCAAATTTCCGATTCACCTTCGTCAGGCCATATACAATAGGCCTAAGCAGTAGGTGATCGAGCCGTCGAGGTTGGTGTTTGGAGTCATGACATCCTTCTAGATTATGGTATACTGGTGTTTGTATCGCAGCAGAATTTTGGGAGGGATCGAATTTGAAATGATTTCTAGAAGATTACGAGGGAGAGTATGTTGACAGCACAAGGCGAATCTAATTCTTCACCAGCGAAGCATGACCTTGCTGGGGCTACAAACCACTGCTGTCGTCTCAACACTTGAAGAGATTGATACAACTACACATCGCGTGAACAAATGATTATATCACATTATAGCCTCGAAACAGTTACCTCACATTCATATATTCTAGTGATCCTTAGGGTGTATACGTCTATTAATATATTACTGATCGAATGAAAGGTTAGGAATCTTAGGGCGATATTCGCTTAATTTATCAGCGAAACCAGAATTCAGCGATTTCCTTGTTTTAGATGCCCTATAGCTCTACGACTCCTTATCTCGATTTGTTCTCAAATCGATAGAGTTACCACGACTAAAGATTTCTAGGAGAGAATAATAAATGGTTTCATTATTAGCCGGCGAGTGTTGTGATGCAGGCTGGTAATACAAGTGACTTTTGGTGGGAAAGGGCGTTGGGCCAACAGCAGTGGTCGGTGACTGACCAAGGACCAAAACATATAGGTCACGATGACAAAGCAGCGTTGAAGTTGCGAAAGTATTATGAGACATTGCCTGAAATTAAAAGTTAATGTCAAAATCATTGATAACTTTACTCGTTGACAATAAGACGAAGTTCCCAAGTCGCTTGGCCGGAGACCAATGTGCCTAGTCACGGCAAGCGCAGGCGTGATAGCAGCTCAAACATTCTTGTATCATTTACCAGTTACTGTATGATCAAGATCAAGATAATAGTCGCCAAACATAACGACCTTGACGACTGTTTAAGGCAACCCTTGGTTGCCAACAGTGTAGCAACTAATTGCCGGTCCACCTCCAAAAAGCTCGGGAATAAGCCGGCTGTTGCATCATACCACGGACACTTCGCATAGGTAGTTGCTCGGAACTGCCATTCTTTTACGAATATTCTTCAGCTCGACGTTTGCTACCCAATTTCAGTATTTGCAGATGAGATGATCTAGAGTTTGCCTCTCTGCGATTTGAGTAATCCCCGAAAGTAGTACAAAATGATAGTAAGGAGGAAGAAATCTCATCAGACAATGTCGCAGGTGGGGTTGCAATTTAGGTTTTCTTAAGCTCGGCTAAGCGAGCCCTGATATCCCTCTCCTCACACATGCGAAGAATAAAATCGTACATTCATAACAGAGAAGAAATGGGCGGATACATAGGTTAGAAATAATGCTAAACTTGAAGAATAACAGAAATAAATGGGTTAGTCTATTTATCAAAGCGAAAAGATAAAAAAAATCATTATGATAGTGATCAAAAAGCAGTGGACGATCAGGGAATCGAACCCTGGACCACCTCTACATATGAATGAACGCATCATTCTATGCTCTAGTAAGGATTAGCATTTAGCGTCACGGGTAGATCACTTGTAGACGTACAAAGAGGTATTATACCACTAAACCAATCGCCCGAATTCTCTAATGGATGAGAGACTATGCATGGGGGTGAGTTATTTAATATTGTATCACCAAAATCATATCTGGAGGTTATGGCGCCGGCTCGGAGAGGATTAAGCGGTCTAAAGTGGGTGAAATGCCGTGTAATGTGAGCACTATACTTGTGTACTACATGATTCAGGTTAGACAGGCACGGAACATTTGGAAAGGAGGACGGGAAGTGCCCTACATCGGAAGCGGAGGATTCTAAGATATCCTGACGTATATGTAGTTGCGAGAGGAGTGTCAATATGCTGTTTCGTAATAAAACTCGTATCAGAGAGCACTCGACGTGTTATTATTACTTGCCAATGATCAACATATCAATGATCACCATGTGTCTTCTTCTGAGAGTTATTGTGTGCCCAAGCTCACTGGTGGCTTGCACATGCAGGTTTTAGCTGAAGAAATAAGCCTTTCGAAGTGACAAGGGCTCGTAGCAATTAATAGAACATTATGATATGGCTTCAAACTTGTCATGAGGTGATCTAGTCTCGACTCCATCCTGTTTTTCCAATGACTTATGTTGCAACTCCATATCACTTGGAATAAATTCAAGTGAAATTATCTTTTTGATTCTGCTCAGGGCTCTCGCTGTGCTGAACCGCGGGCGGTCACTTCCGACATAATACTTGCAAAGCATCTATCTCCTCGATAGTCTTGGTCTCATCCTGGAGATCCGTCGAAGCGTTCTTGCTCCTAGGCAATTATTCTATCCGAGAATATAAGCAGTCCATGTACGCAGGAATAGCTCGTGATTATATCAAGAGTGCTCCTCAATCGCAAGTCCAATAATTTCCTGATAACTTTTGTTAAGGAAAAAGACTCATGTCTCCATTGCCTATTGTAATTTATTGGCTGCTCTCAATCTGTCGATATACCCAGGTGGGTCTCTGAAGCAGCTTAGATCATGATACATAGTAGTGAAGTCATTCTCTTCAGACGCAACAGAACAGCTGGAGGCTCACCATTGCTTTTCATCGCAGAACCTCTGTCGTCACGTTAAGTCCTTGTTTATTGTCGAACAACGATTCCCAATTCTAGCAATCTTTTGATTAGCAGTTATACGCACACATAACGACGTAGTAAACTTCCTGCAGTCTTGTTCTTTACTGTGACGATAAATGAATCCCGCACAGCCTAGTGACACTTACTTTTAGTAATTGTAAGTTGAGTTGAGTTGAGTTGAGTAAGCTAGTTTTAGATTTGAGTAGAGTAATTGGATTTGGTACTCAGAGTACACTCAGAGTATGTTGAGTAGAATAAATCAGTATAAATTAAACACAGAGGAGGATGTTGAAAAAATAACTTTACATAATAAGATGGAAGAGTAGGATAAATTTTGAAATTTTAGTCTAGTATCGAGCTTTGTAGGGTAATATTTACGTAACAGTCTACGATATAATTTATAGTTGAAAGCGGTAAGTGAAATACTACGTACTAAATCTCTACAAAGAATTCGTGTAATTAGCAAGCAGTACTCTGAGTTGAGTTGAGTCGAGTTGAGTACGCTAAATATAGGTCTAAGTGGCTGCTTCCGAAGTATCTAATCGACCCTAATCCAACATACTGATGTCAAATTAACCACCCAAGTACTCAAATTATATCCACTCATGACTCCGTGTCATGGTTTCGTCAGCGAAAGCCATCATCAGACTTGATTCTTCTCCTTCTTTCAGCTCGACTATCCCAAAACATCCACATACACTGAGGAAGGAAACTGGACCACTCGAAAATATGTTACTACAAGCCTGACATTTTATTCTTCGCCAATCCGACAGCCTTACACTTTCCCTCGACAACGAGTTAGATACTGTGGACCACTTTCCCCGGAATCAGAAGGAGTATCATTGTTATCTCCAGAGATTTTCTTGAGTCTCTGATAGAGAATTGAAGGTAATTGACAGCGTGTTCAACGTCCATCCGAGAAGCAACACATGAGAGCTTCCTACAGAGCATTCTGGTTGCAGTATCAATACTAGATCACATAAGTATGTAATCATGTATTTGTATAATCGCCTGCACTCCTGTGCTCATACCTGCTTGCTTCTCTTTCCGCTTGTCCCTGTCGGCGGTTGCGGGTCCTTTGTATCTCTTTTTTTGGGTTGGGATAAGGAGAGTTTATACTCTGTACGCCTGCCTTGTGTCTCCAAATCAATACGTTAGAACTCACTGGTATTCGTAGTCCCTGATTTCTATCTGATATCATATACTGCCTCGAAGTACTCACCCGATACTGGATTTGCTGCTTGGTTTGAAGCCCTCTACTCAAATAATGAGCTGCTCCATTCTCAACTTCTGGTGATTTGAATTTCTTCAATATATATATACATATGTATATATCTAGATCCAAAAGGCTGAAGTGTGCGAATGAACATGTGTGCTTGCACAATTCCCTGGAAATTATTTCAGCCGGGAGAAACAAATACATCTCGTTTCGCTAACAAAGTTGAACAATAACCAATTCGAAAGCCCGGAGACACGGCAGGCATCCTTTCGATAGCCCAAAGATAACGCATCAGAAATATCGCCTTCCTAATCTGGACTTGACCGATACCAGTCACATATGCCAGCTTCCGATGCGCAAGCATTTCACACCTGGCGTGGCGTCCATCAGGTGCAGATTTCATGCAATGCAGCCGGCTCAGACACGCATCAGAAGAAGGTCAGCTGGATGGCTTCAACAGCCGACCTTAGTAAGTGCAATATAGGTTTTCGGTAGTGTGCAAGAACAAGATAGAGAAGTCACCGATGCGAGTAAAACTAGCCTCAGAATTTGGAATGAAAATCATCCAAAAAGAACACAACATGAAACCGGTTGGAAATTTCGGAACATTGTGACCCAACGACTTGGTCGTACGGTTGACAGTAAAGGCGTGACGCCGGACACGAGACTCATGCCACCAAACAGTATCAAAAGACAATACTGAGCACGAAAGGAGTCGGGTAACACGCGGTTCTGCCAGCGCTAGTAAGAGCCATCAGGCTCGTGTACGTGTGCAGTCCCTGACTTGTACGACATCATGCCTAATGTCTTGAGATCTCGAGGTCCTGTCGAAGACAAACACTGGTTGCCACTTTGTACACTGCGACCACTAAGCAAGGCTGCGTGTTCCAACATACAAGATGGGCGCACTATCTCTGACACCGAGAATGACCCCCTAGTATTCCAGGGACTTCCACTTGCACAGCAGCATGCCCGATGTAAATCGTCCCATGGGTAGTATCTAGGTACCACACACATTTGAAATTTGTTTGGCTAATTTCAATCAGCTACTCCAGCCTTTGTGTGCTGCGCTGAGTTTACTCCTGGTCTGCCCCTGGGCTGTGATTCATGACAGTTCATATATAAAGTTTCAAATGAGTACGATAGCGAATACATAGCACTACAAGGACAAATGGACAAATCTACTGGGATAACAATGGTCACCTGCATCTTGATGCACCACCGATAGAGTGTTTATTGGTAGGCGTTACCGGTTATCTTTGCATATTCGGTAAGAGCATGACACACATTGCCTGTTAACTTGAAGCGGAAAGAGGGGTGCGGGGTTTAACGAGGACGTTTCCTCAAGTCTCAGTACCACAGTAGAGCCTCGATGTTTCTCAAGGGAGTAATGAAAAGTTGTCTTTGCGCCCTGATTCACGCTGGTCGGTCTCATAAGCGCACGCCCGGCTGCTGAGCGGTAGACGTATGTTCCAGGGATCGTTCGCTATGCAGTCATGCAGCTTCTCTACCAAGATAGGGCACCATATTTCCAGGGCGAACATGCCTCCCCACTTTATGGGATTGGAATGTATACGGGCGTGATTCTAACGCAGTGATCAACGAATCTTAGCAAGGCTTTCAATACGGAGGCTCTTAAAGCTGCAGGATTGCCCAGTTTTGAGTTCATGATGCCTGCACGTATGACGAAAGCCAGCAGTGTTCTTCGTAAATGGCAGCATCTCTATCTCATATCATTCTGTGCGATGCAAGACATTGTGCATCAGAAGGACGATGAGATGCAGAGGGGATCCCGCTGCATTGCTTTGTATGTGGCACTGGAGACAGTCTCGATCAATCTGCTTGGCAGCCAACACCATTGCAATGGAATTGTACTCAAGAAGCGGTAACTGAAAGAAGCACTGACAGTGTATCCTTGCGCAAGTGTTTGTTGACGCACTCGCGTAGTACGACCCAGTCCTATGTTGCTGTAGCAGATTACCTCGCAAACCAACATCGCACCTGAAGGCTTCGTTTCTCTGCGAAGCCATTTTTGACGAATGCGCTTACAACTGGAGGGTGCACAACTTCTGGTAGAAAGCGTGCACGTTCTATTGGCAGTTCTGTATTTCGGTGAGGCAATCAGGTTAATAGTGGTCTTGTGGTTCCAGCCGGGCGAGAATGTAACCGAAAGCGGCCTGCATCGAGTCCGCAAAACCGGGCGGCCCATACCCCCAGGAGGGCTCTCCCACACACTTTCTTCGACAGAGCAGAAAAGGCAGTGGAGACGCATGTTCGAGTTTGCCATCCTCGAAGTTGACGACACTTGTCGATCCATGTGCGCTTGGAGCGACTTGCCTTCGCGACGATACCACATGACCGGATTCATGTTGTAATTACATCTTTGAAAAGATCGAGGGTGCAGAAAGCAGGCAGTCTCTGCGGAGGATATCTTGTGAGATCCCTTGAGCAGTTCTTTCATTAGCGCAATCGTCTTGGAACGACTGTGGCTAGTGTTCCT
The DNA here is from genome assembly GCA_900074885.1 of Rhynchosporium graminicola. Taxonomy (NCBI): domain Eukaryota; kingdom Fungi; phylum Ascomycota; class Leotiomycetes; order Helotiales; family Ploettnerulaceae; genus Rhynchosporium; species Rhynchosporium graminicola. The sequence continues at coordinate 73,732 of FJUW01000013.1, forward strand.
GTGGTAAACACGTATTGTCTGTCATACGTATCCTTATTCCTGGGTGCGGCTATAGTTGCGAAGGCTGTAAGAACTCCAGCGATGGCGGAAGAGTCGAGATGACTTTTACGATAATTCTGCAGCCGAGACTCCATGCCCTCTGAAACGGAAAAATATATCAGTTCGGCGCTAGTGCTGAAGTTCCCAATTGATTGATAATGAAAGGCCTCAGAAATCTGCCTTACATGTGTTTACATGTTTTCTTTTCCTGTCGCCCTGCTTGAGGGTAAAGACTAGATAGAGCCTCATTAAGATAGGCTGTGAATGGTTGCCTAAGAAGGCTGCATGCACTGCCTCTCAAGCTGACATGTCCTGAGCTGGGCGTAGACAAAACGAAATGGCAACAGGGGGATCGTCTTGAAGGAGGCCTGTTTCATGGTCAATGTTAGGAAAGCGTGTTTGTTTTTGACAACAAGGAGGTAGTAATTTGGATATCGCATATCGCAGGGTATGATATGTATGATAGAAGGAGACGGAAGTGATGCAATGTAGCCGCGAGTCCATACGAAGGGGAGCTTCTTAGCTTCTGGCTCGGTGAGACCTGACCCGCCTGTCAGCTGGATTCCCAGGGCGAAGCATATAGCGAATCAAGTGCTGGCCGACCCAAAACTCCTCTGCCCCTCCATACACACCCATAACCCTCCCCTCGTTGACTCTCCGAAGGATGGATGGCTTTTCGTGATATATAGCATAGATATATATATATATATATATATATATATGCTTTTAACCTCTCCTCCCATCCACACCTATCCCTCCTTTTAGAACATAATAACTTTGCGTCTGCCTCACTTTCCATCCACCACCACAGTATCTAAGAGAAGATCGTTCCCGAGCCTTACTCACTGGGATACCTTATTATCCTCGTCCTCGCCCACACCCGCCAGCTTCCTCAAAATCTTCGATCACACCTGCCCATACCATTATCATCGCCCGACCTTGAGCACTCGGCAAACTGACCTTGCTTCGCGTGTGGCTTATCATCGCACCCATCATATCAACACCTCTGCCCAATCATGTTCAACACTGGCCCTAATATTCCACCACCACCACCAGGTTTTCGACCAGGTGGACCTCAGCAGCAACAACAGCGTCACCAAGGGCCTCCTGCTGAAAATTTTATGCCTATGCCAATGCGCCATCCTCTCCAACAATCCACCCATATTCAGGACATCACACCTCACAAGATATTAGACGAAGCGGCATGTTTGAAGAAACTGACCAGCTATGCCGCCTACACCATCAGAAAAGAAGCACCCCGCGATGCCAAAGACAAACCAACGTGGGCCAGAGCGGAAATCATCGAGGAACGCTTTCCAAAAGAAGAGGTCATAAAGCAAATAAAGAAGCTCGACAAAGAGAGTAAACGAACTGTGACTGAGAAGAAGATCGCCCTTGCAACATATCAACAAGGTCAGATCACGAGACTGCTGGACGATCTCGGTTCTAAAGAGCATGACATGAATTTCGGATGGTCGCTAGTGCAGATCGATTCGAAAACGAAACCTATCAGCAGTACACGCGGAACCAGTAAGAAGTCTCTGTACGAAACTGTCACCATGACGGTGTATGTCAAGCGGGCTCCCATCGGGGATCTCAACGCAATCCAGCTTTATCAGGGTCTCGAGAGACTTAAGGCCGAGAGACTGCGACCCCCACCTCCACAACATCAACAACCACAAGCACCACCACAGCAACAACAGTTTAGACCGCCACCACAGCAACAAGGTGGAGCAGGTCAGGGTGGACAGCAGCATGGACCGATTAGAATTCCACCGCCACCAAATATCATTCAATTGAACAGGAATGGTCCAGCTCAGGGTGGCAATCAAAAGCCTCAAGGCAACCAGCAGCAGCAGCATCCGCAGCAGGAAAGAGGAAATAGTCGGGGAGCCAAAAAGTTCCATCGTAAAGATGACAGCTCATCAGAATCAGATTCCAGATCTGGTTCCAGTGGAAGTGATACGGAGTCCGATGATTCATCTAGATCGAGTGTCAGCTCAAGGCGGCTCAGGAAGCATAGCAAAGGTCCAGCTCGTAAATCAAGCTTCCGTCGTGAATCAAAGCACTTTATCGAAGCGTCGCCTCATCGCCATCAGCCGATCGACGACTTCGGAGGCATTCCGACCCAGAACCGGCCTTACGCACCAGTCGTCCCACGTGGAGTGCCAGGTATTGACCCAATCGCTTCTGCATATCGTGCTGGGAGACAAGATGCAGTAGCTGAGAATTTCGGTGAAAATCGCTTTACTCAACAGCCACGACAGATCATCCAACCTGTTATAGAGCGCATCATCGACCCCAGAACAATAGGTACATTTCGTCGAGTAGAGTCTCAATACGCCCCTTTGCCTCGCCGTATCGAGCCTCACTACCATGAAGAGAGGTACGCCGACGACTTGAGGTATTCCGACGACTTTCGTTCCGCCCAAGATGATATGATCGTAAGGCAGCGCGAAGCTGAGGATCATATGGATCGATTGCGGTTAGACCATGGTCGAGGACCGATCGAGCTTAATAGAAGATCTGGGCCGAGAGATTTTTTCGAGCGACGGAACACTGAATTCGATACACGTCCACTCGAGAGGCCCGAGTACTTCGAGAGAAGATACAGCGATGCTCACCCCTTGTACCCTAGGGAAATAAGGCAGGAGAACTTTGGCCGGGGACCTTCTGCCGTACGAAGCTTTCCACGAGACTTTTTTCCTCAGCGCAGAAGCTTTCCAAGGGACTCTGATCCCTTTGCACCGATTTCACTCCCACGGCGATACCAGGAATCTTCAACTACCAGTGGCGATGGCTGGTAGTCCATTTGATGCTCCTGTCTCCTGCTCTCCTTGAATTGGTGGATAGCTTGGTTTTTGATTGGCGTTTGACTTTTCATAAGCAGCTGTATAAGGAATCTGTTATTTGTGTTTAGCATCACTTAAAAAGTTTGGATATGAGAGGGAAACCTGTAAAATTGGTTGATTATTCCCTGGTATAATTCCTTCGCAAAATGTTTTGCAACGAGAGATGAATGAAGAAGAGGCAAACAAAGAAGCCCACGAATTATAAGTCCATATGTGCCTCAACGGATCCTTTACTCGGTGCATCGAGAAACTATTCCACTTACAATTTATGCACTCCCAATAGATACCTAAGAAAAAGCAAAGTGAAGACATTCTCCCAGTGCAGGTAACCTGCCTTATATCCATGGATGAAAAGTTTGGGCGTAGGATAGTCCTTGTTCAAGGGGGTTCTCTGCCTGTGTTCGTAATCAATAATTGGATAACATATGCGAATCAGAAAACTGGTGTGATGCAAGTCCTTTGAAGCTCTTCGCTGGCACTCTGCTCCACGTTGGGGGACGTTTCCGGACCTTACACAGCCTTGGTGACCAATTACTAGAATGTAAACAATTGATCCCATGAGCCATTGGTGCTACAGGACCGGAAAATTTCATGTGTCAACCCATCTGGTCATGGTAGAGCGATATCGCTAAAGCTGTGGATAAAGAAGCGTACACGTGTAGTGGTGAGAAGATATTGTATGAAACCATTAAAGTCGCGAGAAGTTCACATCTCTGCCTGCCCGCGAGCCTGCGTCGGTTTTTGGTGGGGTCTGGGCTGCCCCGCCAAAACATAATAATGTACCAAAGCCAGTTGCACTTTGTCACTTCGTACAAATTCTAAGATCTTGATCTCTCAACTCTTTCTTCAACTTTCAGAAACATTAGCAGACTCTTACGGGTTGATATTCCAAATCTACCTGCCATAAATCGCAATCATGCCTCGCCAATTCTTCGTCGGTGGTAACTTCAAGATGTCAGCACCCCTCATTGGGATGGAGGAGCTCAAAGGGTTCTGATGAGAAGCTAATGTTATGACTGTAGGAATGGCTCCGTTGAGGGCATCAAGAAGATCGTTGGACATCTCAATGATGCTAAGTTGGACGACAAAGTCGGTCAGTACTTTCATCCTGTTCCCCTGTTGAAGTATTCCGCTTTTCTCTCAATAAAGGCCTTGACAAGAGCTATGACATCCAGTGGAGAGCTGGAAACTCATTTGGACTCCTGTCAATTTGCTATGACAACATGCTAATCATCATGTCTATCTGCAGAGGTCGTCATTGCCCCGCCATCCCTCTACCTCCTCCTCACCCGTGAGCATCTCAAGCCCGGTCTTGAAGTCGCTGCCCAGAATGTCTTCGATAAACCCAACGGAGCGTTCACTGGTGAGATCTCAGTCGACCAGCTCAAGGATAGCAACATCACATGGACTCTTCTTGGCCATTCTGAGCGTCGTGTAGTCCTCCAGGAAGACGATGCTTTCGTTGCCAACAAGACTAAGGCTGCTCTCGATGGTGGAATCGGTGTTATTTTCTGCTGCGGTGAGACATTGGAACAACGAGAGAGCGGAAAGACAATTGAGGTTGTCACCTCGCAGTTGAAGGCTGTTAAGGATAAGTTGCAGGATTGGTCCAAGATCGTAATTGCATACGAGCCAATCTGGGCTATTGGAACCGGAAAGGTTGCGACCACTGAGCAGGCTCAGGAGGTCCATGCCGCTATCCGCTCGTGGCTGAAGGAGGAAGTCAGCGAGGAGACAGCTGAGGCAACGAGAATCATCTACGGTGGTAGTGTCAGCGAGAAGAACTGCAAGGATTTGGCCAAGCAGCCTGATATCGATGGATTCTTGGTGGGAGGTGCTTCCCTCAAGCCAGCTTGTGAGTTACTCCTACCAAAGTTTGTGGTGACCAAATGCTGATAGTGTATAGTTGTGGACATCATCAATTCCCATTTGTGACTGCACGATGGTAATGAACATTCACGGCTATAAATGATGAACTATGGGTGGCACGACATCTCCAGGACTAGGCTAGCAGCAAAATGATGCCCCTGACTACAAGCCCAATGAGTATGATACAATGAAAAAATCTCCGTGATTCTTGACTCGGTGTACACCATACACCATGCATCAGTGACTGTTGGACAAAAATCTCGACAGTGAGACCACATAAAACCAAGCAATGAACCCTGCTAGGTATCTACATCAGAAACAAGTGCTCAATTTTAACGACGCTGTCGTTATATCAGCAAGATGTGTCAAAGTAACGTCTTGACTTTGATTTACATCTAAAATCAAAGTCGTTCCAACATTTCGGGACTTTAATCGAAAAATGGAATAAAATCAGGTATAAGTTTGGGTGGTTTTGTATTCTCATATTTCGGGGTGAGTCTGCTGATATTCAAATCTGCCGCCTGTTTCTGATATCTATAGACATGGTCCCAGGAAACGGTAGAAGAATCACAAAAGGTCTCCAAGTACACATATATGCTACATAACCCTTCGCCGTGATCAGATCACTTTCTCGAGTCTAAGCTAAGCTCTATAGCATATACCAAAGCAATGCTCGCATCAACACTCTTCAACGTCTTTTTAGCAGACAATGAGCGTCCTCAAGAACAGTCCGCTCTTCTACTTCGGAGTATATTGAGCCGATACCTAAGCCGCCAGCTACTTTCCTGTGCAATAGGGATCTTGTTGCTACTCCTTGTTTTCCAAGCACTAGACGAGCACTTGGTCTCCTGGATTTCCAATGTGAGCTTGATAATCGAGCAAAAGCTCTGGGAAGCTTTCCATTCCACATGGTGGGCTTTGAGACGCTTGCTGTTTTGATAGCTTTGCAGGTGTACCTGGTGGTCGACGCCACAGATATAGCGCTATTGAGAAGTAGCGAAATCGATAACACAAGCATTTGAAATTCGGATAAGAAGCGAAGGGTTGGAGCAACAGCAAAATGAAAGAAATTATGCTTCAAATTCCTTCACACAATCATACAGCTCGAGTATATACCGTTGCCCATCCCAAACGCCTCGAATGCATACATATGATACAGCTCTCCCACTTTCCAACATTTATACATGCGTTCCGCCTCCATGATATGGACTCCATATTCCTCTGACGGAGTCCTTGATACTCGTAACTGGCTTCTTAACTCTCTTCAGCTTCTCCCCGCTCGCATCTCTGAGCAGCTCCGCTTTTTGTAGTATCTGTTCCTTCTCCAGATTCCTCACACAGATAGCCTTTTGGCGGTTCGTTCCGTTTCCTAGGTAATGACCAATAATCACAGGATGCTTGCTTGGCCGAGGAGAGACGCATATTTCGATTGCTGGGTTGGCGGCTGCAAACCGGGAGAGGGTGTTGCGAAGAAATGAGCTGGAGTAATAGTCAGAAGCTGGAATCTTACTCGGTGTCTATGGCCTTACTTCATGCCCTTCGACGAGCCCCAATAATCACAGTAGTGAAAGTCCATCCGCCGGCATTGGAGGATAAAGCTGGATACACCATTCTGTCAAGTAATTAGTGTTTGGCATATGGGTCCCAGTCAGCGGCAACATACCTGGCTCGCAGTAGCTTTTCTTATTCCTGTGACAACCATCTTGAGGTACTTGACGATGAATCAAGGAGAGAAGATTCTCGCAGGCGGATATAGTTTGACTGAGGGCTTCAGCGTGGTCCTCAATGGGCGCCCGGTACTGCGCTGAGGTTGATACCTTCAAATAAAAATGGGGCCGCTTCACGTGCCTGCAGCTCCAGGTGTCGCAAAATTAAGGCCAGCTCCAGAAGAGAAACGCGACATCTTTTCCCATCAAACAACCAATTCCAATTCACCACACGATTATCATCGCATCTCTAATCTGCGATTGAATCTCATCCGGGGATTCCACGACCAGCTCAGGTCTGGTAACAGCAGGTCTTATTGACCTAGTAGCTTTACGACCATCGCAGCTCCTAGTTCACAGTTACCTGACTACACAACAATCCAGAGTCAAGTCGTCGAAAATGACCGATAAACTCCCCCCCAACCTTCTTGCACTATTCGCGCCTAGACCTCCTCTTCGATGGGTTCCTCCTTCAGATCATCCTGCAGAGGATAGGAAGACCGCGAATATTTCTGGACTCGCCTCCTTCCTTCCTCAACTCGCGGAATACAAGGAAACCGACCATTACGAGCCAACGGAATCATGGTTGCAGAAGAAGGATCGCATCAAGGCGGAAAAGAGGGAAGCTCAAGAAGCCATCTTGAAGAACCCTGCTGCATGTGAGGGCGACCCAACCTGTTTCGATTACCTTTATCTCCACCTTGTCCGACCTTTGGGCATGCTGTCTAGTATTGATCACTCAAGCTAATTCTTCTCTAGACAAGCCAGATGAAGATCCAAATATCAGAGGTGACGCTTTCAAGACTCTGATCGTTGCGCGACTCAGCTATGAGGCGAACGATCAGGACATTGAGCGGGAGTTCTCCAGGTTTGGACCAATTGAGAGAGTGCGTTATGTTAAACAACTACACAGAATCATCTAACCTGGCGCAGATTCGCATTATCGTTGATACCCACCAAGATGAGAAGCCAAGCAAGAAGAAAAAGAAGCATCGTGGATACGCATTTGTGGTCTTCGAACGAGAGAAAGACATGAGAGGTAAAACCAGACTATCCCTGATCCCCTACAGCCTCCATCACTGGAGCGGTTATTTGTAAAGATGGCCCTCAAGCTGCCTGTCTTTTCTTTCTGTCACTGTCCATTCAAGGTATAGTTTGGGCTACATGACTGACAAATGCGCCTTGCTCGCGCTTCATAGCTGCTCTAGAAAACTGTGATGGTATTCGCATTAAGGACCGGAGAATCAAGGTAGATGTAAGTTGCACGACGTCTCTAATCACCGGACTGCACTAAATCAGAATAGGTACAAAGAGCCAAAACCGTCCGTGGATGGCTCCCTCGTCGCCTCGGTGGTGGACTTGGGGGCCGTGGCTATACCAAAGCAGTTGCTCCAAGGCCTGCAGGACCAAGCTTTGGCGGACCACCTGGTCCAGGAGGATTCAGAGGAGGCGGGTTCAGGGGTGGATTCGACAGAGGGCGAGGTGGGGGAGGTTTCCGTGGTGGAGGAAACTTCCAAGACCGAGGCGGGTATGCTGGAGGAGGGGGAGGAAGAGGTGGTATCGGATATCAAGGCTCGGGGTTCTCTAAAGGAGGTGGTTTCAACTCCAATTTCCCAGCCAACGCACCTGCTGGACCTCAAGGAGGCGGCCGAGGAGGATTTTCTCGTGGAGGTTATGGTGGGCCTCCTCCTCCTGATCGCAATAGTTTCCCGGAACGAAATGGTGGTTCTGGCGGTGGGTATCCACCACGTGAACAGAACGGCTATTCTCGTGGCGGCGACAGTCGCTCATCTTACGGCGGAGGTGGACCAAGACCAAGTGGAAGCAACAATGAACCGGTAAGACCAAGGGATGGTCCGAGAGACGGTCCACCAAGAGACGGTTACAGAGATGCTGGTTATGACCGCCCACGCGAAGACGACTCCCGGAAACGCCAATACGAGAGCAACGGCTACGAAGAATCCAGGGATCCCCGCAAGATCAGAAGATACTAAATGGCCGGAAAAGGGTTTGTCTGATGGTGGGTTTTCATCAGTCTTTCTCCCCTTCACCACAGGGGTAAGCGGTTTCGAACTTTCAGCAAAGGTAGTATGCCATTGTGTCTACTCACCCTCCTTCGACTATGCCCGGATGCCAGCTCTCCTAATTTCATCATGGTAGTTTCGACATTGCGACGTATCGACTTGCTTGGGGTTTCCAACCGTGCTTTCCAGGTTACTTTCACAGCTTGTATTCTTGATTTGGCTTAGCATAAAGGTGCTGCATGGGAGGTATTTGGGAGGTAAAGTCAGAGGTAAGGAGGAGGCATTAAAAATCTGGCTACCTGATCTTGATTCTCAAAGGACGTTCTTGTATCATCACTCGCGGAAAAAGGAGGGTAAGAAAGGTATCTGAGGCAGCAAAAATTGGTCTTTTAGTTTCCCAAGGTAGCGCCGTCCCAACGCCAAATGTTTCCCTAACCTGTATAATACGACAGAAAATTGGACTTGAGCAAATTTAGCGCTTTATTCCTGCATTGATTCCTCAATCTTCGTGATCTCATTGGTGGCTGCACTCCAGTATCTGTACAACATTAGTTTCTTCCTTGATTCAGAGCGAATAGAGGGTCACATACGCAACTAATTCAACAGCGAATTCTGCGGTAGCAACTCCAAATAACTTCAGTAACCTCGTCTGCCTACTGTCCAGAGTCTGTCCCTCCTTACACACGGTATATGGGTTGTCCAGCGTAATCTTCCCCTTCGTCAACGAGGTCGGCACGTTCAATTTCCTCAACTCAGGTTCCAGACTGTGAGCCATTGGCACGTCCTGATCCGCCTCGATCTCTCCGCCCATCGACGAGACAATTCCGGCTGGAATGGTGAACGATCTAGTAGCGACAGTTCCTGCTCGCGCAAAGTCGGTCTTGGCCATATTTCCGAAGTATTCCTGGATAGCGCTAGGTTCGCGGTTCGTGAATAGGAGACCAACATTGCCGACGAGGTATTTTGCAAGGAGATGTGTAGAGGGTTGGTATTCGTCTTCGGGGGTTGATCCAAGGGCCTTGGCCATTACTTTGGTTTTGCCGAAGAACAGTCTATTTGGGTTTAGTTAATGGTATTGGAAGGGGCTTGTGTGATTCTTACCTGCTATCATTGAAATCATTGCGTACAGCTTTCAAGTACGTATTGCGCATGTTCTCGACCGAGAAGACGAAGCAGTACTGGTATTCGTCTAGACATTCCCGCACATTTGAGAAGAGCTTCAGTGAGAGTTCCTTCCCCTTCTTGTCGACTTTCGTTAAGTGAATGACCTTTGCGCGCTTGGATTTCGGCATCTTGTGTAGAGTTGGAGGGTCGGTGGGGAACTGTAGATGGGAATTTCTACGATATATTTTTTCGATAGCGATAACCCATTGGTGCTAGCGGCCGCATGCACCTCGCCCTCGGAGAGAGTAACATTTAATCATGAAAGCTTGAATTCGTACGATCTGTAAGCAATTGACTGCTACAACCTGTTCTCTTTCGTTATGTTGGAGTTCATGGATTACGTGCAAAATGCTTTTTATAACAAGTCCCAATGGAACTTTGAAAATTCTTACTCTCAGTTGACAGCTACTGCAAGAGGTAAATTCCGAAGCATCCTAGCTGAACCCTGGAATAGCTACTAACGTGCGCGCGAAGCTCTCCTGGAATTCGAAACTCCTCATGGTTTAAGATTAAATCTTTCTTCACTCTCTTCTCAAAACTTCGCTACTTCCTATGCCATTGGGAGCGTGGGCCTAGTGGATGGATCTGTTTCATACCTTTACACCTCTCTACCTCTACACACCACCTCTCAGAGCGGGCAGATCGAGCTTCACGATGTCATCCGTGGATACAGACAGATACAAGAACTGCGGAAGCCTAAAGAGTCGTGGATGTGGGAGCGGTGGCAGGGAGGGAAGCGGATAGACAAGCGCGACACCCTGCTGTATGCACGACTCTACTTGCCTCAAAGCACATTGGAAGCATTGTACCTCCGTCGAATAAGCCCCACGCAGCAACTGAAATTATCTGCAGTCAGCAACAGCCATCTTCGCAATGGAGGAACTATATTAGCTCTGTATCAGTACGATGTTGGGAAGTACAGTGCCGATACTTTGTACTCGACGGATGGCGGCCTCATTGGCATTCGAGGTCTTTATAACTTCGGCCCAGATCCGAGGAAGGAAGTTACGGAGCCTCCCAAAACGGATGATCGTTTCTATGGCCGATTCAGTGCTGGGGCAGAGATGTACTATGGCTCATTGAACAAGTCTGGAGGAATGAGCTTCGGTGGCCGATTCGCAACCTTACCTGCTCACAAGGGAGTACCATTGACAGCAACTCTCACTTTGAATCCGCTCATGGGCAGCCTAAGCACGACATACGCCGTAAAGGCTGGGAAAAGTTTGGCGTTTTGCTCAAAGTTCGATTTTAATGTCTACAGTTACGAAAGCGACGTGATGCTCGGGTGCGAGCTGTGGAAAATGAAAACCAAGATCCCAAAAGTAAAAGAGCGAAGTACGCTGGCGAAACTTGAGTGGAGACTTGATCCTGTTGAAGAAAAACTAGTACCTGAGCCGGAGGAAGTTGCCGGAGTGTTGAAAGCAAGAGTCGACCAAAATTGGAAAATTGGACTGATATGGGAAGGCAGGATCAAAGACCTGCTTTTCACCCTAGGATCGTCGATTGATATGAAGAGGAGGGACCAGCCGTTCAGAGCTATCGGATTGGAATTGCAGTACTCTTCTTGAGAGGTACACTTTGAAGCGTCTCACTCGGCTCACATGGAGCCCATCCCGAGCCCCAAAACAGGAGACGCACTCAATGGCACATTTGGAAACAGATCAGTCAGCCACAGAATTCTGGATACGGTCAGATGAGCTGCAAGGTCGTACTTGATATCCTGGAACACATAAATCCATTACACGAATACCTACTAAGTTAATCGACAAGTCGTCCCAATCTTCCCAAATGAAGCACAAAATCACGAGAACCATGGCGCCCACTTCTCAGCGAAGATTAGCGGCGACGGCGATGGTCTTTACACAATATCGACGAACGAAAATTGTCGAGACGAAAGTGTCATAACGTGACGCACGTGTCTGTTCACCAATGCTTTCCAAGCATGGCTCTCCACCAGTCTCTGATTTCATGTCAGGACGTTGCATTCGGGTTTCAAAGACCTTTCATGTACTCGAGTCTAGCTGGCAGTAAAATACCTGCTCCTCATCACCCGACTGATTCTGCTACCGCCGATCTATGCCGACTTAGCGACATGCTCGTCATCTAGTAGCTCCCAAGAGCTCGAGGAATCTACAAATCGAGAAGCAGCTTCTACTGAGAGTTTCTCAGCCAAGAAGCCATACATGCTGCACATGGCTATCGGATTAAAGGACTATCGACCTTCTCAACCTTACGGTATAGGTTTGAAGAGTCTTTGATCAATGTCTGCAGATTTTGAGGATATGGTTCTTCAGCTTGATCATGAGCATCGATCTTATTCCTCTCACAGCTGGCGGCTGTGGCCACTTCAGAGCTGGAATTATGCCTGTACCAATATACTCACGTCCAACACGGATTCCGTTTGAGTTGATGATGACACAGATGACATCTGCAGCCCAAAACATCCTCATGATCCAACTTTCATACCCATAAAAAGTTCATTCCGGCATGAACATCGTGTGAAGCACGATCCATTTCCTCGACTGTTGAAATTTTGGTTCATGTCCGATACAAAGTCAGATTCAGAGATGACCTTCCGAATAGAAATACATTTCATTCTTCGGATTAAGTCAGCTCTTCCTCTTCCTCTTCCATCTTGATCAATTCACACATCTATTCACCTCGAGTATAAGAAACCACACTCCTCTGTCAAAGTATTACCATGTCCATTCATTTCCGTCAACTCAACCGGCTATTGGGTAGCGTCTGAGCACCATCGAGTCAATCTTGCCAGCGGCGGAACATTATCCAAGAGCAATCATCCCCTGCAGCCGCAGGTTAATGTGCATCATTCAAAAACCATTTGGACTGACAGGATCCTTGAATATTTACTCGGAGGATCATCTCCCGTTTTTTTCAGATTGTTCTTCGGACATCCCCAACGCCAAGTCCATCAAGTTAGTCCAATAGATGCGACAATAGCATATGCAAAGAGAAGCACTTTTATGACGAGGAACCGAACTCATTGTTGCAAGTGGTAGCGGCTATAAGAATGACTTGGCTACTTTCAGTGTATATGATCAAGAGGGGAGGACGTACGATGAGAGATATCTTGCTGGAATCTGCGACTTTGTCGTACGAAATTGACACCGTTTTGAAGCCTTGTTTTACAAAGAAGACCTTTCATTTCGTGCATCATGCTATCATTTACTTTGATTGGAGTAATATCTATCGTTCTTGCGATTGTCTATGCAGTTTTCAGGGAGCAAAAGAGGAAAAGAGTTCCTACAGGTACTCGTCCACTTCCGGGGCCAAGGGGTATGTCATCTCCCTTCGTCTTTCGATCTTCATGGTCAACTTCTTGGTTGAAGGTTGATGTAGAGGATCAGGTTTACCATTCATTGGACGAGTCCACGATGTTCCGGCCGTCGCTACCTGGTTAAAGTTCTGGGAATGGTCGAAGGTTTACGGGCCCATCTACCAGATGGAGATATTCGGTTCAGTTCACGTATGGATATCATCTGAAGAGGTTGCCAACGACTTGCTCTCGAAACGAGGAACTATATACTCTGATCGTCCAACTATCCCCAATCTGCCTGACAACAGGACATCTGGCAATTATCTCGCTCTACTCGGGCGTACTGGTATGTTTCCCTTCTCGTCTCCAGCGCGATCCTCTGTTTGAGATGATTCTTATCAAATCAGAAACATGGAAACGTCAGCGTAAAGTCTCGCATCAGGTTATGTCCCGCCCATCAGCCGAATCACTCTACAACTATCCCTCCATGGAATGCAAACGGCTCCTCTATCAGATGAGCAAAGAACCCTCCAACTACATTGCTCACATCGAGCAGTATACCAGCCGCACCATTAGTCGTATTTCGTGGGGCGCACCGCACTTTGCCGATGAACTTCGCCTAGGCACCTTCGGACTCCTCACCACCATCTCCCCATCCGGCGCCGTACCCAATATCGTCTCCTGGCTCTCACATCTACCCGCCTGGCTAAGTCCCTGGCAACAGGTCGAGAACGCACGACATGCACGAGAACACAAGTTTTTTAGACACTGTTACGACACCGTCAAAAGCAAGATCGCGAATGGGATCGCGGCGCCAAGTTACATGAAAGTGTTTCTCGATGAGAAAGAGAAAGGGAAACATGAGATGCGGAATGAGGAGGGTCAGTACATCGTAGGTATGGTGGCTATTGCTGGGGCTTTGACGATTGGAAGCCCGTTGCAGAGTTATATTTTGGCGATGTGTCATTATCCGGAGTGGCAGAGCAAGTTGAGGGAGGAGATGAGGGAGGTTTGTGGGGAGAGATGTCCGGAGTGGGAGGATAGGGAGAATTTGCCTATGTTGAGGGCGGTGATGAAGGAGGTTATTAGATGGAGACCTCCTGTTCCTACTGGTAAGCGTGTCTCCCCACGTTATCGACTTTATCCAGCAGAAAGATATTCGATTGTCGACTTGTTCCAGAAAGCATCGAATTTTAATCTTGTTCTGTGATGTAGGAATCCCTCACTGTCTTGAGAAAGACGATGTTTACAACGGCTATCACATCCCAGCAGGAGCTACAATTCACGCTCTAGAATGGTACTCGCCCCTCCTCTCCGCTTTCTTCGTTCCCGTATCGCCAACAATTTCTAAGCTAACATCATCAGGGGCATAACCCGTGACCCGCTCATCTATCCCGACCCTGAATCTTTCCTCCCAAATCGCTGGCTCTCCCCATCCTTCCCAACAACTTACCGCGAACCGCTGAGCCAATTTCCTACTCTAAAAGCGCACTCTCAGTTCGGGTTCGGACGTCGGGCATGTACAGGTGTCGATATCGTCGAACAGGAACTCTTCCTAGCAATGGGTGGGTTGGCGTGGGCTTTCGACGTTCAGAAGAGGACAGATAAGGAGGGCAAGGAAATTGAGGTCCCCCTAGCGAAATATACTAGTCTATTAATAGCGAAGCCAGAGAAGTTTGAATTTGAGTGTCGGATTATGGGGAGGAACGGTATGGATGGAGATACGACGAAAGGGATGTTGGAGAGGATGTGGAAGGATGTTAATGAGGGGAGGACAGAGGATTGGGGTCCTGGTGAGTAGAACGTTGCTGCTAATGGGCTTGTCTTTGAGACGACTGGTGAGCAGATTCTGCATTTGGAGACGCCAGATATGTGGTTGAGTGAGAGGGATAGTGGGATTGATGTTGATGAGGTGCTGGTTGAGAAGGAGGTTTTACTTGTGGTTGAGGATGTCAAGTTTAAAATGTCCAGGAGGGTGGGAATAGTTTGTCGTGACTTTGTATTCTATCATCTCTTTAGGAATTGAGGATATCCATAGGAGGATCCTAGGTAAGCAGGCCTGGGCTTCTACTCGAATGTCACGTACTGAATTGCATTGAGCAGCTAGGGTGTACACGCTCAGACTGCTCGTTCCAAATACTTGCCCAGATAAATAATAACTTCTCTTCCGTAAGTGTGACCTGTTAAGATGTTGAGAAGAAAACAGGCATGTTTTTGCAGATGAAGCTATGAATGCGAAGCGATGACTTGAAAACTTGTAGTAAGAAAGAATTCTCAATATTGTTGTCATTTTAGAAGAGTTGTCAAATCCTGACATGACATACAAGTATAAATAATTGATACTATGTAATATTTCATGATCTTATTAGAATGTTGAATTACACCTACGAGTTCTCTCTTCACCGGAGACGAATCCGCATAGCCTTACTGCGACCATTGCTAGACTCTCTCGACCTTATCTATCCAATGCACTTTGATAAGAGGATAAGTCATCGACTGACGTGGATAATTGCGGACACCAAGAGATCCGACAGTCTTATGGCTGCGCAGACCGGACTTTCGGGTTCGCCTTAGTCTTGGTCTTTGCTTTGATCCGGCCGTGGGGGATTTGACTATTGGTTTGTCAAAGACTTTTAGATGATGCTGGATGGTTGTTGTTTCGGCTGTAGCGCTTGCGTAATTGCAATTCAGCCCTGAAAAGTCCGACTTGGCTAGCTTGGCTGAGACTTCTCAATCTTCAATTCCTACTGGATTGGTAAGTATATTTGAAACAAGAGGTGAGAGATACGATGAACCTGGCCGAGCTGAAAGAATAGATGGGAGGGAAAGCCCAGCTCACTCATAGATAGACCTTGAGGTTGATACGCCCGCCTATACAAAAGTACCTCGCCAATAGCGCGCCACCATATTGAGCGAGTTATCAACACGAACAATAAAAGTTAAAAGTACTTCAGATACACATAAAATGCCCGGGAGAATGGGATCTTGACCAATGATAGGATCATACAAAAGTACCACCAACAATTGCGATATGCAACAGATTGTTTGTGTAAATGAAGATGTTCCGAAGTGCAAAAGTACCCATCCCGCCTGCAACCCGGATCTTCGCTCTTTAATGAGGAGTCAGTCACAAAAGAGCCGCATTCCCGCCCAATGTTGAAGTTCTGTTCGCGCCTTCGAGCTCTGTCGTGTTTTGAGGACATAAGTCACGTGCCAAATGCTGCACAGAAATAAATGCATTTGCTTGCTTCTGACTGGTGGCAGAGCAAAGCCGACCAAAGTCTAAAATGTACAACTTCGTTCCCATATATTTCCCTCACTTGACCCCCATCTTCTCCTTCTCCTAGGATTTCCATCCGACCTGGTCCCTCATCTTCATGGTCCTCCCATCGCAGTTCCCAATCCAGAGACTCGTGGCAAGCAAAGACAAGGTCGTGGGCCTCACCTGTCTGCCAGCTCAGTAGCCCACGAGGAAGAGCAGAGGTCAAGGAGAGGCCGATAACGAAGCCACCCACGCTGCCACACACGACAGCGAGTCGTGTCAGACGTCTGACTATTATACAACTCCCGGAAAGCTGTATGATCCCGCTCACCGCATCCACGCTTGACGCGCCGCTCGCGAGATACAAAATGGGTTGATAGATCTGGTTCTGGCTCGGATTCTCGCTCGCTCCTCTAGTATCGAGGCTACTGTACCTGTCATGGCGATGTCGATGTCGATGTCAACATCCCTCGTCCATTCAGCGCCTTACCCGCAGCGCATTTTCGCATAATCGTTCCCAAAGGTGCATGATCAAGTCGGAGTGGGCAAATGACTACCTGATACTGAAGGAGAAGTAAGTATAGGAAAGATAAAGATAAAAGACAGAATATCACGGAACCGAAATCCTCATGATGACAGATCCGCATGGCGACTTCCTCATTCGCCGAGGCCAAGTGGTTTCTCGGGTCGGCATCGTATCCGACAAGGTTGTTGGCGAGTTTTCAAGGCGCATTCCGCACATGTCATTCACGGCTGCTCCTTTAAGCTTTTTTCCTCTTGTCAGTTTCCTGTATATCATTATTATTACAATCATTAGTATTTTTATTATTATCATCGGGCCCCCGTACTTTGCGCAGTCATCCCACGCTTTCAGATGAGAGATGCGTTGTGATTGTTCGTTCTACGATGCTCGGACTTCACAGTAAGTCAGGGTCAGGCCAAAGTCGGTCCCCATCCAGGTACCCAAAGTCTTCAACCACTACGAAAAACACTACTTCGAAACCCACCTCTTTCTCAGTCCGGTCCAGATCTAAGATTTTAGACCCAGACTTCCTTTTTCTACTACCAGAAAAACATAGCCAAACTCTAATTACAGATCAGAGCCGGCGTGTTCTAGTCCCATGGCTCTTCTTTAAGTCTGCGGCAATCCTACCTATCTATCTCGACTTTCCCGATCAACAGTCTTCTCCTCCATTTGAATAAACGACTTTCAAACGACACTCGTCCTTCAAATCTCCTTTCAATCTCGAAGATCCTCGGTCCCTTCAGTTCATTTCCTCCGCTCAGGCCTGGCCTATATCAAAGCTACGCGACCCATTAGCGAGTCCTACACCTCGAAACGCAGCTTCAAAACGCAGCTTTTAGGTTGGCGAACCGGAACGGCAGCGGGAGTGTTTAGATGCAGACAAGGGTGCTTGCATACATACCTACACAATCATGTCGACCGTTCCACCCTTTGCTGAGGTATCCTGCGACAGTGGGAACGAATATGATGGACGCTTGGGGATCCGCGTTTCCTCCATCTTTGTGATTGGATTTGGATCTATGCTGGGTATGCTTTCTCTATTGTATGGCTACATAGCTCACGTCAGCTAATGATCCCTTCAGGTGCCCTATTACCAATCGCACTTGCAAGATCAAAGCGCATGCATGTGCCTCCTGTAGCTTTCTTCATTGCAAAATACTTCGGTTCCGGTGTCATTATTGCTACGGCATTCATTCATGTGAGTAGCGCGATCTCGGCATGTAACATGTGCAATATCCGTCATTTTGTGTTCTAGAGCCTGCTTAGGTTGATGCTGATGCATTATAGCTCTTTGCTCCAGCTACTGAAGCTCTCCAATCACCATGTTTGACAGGTCCGATCACGGAGTACAGCTGGGCAGAAGGAATTGCCCTGATGACTATCTTCACCATGTTCTTCATTGAATTACTGGCATCTCGATATGATGTTTTTGGCTCTCACGAGCACGAGAGTGCTGATCCAGCAGTTAATCTCTTGCGAGACACTGAAAAGTACGGCAGCTCTCAAGGCACCCTAAAAACACGTAAGCATTTTCTCACTCATTGTAACCTCGAATCTTTTTTGGGGTTTCCAGAAAATGTCAGATCGATACTAGCGATATGGAATCCGCATTTTGTGCTAACGAATTGTAGCAAACAGTGCAGGTCACGACCACAGCGGAAATGGTGAAAGTGCATCGTCGACTGTCAACAATGTGAACCTTGGTGACGGAGTTTCAAGGGTAGTTACCAATGGAGGCGTGCCAGGACGAGAAGACGATTTCAGTTATCCTCCAGGAGGTGAAGATCATCTTGGGCACACTCGGTCTCACTCCGAGAAAGATGAAAATTTCGCAGCGCAAATGACCGGACTCTTCATCCTCGAATTTGGTGTTATCTTTCATTCTATTTTCATCGGTCTCACCCTTGCTGTCGCCGGATCCGAGTTCAACATCCTATACATCGTGCTCTCGTTCCACCAAACCTTCGAAGGTCTAGGTCTGGGTTCCCGACTTGCAACTGCGTCGTGGCCAAAAGGCAAGAACTGGTTACCATGGGCAATGGGAGCGGCCTTTGGTCTCACTACTCCGATTGCGATTGCCATCGGTCTTGGCGTCAGGAGCCGCTTCGAACCCGGAAGTGCTTCAACTCTTATTGTGCAGGGTGTCTTCGACTCTATAAGTGCGGGTATCTTGATCTACACCGGTTTGGTGGAATTGATGGCTCACGAGTTCATGTTCAATCCAGAAATGCGCAAGAGCTCTATCAAGATGATGCTCTTCGCTTACGGATGCATGGTTCTTGGCGCCGGTCTCATGGCTGTCCTCGGTCGTTGGGCTTGAAAAAAAAGAATGTTACATCTGTATGCGAACTTTAATGAAATTGCTTCTCTGATCACATGATAGATCAGATATGTGGCGCTATCAGAATGACTTGGAATCATTACAGCACAGAGAGGTGCTGAATCTCGAGTCAAGTCTGGGGCGAGGTGGGCATAGATTGGGATTGGATATCGGCGTACCTGACGACCACGGTATGATGCGACTTGAAATCGGTCAAGTCTTTGATGAGGAACGAAACAGAAGACCTGTGGAATGTGCCATCAGGATTATGGCTGTAGATAATGAAAATTTGATCAGGTTCACCCCGCTGTACATTGTGGAAAGTTTGGTTTACGGGGAGAAAAGCTTTCATCGAGGGGGTGGGGGGTCCCACTCGCGCTAACAGTGCATTAGTAATCCACCTCAACTCGTGCGCTCTTTCTGTTTGGGAACGACGAGTAATACTCCATCAGCAATTTTGGACGGAAAGACAATTCGAATAGCATGCTTTCGCTTCTTTCTGCCTGTTGGGTTGATGCGCGGCGTTTGGGCACTTAGGCACCTCGCTCAAGTGCTTTCGAGTTCAAGTTGGGCTTCGTTTTATTGTTATTGAACTTTTCGAATTCTTATTTTCGTGAGAGGAAGACTGATCTGAGATGGTGATATCTTTCTCTGATCTAGAACGACTCTTTCCTCTCACTTCTCTTCCATTGTTGATGTAGAGGATGCATGATGGTGAGGGATATCGAGCTTGCTCCCGTTTAGTAGCTGCTTAGAAAGGCAAGATGTACCTGATGTTCAGATGATCAAGTGCCACGAAGATAAAACACCTCCGCAGCCCGACCGCTCCTCCATGCGTACCTTCCTCAATTCATTGTCGAGTGGCCGTTGCTCTGATGGCCCAACGTTGTGCCTCCTTTCTTCATGTTGTCCAACATCCACCGTCTTTACAGTTTTACCAGCATAAATTAGCATATCGCTCAGATTATCGCTCGGTTTTATCGGTCCATCAGTGTATCTGTCTCACTTCTTCGTCTTTCTATTCCAAGTTCGTACACCGATCAGCCTTACAGCATCAACTCGATTCAAGTAGAGTATACATAGCGCGTTGGATGGCAATAGCCGAGCTAGGCCTGATCTCAAAATGGCTACTTTGACTTCGCGTGATATCAGTCCGGAACCAGCGCATGATAGCATTCTATTACATGAAGCATCCTGTCGCTACCGGGAAATGTTGACGCTTCCCGAAGAGCTCCATACTCCCGAGACGCCCCCTTCTTCTGAGCCCAGCGATATCTACAAGACCGCCAATGAGCAATTCGAACAGGAGATGGAGGCTATCAACATGCGAAGACTACGTGAGGATAATGAGAGGGAGAATATGCGCTGTCGAGACGATAGAAAGTTGTGGGAAGAGATTGTGGAAAGGGAGAGATTTCGACGGAAAAATAGAGTGCCAAAATGCGAAATCGCCTCCGTATTGAACACGAACGAGATACAGAAAGTGAACCCGGAAATTAGGTTGGCTAGAAGGGAAGACGGACTGGAAGGATCGACAGCATCCGCAGAATCGACGGAAGACATTGTCAAAGGTATTCGACATGGTGATGAGCTTGAGCGGGCCCGAATGCCTGCGGATGAGGTCCAGGCTCAGACGCTCGGCAACTCTGCTGGAAGGCCAATAATTTCTTGGGCTAGACAGCCATCTCATAAAGTCAGAAACTTGAGCACAAGCAGTGAGAAACTATCGATCTCCAGTACTGCTTCAAGCAACAGTATGGTAGATCCACAAGGTGATTATGGTATCTCATCAGCGGTGTATCTTTACATTGAGAAGATTTGAAAGTTTGTGCTAATGGAAGTGGCCAGACTTTAGTGGCAGCCCTGTCATATCGCCCACAAGTCTCTCATCTGTAGACCAAGAGGCGGAGTCCCGCGCGGAACTGAGACAAGAACAAAAACAAGATACCGGTATCGCTAAGGTCTTGGATGGAGGACTGCAAAATGGTCCCGATAGTACAGATAACGTAGATGAGGAGAGCGTTTTCGTACCTGGCATATGTTCAAAGATCCCACAGGACAATGATGTCGCGGACTTGCAATATGATGAGGTCAACATTGGACAAACGACTAAAACAAGATCTGTTCCCTTCAAATCAAGCAAACACCTGATGAGTGCAAGTTTCAAAGGTATGTGAAACCCATTCCTTGTATCTGCCATCTACCATCTGACACTCCTGCATAGGAGAACCGAAGCTGAAGCCAATGTCTACGACAAACCCCTCCGAGACCACTTCAGCTGTAGCAGACCCCCATCACTCCGGATTCACGACTTCATCCAAATTTCACATTGTGAGGAAGCGTCGGAGAGACAGCCCTGTGCTGAGCGATCGAACTCCAAAGCGACAGAGGTCCTACAAAGGTCCACGGTTGTCAGATGAAACGGAAAGTTCTGATGATGCCTATGGACCTATCGAAATCATACAGCATGCCGCATTAACTTCGATGCAGAAATGGGAGCTAGATCAGAAAGCTAAGAAGCGAATGAAGGAGGAAGCTAGGCGAAGGAAGGGCGGGGTATTGGATTATGTTGTTGCGAATTCAGATTACTAAGATTGGTTGGTTGTTGAGGGTTCGCTCTTGAGCTCTGCTGAGCTCTAAATCTGTAGTCGAGTCGACATCGGAGTATCAAATCGATATTGAAGTGGATTTTCGGGATCCAATGGATCTTCTTTCGTACACGCATTGATGCTGAAGAGTATTGATATCGTTGGGTCAGTATTCTGGTATTTATGCAAGTAGACTGAGTTAGTAAGCTTCGAGTAGTTTTAGAAGCAGCATCCTATCTACATCTCTACTCTACCAATGTTAGTGTTCATAAAGCTCAAAGCTCGCTAGAATCTAGAAGGGTCAAGGAAACGCGAGACCAACGCCGGTCGTCGTGCATAGGTAAGTTTGGACAAGTGAAAACCGAGACTTGCGAGAAGATAAAACTATCAAAAGTAGAGTCTTATTGAGAATTGACGCCTATCTTCTATTTTTAATTCCTGAATAGATTGATAGAGCCGATGATGTGCATCGAAATATCCAGACAAAACGGTATGGCATTCTTCTGTTCGAAAAATGTAACTATCAAGCTTGAAGAGGGCTTATACCGGGATTCTGATCTTTACTGGGAATAGGAAACTGGATTTGATGGCGTTTTAATGTAAGTTTTTTCGATGAGCTCTCGATGGGATGTAAATAAGGAGAATGAAGTAGATTGGCTGGATAGGGAATGACAAGACCGCATGCAGTCATTAGATAATAACTGAAGCATGCGCCGTTCGATGAAATTGCATGTTGCTGACTCGGAACACTACATGGAAAATACAGATAAGATTATTGAGTACAATGTGTGCTTTGATGCTGTAATAAGTAGAGCTTATCAAGAAAGCTGAACACTCGAGATGGGAATCTTGCTTTGAATGCTTTTTGTTGACACGGGAAGCTAAGCGAAGCTGAATCATCAATCAACATTTTTGGCCGCAGAATGAGCAGGGATTTGGTTGCGAACGACTAATCGTGGAATGTAGGTGACTGGGTAGGTGTTAAACATGTCAACAAATTCTCGCAACATTCAATGAACGCATCTATGAATCGCTCCTTCTGATTCCAAATGCGTATTGCTCGGAGTCTCGATGGCGCGTTCCGTTCCGGAGCACTGCTCCTCCGTCCGCACGGATGGACTTCTCACTTCTTGTAATTTTCAAGAACATTTTTCCACGTCTTGGATAAGCTTTGCCTGATCATATCCTACTATTCAGAATTCTGTTAGATGATATCTAAAGAGAGGAAAGGCGTAACCGACATCATGGACAACAGGGCTAAGAATGAAAAGTTCATTACAGTCATGGCTGTTCCGTGCTTGGGAATAGCACGGATACGAAGACCAGTTGCGACGGTTTTGGGTCATAAAAACCGGCGCAAGACTACTACACAGACAAAGCGACTGTCAAATTCCAATAAAGATTCGGCGAAGTCCAGAGCTGAGAGCAAGTCAAGCCAGCGAGGCCAGCTACAGACCGAGGTGAAGTCGAAGGCCAATGCAAGAGCGTCGGAACAGTTTCAAGATTCATCATTGGTCAAGGGGGCACATCGGTCAAGTTCCGTAAAGGACCCGAAAGATAATGAAACGGGACCGGAATTGTTGAAGGGGAAAGGGCTCAAAGCTCAATCGACACCAGAAAAGAGAAGAGATAAGTTTGTTGCCATACGAGAAGGATCCAGGACGGAGGCAAGAACTCCGAAGCAACCAATGACTATGTCTAAGAATAACCCGGCGTCAAGCTCCCGGCGCCAAATCGCGGATATCACATTCACCAACGTCCCCATAGGACTTGACCCAGAGTTTTGTGCCTTGAGATGTAATGAGAGCTGTCCCAAGCACGCAGAACTAGACGATAGTAAGCTAGGAGGCGCGCATACGTGGTGCATGACACATTCCGATTTTCACTGTTCTGGGAGATTCAACGAGACGTGTAGGAACTCTGTTCTCTGTGGCTTAACGGTGGACATTTTCGAAGGGATGAAAACCACTTGGCACGAGGCGATGGATCAACAAAATAATATGGATGATAAACCGAAGGGCGCGGGTCGAGCGAAGAAGAATATTTGGCCTACCATGAGGACTGAGAGCGGATTTGGTGGAGATTCTATGACTTAGGATCGGTGCGCTTTTGGATTGAGAAGAGCTGATATCAACCGAGAGATGGAAATTATTCATACATTTCGTTGGCGATTAGACGAACTCCTTTGATTAGAAGGAGGAGTGAGGGATAACCGTTTACAGCTTGGATAAGACTGTTACGAACGTATTGAGTTTAGGGCAAATATCAATTTGGAAACGCAGAAGCTCTGACTACCAGGATAATCGCAGCACTAGATAGACACTATCGATAGCTAAACAATATATACATTTCGTAGCTGAGTTCTTGCTTCTATTATCCTGCCATCACCAGACTGCTGAGAGAAGCTCTGAAAAGAGACAGTTTCTCTGCCAGATGATGTCCATAATGTGCCCATGAAATGAAAAATAGGTATCAGAATTCGTACGAACAGCTCTTGTATCCATTTTCGTCCCGAGCCAAGGCAGCCAACGGCAAAAAACTGCTGCGTGCGGCGTCACTTCATCCATGTTCCACAATTGAAGGATGTGTACACGGAGCCACAGGCATCTTTCTTCCATGTGCCGCAAGTCTACCCAACCTGTTCTTGATTCTTCAAGGCCAAGCTCCTTCTCGGAGACTTATGGGCTCGTTTCGGCAAGAATCATCGAGAAGAAGATCCGGAGGACCTACGCAGCTACAGATCGGCTTACCCGTAGCCTTCTGTCCTAACCTGCAGGTCAGTATCATGTCCTCTAATCTCTGTCTCTTCCCGTCCCCCATGCCCGAGCCGTGGCTATATTTCAATGATATTTTTCCCGATGACACGTTCCACGCTGTGCCTAATTTCCACTCTTCGTATCCCAATTCCTTCCTTTTATAGTGAAAACCGTGGGTAGAAAGGTAACCTCCCAATAACAGAGTCAGCCAGATCGTGCGTTCCACCAAAGATAATCACAAATTCCCCTTATCAGCACAGAACCTCTGAACTCCCTGCATGATTCCGATTCAATGAATACCCAAGAAATGGTCCCCCCCAAACCTCAAAGCCAGTCCTCTTTTCCCGCATTATGGTTGTCCAGCTGCGAGCACTCAACAGCATCTGAAGCGTAGAAAGAAGAACAATCTACGGTATGGTGTTCCCAATTCGGTCGCAGAGGTATTATGTGACGCATGTGTACGCCGGTGAAGAGCATTATGGTGACGGATAAGGCGGCGAGCACGCAGAGATGTAGACGTTTCTCTTGCCAGTTGGCGCTGAATGGCATGGTGACTTAAGGCGTGTCGGCTGGATGGATTCGCGAGATTGGACTCGTTGTATTGTTGTATTGGTTTCCGTGTTTTGTTTCTGGAGGACAATGGGGATTTGGATTTCGGGGGTTTAAACATGTGAGTTTTGTGTTGGTTACATTGAGAGTAAGGGTTGCTACTTATGGAAATCACAGTAAACAGTGAGGCTGTTATGTAGTGTTAGTGTCAAATAACGGGATCGACACATCCCCCCGCCTTTGATGCGCTGTGCAGGCGAGGCAGGCTGACCCGCCATCCGCTAGCAGGCTATAGCACCGGGTGCATGCGGTGAGGAAAGGCTAAAATTATCGGGTCAACTCCGGACAGGGCGGTGGAAGTGCAGATTATTTGGACGAGGGGAATAGGATCAACATGTGTGCAAGATTCATGTTATGATATGGGATGCATCATGACGTTCTGGTTTGGCTTTCGAGGGAGGACGTATCGCTTCAATGAGACGGTTATTGACAACCAAAGAGGATACTGTACTATAGGTAGGTGTTCGACGGACGAGTCAAGCTTCATTCACGTGTTCATCTACATGATTGCTTGCTGGTGCTTCTATTGTTACAAGACTTATAAAACGGATTCACCCAAAACCAGGACCTAGCTGCCACTCTTGGCGGGGAACAGTGTCTCATGTATCCCCAATTCTGGCCCGGAACTTGTCAAGCTAAAGATACCCCCGAAAAGACCCTCCAACAGTTTCTCCAAGGCCAGAATTACAAAGAGCCGCCTTCGTAGGCATTGGTTATACCCAAAGTGGCGCCGTGATCTCGACTGCTCTCTCCACAACCGTCCTTACTCTCTCCACCAGAACCCGACTTGCACCTTCGACCTCCAGGTCCTCCAGCCAGACCTTAGCGACTGCATTGTTGACCTTGATCTCCACACCAGGAACTGGGATTCCAATCTTGTGCAATCTCTCGATTTCCTTTCTTTGGAGAGCCTCGAGCTCCCTATCCTCTTCTTCTGATCCCTCTGATGCTCCATCTTCGTCTTCTTTGATGGTACCGGTGGATCCATTGACTCCCTTGAGGCTAAGCTTAGGGACTGCAATGGGAGTGACGTTCTCGGCTCCAAACTGTGCTTCTAAGAACATGAAAAGACGCTCGAGTCTCTCGGTAGGAGAGAGGTTCGCGTGGAGATTGCGAGTTGGAAGCTCATGAGAATGAGAGTGCTTGCTTGATGATTCTAGCGAATGTTAGTATGATCCAGGTGAAATAGAGGAGACACTTACGTTTTACGGCAGCTGGACTACTTTCCACCGAGAACAAAACAGCCATGACTGCGTCAGCAATACCGTCATTCAAAATATTGCCTTCCCACTCCAGTTCTACCTCGCCGTTATTCCGGTGCCGAACGGTAACGCAACCCATCACGAGGTATGCGGTAGTCTGGCTCGAGATTTCCTCATCTGCATCTTCTGATGATCCGTTCATATGCGTGTCACCGTTCACCTTCTCCTTAGACCTGCTTTCTGGCAATACATCGATGCCGCCGAAAGTGCCTTCCAAAGCCCATCTAATCAAATCAATACCCGCAGCGCTGAGTGTCATGCGTTGTTTGCATGTGATGGTCGTGGTTGTGAGTCCAGCATACTCTCTCAAGTCTTCAGGTGCCATCAGAGACATCTTGAAGTCGTTTTGAACAAGTACACCAGTCATAAGTTGCGATTGGCTACCGTCAGCAGTCGACGGAGGATTGGCTGCCAATTTGCCAACTACCTTTGCGGTCTTATCTGCTTTGAAAGGAATTCGAAGCTCCTCGCAGTTTCGCGGACTAAAGACCTTGACTTTGTTTGTCTTGTCGGCGTTAAGAGAAAGAAGTTTGGATTTCAGGCGCATCATATTGTGTACCTCACCATGGACAAGAATCTATGTCATATCAGCATGCAAAGTTCTCGATGCGATAAATTACTTACGACAACGGGTGCGGCAACTTCTTCAATGAAATCTCGATTCTCAACTCCGTCGACGTGTGCAGCGAAGGAGTATTCCTGGACACTGCATCGTCGAGGAATCATAACTTTCTCAGCATCCGGACCACCTCCTGGACCCCGTCTGGCACCACCAGTGTTCCGAGACATGATGGCTTGAATCTGTTCTGGTTCTTTCATGATCTCCTTTGCCATAGTTCCTTCTACACTATAACCAGTGATCACAACACCATTCTTGTCGCTCGGAGCCCATCTCTCAAGAAGTTCTCGGCTGACTCCATTCTGAAGCATACCAGGACTTGCGAGCATAACGCAGCCTCCTACATCGTCGAACCGGTCCAAATTTTTTAGCGACCGAATGTACTTGAAGTCCCAGGGTCCACCTTTCGAAGCGGTATCCGAATTAGCTTCTGCTTCGGCCATTCTCTCTCGGAAAAGGCGTTTGATATTGTCGTTCATGGCGCCAACATATGTCTGATAAACCAGCATACATTTTCGGGCCAAGTTACTTGCATAGTAAATTGGAATTTTCTGAAATTCCGGGTGAAGAGACCAGTATTCGTCCAGAATCAATAGAAGTTCTTGAGCTCTTCCGAGCGCGAAAACCGGCATTAGAACGCGTCCTCCTCGGTTCAGAATGCTGGTAATCGACCCCATGAGCTGCTGTTCTCTCTCCACACGCGGAACATGAGAAGCTATGCCATACGTCGATTCGGTAATCAAAACATCGATCTTGACGCCCCTTGGTACCTCAGCAGAGACAAGATGCCGATCGTCTTCTCGAGAATAATCTCCTGTGAAGAATATTTTGAGTCCGGCAATCTCAATGAGAAACATTGCAGCGCCGAGAACGTGTCCAGCAGGGTATGGCGTAATTCTGATGGAGGAGATTGTATGTGTAGTATGGTAGTCAATAGCTTCGATCATGGGGAAGGTGGAAAGATGATCAGCTTCTGTGTAGACTGGTTGGCCCTTGGTGTCCGAAGAAGCACCACCAACTCTAATACTATCCTGAATGAGCCACTTATAGATGGCTTTTGTAGGATGTGTCATGAAGACCCGGCCTTTGAAGTTGGTCTTGGCCAATACATAAGGTAAGGAGGCTGCATGGTCGACATGAAAACTGGAAAGGTCAGCCACTGCACAATTTGAAAGTCGATTTCGAGTCAGAAAAACATATGGAATGGGTGATGAGCTATGTACAAACATGTTTTCAAGTATGGATCATAATCACAAAATCAAACCATGCAGAAGCATTGGGATAAGTATATTGTATTGATTCTGGTATACATGGTGACTGACAAAGAGAAAAAACAGTATCCAGCAAGGTCCGCATAGACAGAAGGTACTACTCAGGCCCAAAAGATAGAAAGCCTCCACCCAAACAGTCGTAGGAAATTATGGAATGCGCTTACTGGCTGATTAAAAGAACATCAACAGTACTTAAATCGAAGTCGTCGTAGAATGGGAGAGATGCTAGACCTTCGTAACCTGCGTGTTGACCTGCATCCAGCTATGAATATATCAGCACAATCCAATTGCTGGGTATGGGTTGACCTTCTTACCATCACAGTCTTGCCCTTGTACTGAATGATATGACACGACCTGCCGACTTCATTACCACCACCCAAGCATAGAAACATCAGCTCATCAGCTGGGTCCACCGGTTCTTCAACAACCGGAGGCGCCATCGCTGCTGCTTTGCGCTTGGAAGCCATATTGAATCGTTGTATCCCTTCTCAGATGTCGCGGTGGTTTTGTCCAAAGGCTCACTCCGTCGAAGTTGGTCACAGTCGATTGGTGTACATCGCTATATCATGGAGTTTGGTTTGGCTACTAGGCCATGGACTTGCGATGTTTGGTGTTGCCGTGTCGAAGGTGTGTATATCTGGTGAACTGTGCCAACGTTCGAAGGTAATTGAAGTCGCAGAGAGCCCAATTCACTCTAGCGCCGTTCAGCACGTGATCCTAACGCGAATTAATGGAGCGAGCTCCCTCCTCTTCACCCACACCATCATCAAGACGAGAACACCAGCAGCTTTACGACAACGAAAGAAGCAACGAGGACCTTGAAGACTGCGGCGGATCAAAGTGATAGCATATTTGATACTGGAAGATCCAGGACTGCGCATGGGACAAGCTCTCAGGAGGTCAGCGGGCTTTGCGCCTGCCTCGTGAAGGAGATCTAGAGAAAGTATAATTCCATAATCTACGCAATCCACAACCATGGCACAACCGCAACAACAATACTCGATGCCTCCCAGGTCGTACTCGCCTCCGGGTAATGCGGCCTCTCCCGGCGCTCAGCAGCAGTTTGGTATGCCACCGAACAAAAGGCAACGATTGTCCCCGAATCCAACATCACAGCCAGGCTCTCCATACATTCAGTCACCCTACGCCATGAGCCCAGGAGTATCTGCGCCAGCAGCAGCATCACCTCACTTTGCTACAGTTGGGATTCCGCAAGGCGTCTATAACACGCCGTACTCAACAACAAATGGTCATACTACACCTGGGCTCAACCTTCCACAGTCGCAAACCAACCTCCAAACGAACCACCAATCCAACCACCAGAATCACTTTCAGAGCTCTGTCAACTTCGCGAACCCACTTCATACAAGCGCACGGCCAGACTTTGGCAATTATGGGCAAGGAATGCCCCCATCACAACCTTACCAGGGTCAGATGCCGCACCAGAATCAAGGTGCTATGGGGCCCCCATCGAAACCAGTAGAGAAGCCTAAGGAAGATGGAGTCGACGTAATGGATGTTCTAGGAGGAACGGGCATTGATTTACGAGAGGAAGAAGGGCTACAGTACACATTTCAGCTGTCGAACAATTCGTTCAACTCGCAACTCTCGGGCTCGCAGTCTGGTAACATATCATCAAGCCATAGCTTTAGCCAGTTTCCACCAGGAGATCCAACTTCTTTGTATGGCGCAGGACCAGCGAATGCTGCTGCCGAAAAGGTTGATGGAAAGTCCCAAGATGAGTATACGAAGAAGCTGGCGGACCAGGTGTGGAACGCGGCAGCTGCAAACCTCGCTGCGTCTCGACAACGTGAGCTCCGAAACCCTTTCCTGATCGTTCAGGTAATCCAGGCCAAGATGGGAAAGGTTGCTAGGGAAAATGGCTTGTCCTTGAATGTTGACAAAGGGGGACAGATGGGAACGATGAAGCTACCAGAGAACTTCACTCAGCGCGGAGTCCAAATACAGGCTCAAGCTGGACCAGAGAATACTTTTCTAGCTACCAATGGTACATTTCTTCCCATTGACACCATGCTTGTCGATCAAGTTGCGCTCATGTCAATTGCAACCAAGCACCGACTTAGGGGACTTGTTGAGGATGCTCTCAAGCTAGCGAAAGGACGTCAGACTGGATCTCATGGAATCGTTCCTGAGGAGTGGATTGAAGCAGCGGCTCCTATCACTGTTGATAGTAACGTTACCGATGGTGGACCTCGCAGTGGATGGGAAAGTGCTGTCAGCCCACACTCCAACCCGCTGAACCGTATGATCCACAGACTTGTTTTGCGTTTCCTCTTGCTAATATTCTCCAGGCTCCACATCCATTGCTACTAAGCTGCCTACTCCAGTGTCCGACGGTGGCAAAACTCCCACTGCTCCCACCAAAATTACGAACGAAGTTGTCGGTGCCTTGCGTACTTCAGCATTGAAAGAGCGTGATCTCGAAGAAGCACGACTCCGTAAACGTCTGGCTCGTGCCGCTGGGGAAGTTCCCTCTAGGCAAGGCTCTATCATTTCTGGTACGCCGGGTTCTGTCGCCCCTGATTCGATGGAGAAAGCTCCTACGAAGAAGGAGCAAAAGAAGAATGCCGCAGCAAAAGTCAACGAAGCTGCCAACCATGCGGCTGCAAACACAACGACTGCACAGTTCTTGTTTGGAAAGAAACAAAAGAAGTACAGCTGGTTGACAGGTGGTGGTGCATCCGGGGGTGGTGGTAGTGGGGCAAGCACACCAGGACGTATCAACACACAAGGTCTTGGAACACCTGGCAGTGGTCCTGTCAATGCACCTCCGGAGAAGTTGACAGCTGAAGGAGCGAGACGACTTGGACAGTGGAGAGAGGATAAAGAGCGAGGTGTGGGCATCCAAATACGTGATTGGATCACAGTCCTCGAGTCTGATGGTCGTGAGAAGAAGGCCCTTCAAAAGGTCTATGTGAACCTCGATCATTCAGATCCGAAGTGAAGATGGCCATATGAGGGATATTTCGGATTCGTGGCATATTGACGCAATGATTCCCGTGTATTTAATAGTCGAATTTTGCGCGGCGTTGCATGGGCAGGCGTCTGGCAGTCTTCCAGGTGGAGGACTTCATCAATGCTTTGGAGTGGCCCAATTTGATAAGATACATATCAATAGGTTACATGGGTAGATATCAAGACAAAAAGTTTCTGCATACATTCGGAAGTCCTACCTTTGCCAGGAACATAGCACCCTGAATTTTCTCAGTTGGGTTACTCGAGAATTGGAGCTGCATGCTTATTTCACCGACAATATTCAGTCCAGCCGACAGCGAGCGGGTGTCGTTCCTGCAGCTCTGGACTGGCTGGGTCGATTGCTGAGTAGCTGCAGCAGCTGAAACGCAAAACCAAATAAATGCTCATGGGGATCAATTAATGGAATAAGTTTGCCTCTAAACGTTCTCTTTCGATTACCCTTTGAAAACCATGAGCGGAAGCAATAGTGTATTTGATATTTTCCAAGACGACTTGAAAAATGATTACCGTTTTTCTGTCTGGTAAAATACCATATTGAAGGACGTAGTCAATCTACGAAGTAAGCAATTTTCCTTGCACTGGCTCGCCTGTCGGAAGGCTACCTGGAATGGGCCAAAAGTTTTTCTTCCACAGCGAACGTGGAAAGTTCCACTAGATTAAACAAGGTCTCCTGTCATCATTATGTTACAAAGAGACCGGTACAAGGGCTTCTGTCGTGCGATGAAGGTGCGATATATTTGTTATGGTCATGCCACCCGACTTTTCATCGTCGGCTTCTCTTTAAGCCGTCATTTGGCAGGAGAAAAAGATTTTTAATCACTTACGGCACACGACCCAGCGAATAATGTCGCTGTGTAGCGTCAACTTCATATTTTCTCTCCGGCTTCCGTCTGTAAAGCGAGGTCGGAGGGCTACTCTTTATGTGTTTGTGATATAACAAAGAGCAAACAAATCGGTAACACGTATGTCACTATGACTGGACTTCACATCACTATTTAGTTGAGGCATTTTATTACGAAGAATGGCTGATTCTCTTATTCCAGCTCTACACCATTCGTCAAAACGATGTCATGGTTTACCGTGGTGCCGTGGCCCACATCTAGCTTCCTGACGTAGAAGGATCCTTAACTTCGAATACTTTTCAGAAGTCCGATTCTTAAGTCCGCGCATGAAATTACAGTGAAAAGAACAAATGTCTTCTGTTAAGACGTAATGCCTCATAGTAGAGCTCTATAGTTGGATTTTCATCCTCTGTATGATATACACGAGTAGCTAAGGGAGATAGGCTAGTAAGTATATACCATAGATAGATACCTAGATATTCTATTTTCTCTTTAGATACTTTCCGACCTATTTACCCACATGGATATAGAGCTAAATCGCCATGCCATAAGTAAAGAGGGTGGCCACATAAAATGAACAGTCGACGTTTGCAGGACGCTGCCTGCTGCGTCGGAAAGCTTACTAACCAGTCAAGCACTCAGAATCCTTCTATTTTCACAACACGAGTAGTTTGTAACTTTCCCTAAATCAGACTAGGTAAGCATTCCATGTGGCCTGCCTCTTTGCTTCTTTCTATTATGTATCCTGTTCGACCCTCACAAGTATACTGTGGTGATCAATAAGTATAATGAAATCTAAGTAATTGGTAAGAAGTGTCTGCCCTTTGAGAAGAAGAAAGATCTTCGAGTTTCTTTTACCTTAGCTAAATTCGACTGAGAGACATATTCTCTTTTTCAACTTATCAATTCTCAAGATAGGGACGTGTTGGAGAGCTATAGAGATATGGGCACAGTATACTTCTTTAGTAAAGTCACTTGGCACGGAAGGTACCCATCGTAGTACCAGTACTTTTTGGTACGTAAATACTTCGTAACCAAGAATCCCTGCTAACTCGGTGTGGAAAGGTCCAGAACCCACGGATCAAGATTCAAGAGCAAGATTCTCAAAGCTGATTTGTCACTTCACCCATCACGGGAGAAACCGCGCCCGAAGTTCCCACTAAGGTACCTAGGTACACCGCCAAGGTAGCTCTTTCCCCAGATTATGGCTACCCGAATAGCTTAAACCTTTTAAAAAGGCTTCTTTCCCTCCACTTCCCCCTACTGTCCAAGAACAAACAATCGGGTTCGAGATTGAAGATTGTGCACATCACTGTTGAAACGACCTCGCATGATGAACTGTCCATCTCGCACCGATGAACCTGATGAAGGAGACGGGTACAATCAGAACCCCAGCTCTCTGTCGGCGGATCTTACAACGAGAGCAGATCTCAATGGAATTGCAAATGCGCGAGAATTAAAAAGGATGGCGAGTAACGAACTTGAGACTGAGGTTGATGGAATTCCGGACGAGGATGGCAAAGGGGGCAAGAGGGACAAAGGAGAGGAGGAGGTGGTGGCGGCGAGGGAGGTGGGCCAGCAGAGCAAATTCACGAGAAATGGTCCAGGAATGGTCGCTCTTGAAGCTGCGGATGGAGGTGCTGCTGGTGGAGGTGGAATTGGGAATGGGGCCGATGCTTCGTTCCCCATCAGAATTTTCATGAAAATTCGAAAAGGAGTTGTGACTTACGGAAAGTTTGTTGGCCCTGGCTTCATGGTAAGATGGATTGTCATGTGGCTGTGACCGATGCTGACATCACGATGTTTAGATATCGGTTGCATATATTGATCCAGGAAATTATTCCACGGATGTAGCTGCTGGTGCGACCTACCGCTTCAGATTGCTCTTCGTTGTTTTGATGTCAAACATTTTTGCCATATTCTTGCAAAGCTTGTGTATCAAGCTTGGAAGTGTCAGTGGACTCAATCTGGCAGAGGCATGCAGAGCATTTCTTCCCCGATGGATGAATTACTTCCTCTACTTCATGGCTGAAGGAGCCGTAAGTCGATCCAAGAAGTGGTGCTGCACACGGCTGATTCAAACAGATCATTGCTACGGACATAGCTGAGGTTATTGGAACGGCCATTGCAATTAATCTCTTGATACCTCAGATCCCGTTGGTAGCTGGATGTGCTCTTTCCATTGTCGATGTGCTCCTCATTCTCTTGTTTTACAAGCCAAGTGGATCCATGAGAGGTCTGCGAGCATTCGAGATGTTTGTCGTAATCCTTGTCCTCGGCGTTGTGATTTGCTTCTGCATCCAACTTAGCCTTATTGAGGATACTCCAATTGGCGAAGTTTTCCGTGGATATCTTCCTAATTCTGCTATTGTTGAATCCAAAGGGTACGTCATCTTCCTCACTCTTATTGGCAAAAAAGCTGACATGCCCAGTCTGTATCAGGCTTGCGGAATCCTGGGTGCAACAGTGATGCCTCATAGTCTCTACCTTGGAAGTGGGATTGTTCAAGCCCGTCTACAGGAATACGATATCGATAACGAGATCGTTCCAGCATCGATCCGGTCAGACAGTGTGAACAAAGTTCAGTACTTTCCATCCCTTCCAGCTATCAATTTCTGTCTCAAGTATTCCATCATCGAGTTGGCTGTGTCTCTATTCACGTTCGCCTTGTTCGTTAACAGTGCTATTCTTATCACTGCAGGAGCCTCACTCTACGGAACCAACGCTGAAGATGCCGACCTCTTTGGAATACATCGCCTGCTATCGGACAGTATTGCTCCTGTAGCTGGTACCATCTTTGCTCTTGCTCTCCTGCTGTCTGGGATCAGCGCTGGGATTGTGTGTACGATTGCCGGGCAGATGGTCTCAGAGGGAGCGCTAAATTGGACGATAGCGCCTTGGATGAGACGTCTTATAACTAGGAGCATCAGCATCACTCCGAGCATTATCATCGCTGGAGCCGTTGGGAAAGAAGGCCTCTCAGCTGCATTGAATGGCTCTCAAGTAGCACTTAGTGTCGTGCTCCCATTCGTG
The DNA here is from genome assembly GCA_900074885.1 of Rhynchosporium graminicola. Taxonomy (NCBI): domain Eukaryota; kingdom Fungi; phylum Ascomycota; class Leotiomycetes; order Helotiales; family Ploettnerulaceae; genus Rhynchosporium; species Rhynchosporium graminicola. The sequence continues at coordinate 108,748 of FJUW01000013.1, forward strand.
TCCGCACCACTTATCTATTTTACTTGCAGAAATAAGTTCATGACTGTGCGGACTGAAACAACAGCGGAGGATGTTGATGACGATGAAGGAGACAATACCGTGCCGAGACCGTCACCACAGCCGAACGGGGTGAAGATGCGAAATAATTGGATTACTTCCACGATTGCAGTAACCATTTGGATCATCATTACTGTCATGAATGTTGCCAATCTGGTATTGTTGGGTAAAGGGGGTGGTGCTTAGGTGTGATAGACTCACCGGGCGAATGACTTGGGTGGGCATTCATTCTCCGAGCAAGTGGACCTGAGAAGAGAATCGGTGTGAGACTTATTTACTTCTTAAGAAACGGTAGGATGAAAGACGGTTAGGAAAGACAAGTGACGTTGGATAACAAGAGATTATAGTTCTAGAACCTTCTTGGCTTACACTCTCTTCCTTAAACGGGTTGCCAATATCTATGTACTGCAGTACTGCGATACTGGGATATTTTCAGATCGCTGCTTAGCTAGACTCGAACAGAATCAAATTGGATCTCAATTTGTCGTACCATATAGTTTGGATGGATACATTTAATTGAGATTTACTTCCCCATCGAATCGACCTGTCTGCCGCTATGCATATCGAACAACACCGTAAACAGACACAAGGAATCCCAAAAAAAGACGGGACTCCTTCCTCACTAGTCCCATTTCCCGTCTTTATCTTGATAGTCTGATCCCGAGGCGACCGAAAAGAATCTATCTAATTTGCCTGAGTAATTGTAAGCCGAGAGCCTAGGAAAATGGCCATATGATCGCTTAATTATGAGGTCCGAGTTGCTTGAAAGAGAACAGGCTTCGCTTGCTGAAGTGAACATGGGGGTTTGTTCTGACAAGAGCTACTGTAGGCGAGAAGAGAGGAGATAATATTCTATGGACGATTTGAATGCTAGGAAGGAGGAATGGCTTGGAGGTTGATAGATCAGTCTGAATGAAGCAGTATCGTGATTTCTGGGAAGAGGAGAGGCGTGCTGTTTGGATGTAGTGAGTCTTGCGTTTGGAACTTGTAAATTCGTCGAATTGTTGTGAGGAAGCCTAGAAGGGGTTATGTGACTAGTGTTCGGGCTGAGAGATTGAGGATAATAAGGCTGAGTGTTCGAGAGAAACGTTTTTGTTTCCTTGAAGATGGATAAGATGTTCTTCTTGTCGAATTCGTCCTGGAATGTGCGTTGTGAATGATTACGTGATTCGAGATGACTGCAAGCATAGTACCAAGAGTTTGAGAGCTTGGAGCTAGAGATCGTGCATTGGACTGTCATTCCCTTCCTCCTATTCTGAGTCCGTTCGTTACCATCCTTCAAAGCTCCGAACTCTTGATTCCTCGCTCAACTGCTCGTTGCTAATGTGAAGTCCCAGGATTGATAACGTGCACTGAGACCCGAGGTGGATTCCGTTATTTCCTATAGAGTGTCAAGTGATAATCGACGAGTTGAATTCATACCGCGAATGCAGTAGTGTACGCAAGCCAAGCAGCACGTTTGTTCGGCTATTGCTTGCGAAATGCAAGTTTGGAAAGTACTGAGCTCTCCACAATGGACGTATCTAGCACTCGTCTTGTGGTGTTGCTACCGTACGCGGCTGGTCTGTAGGATTGAAGTGCCTACAAGTCTGTTCGGCAACAGCTAGCTACCTACCTGTTTTCTGACATCACAGATCACGTCAGGAAATCCGCAAGGCGTAGGAAGTCCTTATAGTACTACATTTAATATGGAAGATGCCACTGCCATTACCGACGAGATTCTGTAATAGCTCTGCTCGCTAAGAAAAAAAAATGTTATCCGGCTCATGACGGCTCTTCCTTGGCCAATTTCCTTAAGAGAGCATTTTTTACAAGCTTGCAATTTATTGGCTGTTCTAAAGATGTCAACCTTTCCCGAGCACGAGCCCGAGGTACCAGAGCTAGACTTTGAGAGCGAACAACGGCCACAGCAACGGCCTACTAGCGTGCATCACAACCATAGAACAGCAACTTCATGGCAACCCAAATCATCAGTATCAATCATATATAACATCGACAGATACCTAGCTGAACTGTTTTCCCGTGCATGTGCACATGGCAATCCTGCATGGGAAACTCGGGAATACCATTTTCTCGCTTGGGATCCACATGAGTTGCGAACTGCAACAACAAACGTATATTCTTTACCGAGGGGACTAAATGCAGGTGAGTAACATACCGCCTCAAAATCGAACGATGTAGAGGCCATACCAACGAGCGAGTTGCTAAAAGTCTTGAGTCTCTTTTTGGGCAAGTAAAAATCTTAAAATATTTGGGGTGGAGCTTGGTAAGCTAGAGAGAGAAGTCCGTTTGGATTCCGATGCCTTAGTTCTTATAGCCATTAAAAGAAGTGCATAACCGTTAACCCTTAACACTTTGATACTTTTTCCCTGATCATCTGTACATACACATACGTTTTCAACTCGCATACTCGACGAGAGAAAAGAAACCTGTCCAGAGAAATCCCACTCGCAGAAGCACTCGCTGCTTGGGAGAGTGAACGTCGTCGGCTCCCGGCAGTCAAAAAAACGTCGATAATGAGTCTGGAAATGAATCAAGTGGTAAACATAGATAACGTAAGTGCGGCAGTGTTTCCCCTGAGAATAGATGACCAATAATCATAGAACGCAAGCATGGCTGCCGCCACTGGGCAACAAACAGATCCATCGGTACACAGCGGACACGGTTTGAACGATAATCCAGTGAGTGACTTCCGGGACGAGGCAGAGTCTTCTCTGGCGGAGCAGACTTGTCAGCTGAAACGCAATGAGAATTGATCACATATTTCTATGACTTTGAAGTGTTAGTCTGTGAAAAGTCCTGTATTTCGAAATCAAAGACTCGAATATACTACGGGACATTGCTAAAGTAACACTTCAAAGTCATAAAATATCCGATGGCTTCAATGACGGGACAGTTTCTAGCTTCGCCAGAGACGAATTTGCCAGCTTCGTTCTTCCAATAGACCTTCGAGCTAGGTGCTAACTCCTGCCAGGTACCTTTCAGTACACTTACAGCCTCCTTACCAGATGGCCAAGTCTCAAGAGCAATTGAGATCGACTCGATTATCGATGCCAACGTGGAGCCCAACCAATCCCCTGCCTCATCCAGAACAATCTCAGAAGGAGTTGAGATCAACTCGATTATCGATGCAAGCATGGAGCCCAACCAATCCCCTACCTCATCCAGAACAGTGTCCAATGGAGGCGATACACCCGATAACCGATGTGAATCACCTGCCTCCTCCAGAACAATGTCCAATGATAGCGATGCGCCTGACAACAGTCGTGGCCCTTATACTTCCACCATCCAGAGCCTAGGCGTAGACCAGCGAATTGTTCCAACAGTGTTGTGCAGAGTCTATGGCCAGCGTAGAAGACGCGAACTCATGGACGAGGATGTTTCCAGACAGGGCATACACGATCGGCACCGCTGGGATCGCCGGCGCATGATGGATAAGGCAACGAGACCCAATATCGTCGCCTTCTATGAGGATGGTGATAGCGATTGCGAATGGGAGGAGTTCGAGGAGTTGCGAGAGCAGAGAAAGGGAGGTATCTGGATACTTGATTTGATTAGAACCTAGGTTGCCCCCCTTCTTGTATGATAGCTAGCATAAGCAAACCGAAACTGTATACGAAAAGCAAGCTGCAATGTTGAGAGAAGTGATATAGACTGAGCGGCAACTCCCACGCTTCATTAGATTCAGGCCGCATGCAGCGATTGAAGTAAAAATGACCATTTTCAAACCACTGATAGATAGGACCTCGACTGGGACAGTGAGAATAGGGCGCGGAGCGAATCCATCCCCAGCGAAGCAATTATCTTCGGTAGGCTCATATTCAGATTGTCGCTTGAGCAATGTCGTGAAATGGGTTGCGCGACTGTGAAGTATCACGTTAAGGCTTCTACCGTGATATCTTCGTGAGTTTGGGTTCGAATTACGACATTAAATCGTGTATTCCAGTCCTCTCTTCGCTGAAGTTCGCCGAAGACAAAACTTGTCTGGCTGGAGATGAGAAACACATGGAGATATCCAAAGGAGGCCCACTGACAACGTTGTGGATGTGATCTTCCATTGCTACGTATAGGAACCGGATCGCATCCGGTGAATGTACGTGGATGGAGCCCTTCTACGTACATCTTGTACAGATACTTATAGAGAAATAGTTTGTGGATGTAGAGTGCCAGGAGCCTCTTTTGGTGAAATCATCGAGGCTTGGCCTTCTCCTTTTTGCCGATGTCGCGGGTCCTGGGGGCCTGGTTCTGGTGGTTCTGGTGTTGTTGTTCCTTGCGAGTTGGAGGGTTGTGGAACTTGTGGATGATGCCAGGCCAGACCTCCTCTACTGCTCCGCTCACTCCTTCCTCATCCCCATCCTTGCCCAGCGAGGCTCCCGCACGACAAGATCACATTGTCAATTTGCACCAATGAATGCTGATGTGCTGATGCACGCCGTGCATCTTCCACAGATGCCCAGCCCTGCCCAGCCCTGCCCTGCCCTGCCATGCCCTGTTTCTTTAGCATCACTCGCCACCACCAGCTGCAGCAGATCATGTCCCAGCGGTCTGTCTTCTACCAAGCAAGTTCTCACATAGGTAATAACCCGAACTCGGGATACCTGCCCAGGCCCGACAGCTGCAGCAGTATAGGCGGGGTCAGTCAGTGGTGCTCAGTAGCCAATACACCGGCCGAATTGAATGAACGGGAGAAAGCTGCAGGAGGGACATCCCAGACGTTTGGATAGTAGGGTACCTGGCAATTACCACAGTGTGAAATAGCAGTTGACGATCCATCCCATCACGACCCCCTCAATGTTGGCGCCATGTCATCGGATCCCTACCCACTTCAAGCCGCTGTGCAAGGCCGTTTCTCTCAACCTCTCCACATGCGAACTCAACCCCGCGCACACACGATCGTGCTTCTTCCTTTCAAAATCTCTCTTCCCTTTCTGTACAACAAGATCAACGAGATCGACGGTTTGCTCAGGTCCTTCAAGGCAAGCTCAGAGCCTCAATCACTTCCCCTTGTGTACCCTGCTACAACAACAGTTGCCCATCATGGATTCTATGCCCATCCGAACACTCTCCACTCACGAACATGACTTCCTGAAGATCATAGAGCCGATTTCGAACACACAACATGTTGAGAACATAACAGAGCATAAGACAGAAGATGCCGTGCGGCCACATTTGCCAAAAGGCGTGTCGGAAACAGACGAGGAAAGACTGGAGCAATGGTTTATTGGCAGTATTGACTGCGGGACGACAAGTTCCCGGTTTCTGATATTCAATGGGGAGGGGAACCCAATTGCAAGCCACCAAATCGAATTTGAAAATATATATCCAGACTCAGGGTAAGTCATTTTTTCGTCGGCTCCTGAATTACATTCGACCTTCGTGAAACTTCTCTTCTAGTAGCTTCAAACTAATAATTAACACAGATGGCATGAGCACGATCCGCAAGAACTCGTCGATTCTGTTGTGGAATGTATAGAAAAGGCAAGCGAGAAGTTTTTCAAGGATGGTTATACGAAGGACCAGATCAAGGCTATCGGAATCACAAATCAAAGAGAAACAACTCTCTGCTGGGATACAAATACCGGAGAGCCGCTGTATAATGCCATTGTTTGGCCCGATACTCGAACAACCCCAATCGTCCGAGAACTGAAGAAACGTAAGGGAGCGGACGAGCTACAGCAACTTTGTGGACTGCCAATCTCGACATATCCTTCTAGTGTCAAGCTGCTTTGGCTGTATCGCAACGTTGATGCTGTCAAGAAAGCCTATGACGAAGGACGACTATCCTTCGGCACTGTGGATACTTGGCTAATTTACAAGCTCAATGGAGGCAAGGAAGGGGGAGTGCATGTCACAGATTCTACTAATGCTTCCCGCACGATGTTCATGAACCTGCATACTCTACAATATGATGACAAACTCCTCGACTTCTTCCAGCTTGACCGGAAAAATATCACACTTCCAAAAATTGTTCCATCTTCGGACAAGGACGCCTTTGGTGCTTTAGCACTTACTGCTTTGAAGGGCATCAAAATCACAGGCTGTTTAGGGGACCAATCTGCAGCTTTAGTCGGTCAATGTGGATTCTCTCCAGGGGAGGCAAAGAACACATACGGAACCGGTTGTTTCCTTCTCTACAATGTCGGTGACAAACCTGTTATTTCGAAATATGGCCTTTTAGCTACTGTTGCGTATGATTTCGGCGGTGGTAGAAAGCCAATCTACGCGCTTGAGGGTAGTATTGCCGTGGCTGGTTCTGGTGTCAAATTCCTGATGAACAACTTGGGCTTCATTAAACACTCCCATAAGATCACGGAATTGGCAGAAACTGTTGATGATAATGGTGGCGTGGTCTTCGTCACAGCCTTTTCCGGGTTATTCGCTCCTTATTGGATAGACGATGCCAAAGGAACTCTCTGTAAGTCATACTTCGGCTCTCTTGAGGAGATCACTACTAACAATACTAGTTGGTATTACAGCTCATACCCAACGAGGTCATATCGCCCGAGCGACTCTTGAAGCTACTTGCTACCAGACCAAGGCCATTTTGAATGCTATGGAGAAAGATTCAGGCCACAAGCTTGGAAAGCTTGCTGTTGACGGAGGAATGTCCAACTCAGATCTTTGCATGCAAACACAAGCCGATATTACCGGGATACCAGTCGATCGACCTGTCATGCGCGAGACTACTGCCCTTGGAGCCGCAATTGCTGCGGGCTTTGCTGTGGGCATTTGGAAAGAGTTCGCCGAGCTGAAGGAGATCAACAAAGAAGACAGGACGATATTCACTTCCAAAATAGAGCCGAAGAAGAGTGATGCAATGTTCAAGAAATGGGAGCAGGCTGTGGAAATGAGCAGGGGTTGGGTTTTGGACAACCCTACAGAGGAGTGAAGCTTCGCATTGAGTCGCAGTAATACAAAGAAGAGGATATGGACAGGACGTAATTTTTGGGCAGTAATTATGCGATACCCTTTTGAATCGCGCGAGGCGAAGCCAATTTTTGACCGGCGGCGAGAACCTACTTACCTAATAAAGTCATGAAGGGAAAATATCACTGAAACATTACTCCTTCTAAGATTCGATATTCAGGATATGATGTCACGAATTCGTTACAAGACATCATATAAGTAGTTCCTTATTGTCATAAGAGTATTTGATAACGTTACTAGGTGACAAGTTTTAGGGACGTATATTGCTTCGTAAAAGACGAATCCGCTTAGCGCTCGAATGACTATAGTCTCATTTGTGGTTCCGAGGTCAAGGTCCTCACTGAAGCTACTTGCGACATGTCTCTTGTGACGTGCTTTCGTCACACTGCATTCGCATTCGACGAATTCTTTTCGGCGAAGCGAACACGGTCCCGAAGTTGTCACTTACTAAAATCATTAAGAATTCAGCGACATTAAATTATTACCTTTTCAATACCCTGCCAAATCTTGTGACTTTTATGTCATGTCATCACGAACACCGTACATTTCGCAAAGCAATACCCTCCGTCTCAAAATTATTCGATGACTTTCCTACGGGGTACAGTAGACTCGCATCACCAGTACAAGAGTTGGACCCGCCCCGACCTTCTTTCATCACTTTGCATTCGCATTATTCATTGACACATGCTAAACACAGCAATATCAAATTTTTGATTAGAATGCTTTTGCTGCGCGTGACAGACATGCCAAACTTCCCCCGAGACCTCGAGGTGGATTTCCATGTGACAATGGGTTTTCCGAGGAGCTAGCAACTCAGCCAATCAACTAACTGTTCAAAATGCCGAGGCATATGTTGAAGGCAGGCTGGGGGAAGAATCCACTACTCAGCCATATTACCTCTCTAAAGCCCATAATCCCCTTTCTTCCTTTCAAATCGCTCTTGATACCCTTCTCTATATTCCTTTAATCAGCTCCTATAAACTCTTCAATATGTCTGCAGGTAGAGTTCTCTCCATGAAGATCCGGTGGACGAGGCGAGGCTGACCAGGAATCGTAGCAAAGCGACGTCTTACTCAGGTCTCTGACCATCTCGCTGGTTCGCAGAGTAAGATCTCTCCTACAGAGGGAGATAGTGGCCGTGCAAAAATTCTTCAGAAAAACCCAGATGATGTAAGTAACTACTACCGGAAAGCAGACCAAGTCCTAATAGCTTCTAGATCGTTGTCACAGCATGTCTCCGAACAGCATTTACAAAGGGCGGAAAGGGGGGATTCAAAGACACAGCTGCGGCAGATATGCTAGTTGGTGCTTTTAAATCACTCATCGAGCGCTCCAAGATTGATCCAGCTTTGGTCGAAGATATCGCTGTCGGCAGTGTGCTTCCTCCTGGCGGAGGAGCCACGGAATTCCGAGCTGCTGCACTTGCAGCCGGTTTCCCGGTTTCTGCTGCGGTTAAAAGTCTGAATAGACAGTGCTCGTCTGGTTTACAAGCTTGTGTAGATATTGCCAACGCGATTAGCGCTGGTATGATCGAGGTTGGTGTTGGTGCTGGGGTTGAGAGCATGAGTTTGCAATATGGGTATGTTTCCATTTACTGATCGGATTTCTCATGCTAATGTTTTGTTCTGCAGACCAGGCGCTGTCACCGAATTCTCCGAGCTCCTCGAATCACACCCAGAATCTGCGAACTGCAAAGTCCCTATGGGTCTCCTATCCGAGCAGATGGCCAAGGACCGCGGCGTTACCCGCAAAGTCCAAGATGCTTTCGCCGCAAGCTCATACCAGAAGGCTACCAAGGCACAAGAAGCTGGACTCTTCGATGAGGAAATCGCTCCTCTCAAGGTCCATTGGGAGGACCCAAAGACTGGAGAGATGAAGGAGATCACTGTTGCTAAAGACGATGGTGTTCGGCCCAATACCACAGCTGAGAGTTTGGGCAAGATGAAGCCTGCTTTTGCTAAAGATGGCTCAATTCACGCTGGAAACGCCAGTCAAATTTCTGACGGAGCTGCTGCTGTTCTGATGATGAAACGCTCTACTGCTGAGCGTCTCGGCCAGACCATCCTCGGTAAATACGTCGCTGCTTCTGTAGCTGGTGTTGCTCCCCTTTTGATGGGTATCGGCCCATGGGCTGCTATTCCCAAGGTCTTCGAAAAGACTGGTATTAGCAAGGATGATGTTGATATCTTCGAAATCAATGAGGCTTTCGCTTCTCAATGTGTCTGGTGCGCGACCGAGCTGGGTATTGATGAGAAGAAGATTAACCCTAAGGGTGGAGCTATTGCTTTTGGACATCCGCTTGGATGTACCGGTGCTAGGCAAGTCAGTACGCTACTTTACGAGTTGAGGAGGACGGGCCAGAAGGTGGGAGTTACGAGTATGTGTGTTGGGACTGGAATGGGAATGGCTGCTGTTTGGGTTGCGGAGTAGGGGATAGGGTAACATGAATGTATGATTATGATAATTTGATAGGACAGCTTCAGAAAGGGGACATGCTGAACCAGTAAATATTCTGCATGAGACAATGACGCCCCTCGACGTGAAATAACTGACAATCCATCTATCCTTCTTACAGTATCACATATTAGAAGGGCTAGAAGGTTATGTTTCCTCTCGTCGAAACACTTACTTCTGACTGAAGCATTTACCAATGAACGATTCATTTATTTCGGGGAACTTCGCTACTTGATTCGAGGCGGGCCCAATTCATGTCGGGGGAAGCGCAGACCAAATCCTGTAATAGTGTCGCGGATGTCAATACACTTGCAGAGCAAAAGTACTAGAATCGTTCCTTGACGTTCCAAAATTACTATCCTCAAGTCTTTTAACGGATTCGTGGCTACAGATTTTCATTTGAGTGGAAGGCTTGTAGACCAGCCTCGACTGATTAATTAATCCTTGAGTGTCTTCTCATCTTTTGACCTTTGTATGTGCTTTATGAATAGCTCCGTCGGACAATTGATTTGGTCATTTTGATTCAAGGCATACGAGTAGATTTCCCCTTACTCATGAACGCCTGAGTGGAGACGCGTATGGGGGTGGGTCCTTCCACCTGCAGCTAGGCACTTATTCGCCCGCATGGAGGGGTAAGGCTGTAGCTCGCTGGTCAGGTATTTGCGTATTTTTAAATGGGGATCCGGAGTGCGGTTGAAGTTATAGGAAGATTCGAGAGACTTAAAACGAGCTAATCTCAAAAAGTTTGTTTGGCATTTTAGTTCGAGGACCATCACTTAGCAAGGTGCAATCGAGGTCATTAGGTTGTCCATCTGATCTAAATCACAAGTACTGGGGCCCACTATTTCTTATCGGCTTATCGTCTAAGCCAGCTGCGCTAGGCCTATACTAGACTACCTACCTCATTCACCCCTCCTTGACTCTTTCGACATCAACACTGAATCCCTTCTTGTACAATACAGCTACGACATACTCTGGCTTTCTGTACATGCCAGCCCCCGTCTCTATGAAAATCAAGAGCTTGTTGTCTTGCCATCGATAGCTCGTTGCGGACATATCTCCATCTCTGATAACGGACAGCACTCGGACTGGACTCTCGACGAGCAGGCAGCCAGCGCTACAGGCAGGAGCCAACTTTGGTACGCTTGCCTTGCCTACCACACACTATTCGGCAACTCAGGAAGTATTTTGTGATCATAAACGAGGTAGGCTTTCTTTTTCTTCATCTGCTTCTTTCACTTCGTCGTTGTCCTCTTTACTTCCACGAGCCTTACCAATCCGCATCATCGTCGACAACGTGGTATGACATGATACAGCAAGGCTAACAACATGTCAAACCCCCTTAGCGCGCTCCAGTCTTCTCAAGATATCCCCACCACCTCGAACGAGTCTTCCACCCTTCTACGCTTTCCTGTACCGGCTGCAGACGAAAGAGTTACCTCCTGGGTCGAAAGCATAACCTCAGCGAAGATGTCAGCCCGTAGCGAGAACCCTTCTGACGAGGGTATTCTTGGAGAGTCTGCGTATGAGTTCATCGATACCGACGAAGAGGGCCGTGACGATAATACCACCGAGTCCGTTGCCTCAACTGATTATGGACGTCCAGAAGACGTTGCGAGCCTCGCAGATACCGATGGGGACGACAGCGGAGATGAGGATAACCAAGGCACCTCATCAGTCCCAGCTCTTCCAGAACTCGACCATGCTGTCGAGCAGGCTTTCAACACTCCCACAATAGGTCGAAGCTCTACAGTTCTGCTCGACGACTTTAACAAGCCTCTCACACAATCCATCGAGTTCGAAGAGCCATACAGCCTGGGCACCGAAACCGTCTCTGTCAAGCACACTATTACAGATCTGACCGAAGAGCAAACAGCGAATGCCCTTAGGGGTACGGCACTCCAAGACCAACCCGAGCGTGCAGTGGTCACCATACGCCAGACCATGACTAAGCAAGGTCTGTCAACCCGAGATCCGCTCCGAATTCTGTACATCGGTAGCCACTCTGCCAAGCAAGATATCATCCATAAGATTGCTAGCTCCGTCACTGCTCCTGTGGAGGGCGTAAATAATACACAGCGCCTTCGTCAGTCTTCTTCGCAACTTTACAATGTTGTTCCCGTGTCTGCCTTTGGTTCTGAGCAAACTCCTGAAATTGAGCTTATGCACTCGTCTGGATATCAGATCAAGGTTGAGGACTGTATAATCGCGCAGAACTTGAAGTTTGAGGATGTGCCGGAGAAGGCAGATGTGATCAAGTTGACTCTCGACGATAACTTTGCTTACCATTCAGTTCCTGAGGGACAAGGTTTCATAGTTGAGCCTCACTGGGACCTGCCGCATGTGGCTATCTTCTACTGCTCAGATTCTGACGATATCGTGGCACGAAGAACAAGGTCAATTGCCAGAAAGTTTATGAATCGCCATATTATCCCCTCGATAGTCATATCCCATAAACAGGTCTTTGAGCGAGGACAGTGCATGGCGCTAGACCAACACTCCATTCATATGTGCTTGGAATCCAGGGATCTCAGTGGAAGAGGTAATATCATCCATAAAAGACTTCCGATCGACCTGGCATCTTTTTTGAACCTTGATGCGCGCCAGATGAATCGAAACCTTGCATATCTCACTGGCCTCCATGGGCCTGTTGACACAGCATCTCAGAATGTGCTTAAGAAGACGAGTTCTGGCCTCACCAGTGCCCAAGATGTGAAGAAGACTTCCTTTGGCATCGCTGACAGCGTCAATTTCATTCGCAACCGAAACGGAGCTGCTTTGTGGAGAGCAATCATGCCTGTAGCAATGTTGCTTCTGAGCGTCTTTGTGGCTGTCTTCACCGGCATTCCGAACTATCGCTTCTCACGAGCCATACTAGAGCCAGCCATATCGGTCAACAGCAAGATCGTTCCAGCAATTTCAATTTCATCTACGGCATCATTGACTTCCTCTGCCCCTTCATCAAGCATCACGTCCGCTCCCACCTCCCTGTCAGCTAAAGCATCAGTCAAGACAATCACTGTTACGCAATCGATTGCCCTGGCTCCCGGACCAAACAGCCTCTCTGTGGTACCTTCGATGGAACTTGGAAATTTGCCAATACCCGCTATTTCCTCGAAATCATTCAAGAAATCATACGTTTGCACCGCTGAAGTCCTTGGAGATAGGGAAATCTTGATTCGCATCCCCTCGGCCACAAAATTGAGCTGGCTGGCAAAGGAAGCTATGTCTGTGAACATAACGAGAAACAACGTCGTTGTGGATACAGAGAGAGCTTCAAGCTCCGATGAAGGCATAATCCTTCTCTTACCCAAGGAGGATGCATACGGAGTTCTCAACATTTCAATCGTCACATCGAAGAAGCCCAGAGTCAACGAGACATTCCAGGTCGATTTTGGATGCATTGCATCTTGGCAATCTATCTTGAGTAAGCTGTCATCGATGTTACCACAGGACGCTGTCTTTGATTCCAAGTCGCTTATCCAGCTCCTGGGACCTGTCGAGCATGTGGCCGAAGATACCATTCACCAAATCAAATCGGCTATACGTCTTATCGAGGATGCTAGGAAGTCTGCAGTCGAACAAGCAGCTGAAGTTGGGGAGGGTGTCGCCATCGCGGCTAGATCCCTGTCTCTCGAGGCCGCCAAACGCACAGCCATCCTAGCTAAAGAGGTTGGTATTCAGCTTGCAGAAATCCAAGAAAAAATGTCGAAGAAGGTCGGGTCCGCTCGCAAAGTTGGTGAGCCGTTGGGTGAATGGCTAGTAAAGTCTCAGATCCAATCAAAGCTACTCTGGCTGAAGCTTCAGGGCAGGGACGCCGAGTATCAAGAATACCAACGTCGGGCTTCAAAGGTGGCGCGTATCAAGACTGAGAAATTTCAAAAGTCTCGGAAAGTCAGACCTGCTGAGAAGAAGAAGACAGATCGGATGGCGAATAAAGCTGCTAAGAAGGCAGCTAGGCAGGCGGGCAAGAAAGTGCGGACATGACTTTTTGATTTTTGGGGGTTGGGCGCATTAGCAGACATTTCTTCTCTCTTGACTTGTAGGGTGTGAGGATCTTGTATTTGAACAGAGGAGTTACTAACGACCAGCGAGGTATGGGGGATAAGGATATGGGGGCTCCAGCGAATAGCTTTGGACTTGGGCTGGTATTGAATCTCGAGAAGGTTGCGACCTGAGTTAGACATCACCATCTCGGGGGGGCTAGGGCAATGAGTACTGGTGTACAGGTCTAACATAGTTTCCTTAATTAATGCAACATACCTTTGGGACCGATAATCTGGACACTTGATATGTATTGTGATTGAAAAATATGAAGTGCTATCTACGTGCGAGCAGTATGAGAATTTGAGCCGTCGATGAAATGGACACCTCTAATTTCATCGACCGCGCCGAAGCTTCAGAGCATATTCGGCATGATTACACTGAGCTTGTTCATCAGGCTTTGTGATGCTGGTATTCGAGAAGTGGCGAGCAATATTTGAGGAAACATGAGCTTACGTATCGAAGTCTCCATAACATAAATCTTCAACATTTTGAATAGCCGTACAAAGTAAACACAGGGGAATTTTGGCGAGCTGCAGATGTTCACCCCTCCAACGATAACGAAACTCAGCGACGCTAGTTCACAAAATTTCGCTTGATACCCCTCGACCAAGTCATCCACAAAGAGGGGCTCGCATTATCTCACACCATCCTACCTCTGCATCATCTTTCGGTCAAGATCGCACTCGTATCAAATTTCAAACAACCGCACATCCCATATTATCATCTACTATACTCAATATGGCCGACACCACCACTGAACCCAAGCTTACTCCAGCAGAGACTGAGAAGCCCCTCCAAACAGAGTCAAAAGATGAGGCTGCAAAGGATGTTCCAGCGGTACGCGCCATCGCACTTTGTTATTACGGGAGTCTGTAGAGCATAGAAGCTGACTTTGATAGACCTTGACCGAGCAGGCCACCAGTGCTGTTACCACTGCTGCCACAACCGCCACCACCGCTGCTTCCAATGTCGCCGATAACATGTTCTCTATGTTCGGAGGAGGAGCCAAGAAGGAAAAGGTTGAAGATGAGGATCGAGGAGACAACTCTGGATCTGCCAAGGCGCAGAAGGCCGCCGCCGCTGAGGAGAACCCAGAGGTACGTGGATCCAGCAGATGAAAACAATAAACAAACAAAAAATGGGCTGACAGTCCGCGCACAGGACGAGGCCCCAGAATCCGAGGACGTTCACTTCGAGCCTGTCATCCGTCTCACCGAGAAAGTCGATACCAAGACCAACGAGGAGCTCGAGGAGCAGACCTTCAAGATGCGTGCGAAGCTCTTCAAATTCGTCCGCGAGGGCAACGAGTGGAGAGAGCGCGGTACCGGGGACGTTAGACTGTTGAAGCATAAGGAGAACGGCAAGACTAGATTGGTTATGCGAAGAGATAAGACTTTGAAGGTCTGCGCTAACCACTATGGTAAGCTCATAATCTTGCTCGGTGGGGTATGGTGCAAATGCTGATGGTATAATCTAGTTGTCCCTGAGATGAAGCTCTCTCCAAACGTTGGCAGCGACCGCAGTTGGGTGTGGAATGCCGCTGCTGATGTCAGTGAGGGCGAGCCAGAGGCCCAAACTCTTGCTATCCGATTTGCCAACTCTGAGAGTATGTGTTCCAGAGCCAAACGCAATGAACGCAGCTAATATGTATCACAGACGCCAACCTGTTCAAGGAGGCATTCATTAAGGCCCAACAGGAGAACGAGGCTCTTTTCAGTGCGGCTGCCTAAGCGGGTTTGATAAGAATGGAACCATGGAATACCTCTGGATTTGATCGCAGCACTTCACACAGCACAGCATAGACCCTCCAAAAACCCGAAAAAGCACGAAAGTAACGAAACACCCCTTTTACAACTTCACATTTCTACGATGAACACCCCCACAACCGTGATGCTTCTTTCAAGCATACTTCGGTTTCACTGGAGGTAGATCTGGACATTCGAGGCGGTCTTGGTCTTATCCAGACAGCATGGGCTGAGGATTTATGACGGTGGAGGAAATGCAATTCTGAAGATTGTCTTTAGCCAAGGCTGAGGCAAGATATTGTAATTAGACTAAATAGCAGTCTCTCTTTGTCGCCCTCCTCCTATCTCGCATTGTCATCCCGTGACATTGGATTTTGAGCGTGCTCAGAAGTAGTCCGTGACATTCCGCATGCGAAGTGCGGGAAATTCGTCTTCGGCGAAAGTTGGACCCTATCGCAACTCGATTTCAAAGTCACAAATTTATATCACGATATCACATGTAGTAACATCTTAATTTTCACATTGGCTTTTGGTGACTTAAATCCAAGCTACTATTTTGAATAAAGGGATTATAGCGAACCTGCCAAATCGCTTCGCCGGAGACGAATTTCCCTAGATGACAATAAACTCAGGTTTAACGCGACAGCATTTATCACCATTCACTGAAAACAGATCATTAGAGCTCATCTTTCTCTTGTCATTGTCCTGCAATAACTATTGCGTTACTAACTTTAGCGCCTTACTTTCAATCGCAGCCGCACTTTTTCCATCCAGCCCATTGTCTTGCAGCTGAACCTCACACCCCACCAGCCTTCCGCGCAACGACCCTGTCGCATCGCGTTATTGTAACTCCGCACTCTTGTTAGAGACTCCCCTCCCATCCCTCCTCAGTTCAACATCGTCCAAATTCTACAACTACCGCAAAGATGGTCGCCGATGTCAGTACTCTCATCTCAGAAGCTTTCGTAGCTTTACCGACCCATATGCGGTGCTCGAGCAGTGGCTAACTATTTGTAGATGAAGCGTACCGTGAAGCTCATCACCGAGCAGCGCAACATGTACGTCAACTCTGCTTTCTGTTCCAGATTAGCAGGCTGAGCTCCTGCTAATATCTTACTTAGTGACAAGCCGTCCGATGTTGAAGGATTCCCAATGAAGAGCTGGAACATTGAGGTCTACCTTGTCGATGAAGCAGGCAACGAGAAGCCTGCCAACTGCTTCACCAAAGTGGTTTACAACTTGCACCCTTCTTTCGTAAATCCCCAGCAAAGTACGTCTCCGTCTGCAAACTGCAAACACATGCTGATAGCCCTTCTTTGCAGCGTACCATTCCCCTCCATTCCGATGCGAGAACGAGGGATGGGGAGAGTTCGACATGACAATCGATCTGTACACGAGCGAGAAAGGAGGGAAGAACACCGTTTCTCACGATCTTAACTTCGCCAAACCTCGTTATGAGGCCAAACACGTCATCAGCTTCAAGAACCCAAGCTCCGCACTTGTCAATTTGCTTAAGGAGACTGGTCCTGTTCCTGGAGATGAGAATGGGCGTAAGAAGGAGAAGAAGCCGTCTTCGAAGAAATCAGGAGCGGTCGACATGGAGAAGTTGGCAGAGGCCTTAGTCAAATTAAACGAGGATGACTTGCTCAACGTTGTCCAATTGATTCATGACAATAAGTCAGAAGATACATACACGAAGAACGACATCGAGCGTAAGTCCTATTACCATGTCTTTGGAACCAGGACTAACAAATTTGCAGAAGGCGAGTTCCATGTTGATCTCTACACCTTACCAGAGACCCTAGTCAAGATGCTCTGGGACTTTGTCTCCGCTGCTGGTCGCAACTGACGAGTGGGTGCTTCGATAGAATACCGCTGAACCTTCTCTATTGCAATCCTCATTTTTGAGTCAACATGCATGGCAGTGCTGGTTGATGGGGCTCTCTTTGCTTTCTCTAGGTTACGAAATGGCGTTTTTGCGAATATGGGTGGGGCTGGCATGATTAAATTTACTAATCATTGTTCATGAGCTTTTTCTGGCTGGCGTCCGTAGGTGGTATGCGATTATCATGGTCTGTCTGTATCCGTGGTGGACCGGATTCAGAAAATCACCCTTTTTCTCTCCCTACACCCGAGTGATGGATCACATTTGGCTGGGAACAAAAAATTGAAATTTCAAATAGCTTTGGCATCTAGTTATTGAGCGCGAACATGCACGCCATAGCTTAGCTTCCGTTGTCGTATTTCGCAGCAGGGGGTATCTAAAAGCAAAATCTACCACTTGTGCCAGTACTACTCCTCTACGCCTTGTGATCTATGCTTTTCCCCAAACGCCTCGGACCCCAAGGACATGCTTCACTCATCATCCCCGAAGCTTAGCTTGACTTTTTTCCCTTGCTTGGCAGGTTTGCCTTTCTCTGCTTTCTTCCCAGGCTGACTCGATGCCTTCTTGACCACGGTCGCTTTCGCGACAGCAGATACCTCCTCCTTTATCTCTTCCTCTTCCTCGCCGCCAACAAACTTTCCAGCCTTCCTCTTCCTACTACCCCCAATAGCAGCAACTTTCTCCTTTCCCCCATCTTTCCCCCCATCTCCCTTCACATCCCTCGCCTCTCCATCCTTGCCCTCTCCTTCTCCCACCTTTTCTCCACCATTCTCCTCCTTGTCCCTAGCCTCCCACTCACTCTTCGTCAACGTCTCTCCACTCCCCTCATCAAAATACACGGGCTCATCCTCCGCCTCGTCCTCAGCTGTTCGCGCTTTCTTCGGCCGCGCAACAGTATACTCATGTCTGCCATCACCAGCGTTGTTGTTAGCTCTCAGGCGGGCGAGGAAGGGCGGGAGTGAGTCGTCGTATTGGAGGTTTTTGGACGTTATTTTGGACATGTTGGATTGTACGAGGTGCGGTGATTGAAATCGGCCGGTGAAGTCCTCTGGTGCTCGGATACGGATTGAGTTACCGGTATGTTTAATGGTTATTGAGTTCTGGCATCCCTGCTGAGTTTGTGGATTCTAGAGCCAGCGCTATCCTAGCTGTACTGCCGCAAGCGACAGATGATTCGATGACGATTTTGGGAATAGTTATAGATTTGTAAGAAGGGAGTCTGGTTCAGGAACTGAAACAATGAAGCAGCTTTGGGACATTGAAATCTTAATAAAGATGTGAAATATCTTTACGTAAGCTTCAGAGCCATGTACCTAGAGTTCGGAGAATTCAGCCTCGTCTGATATCGATGAGACTAATACGCCAATTTCTAATCTTGTCTTATTCGAGCCTAGTCCCGGGTGAAGTAGCATGTTGGTGAGCATGGCTTACACACTGGAGCTGTTGACGAGGAATCACGAAAGTCAGATTTCAGCACCTGAGACCTGCTACAAGGACTCATACGAATGAATTGGTGTATCAAATTCTCTCTTGTACTTGAGTCGTAAATAGGTTGTGATATACTCATAACCTTGCATTACTCGATCATCTTCTGCTTCCATTATTAGATTTTGCTGCAGGGGACCATTTGGCCAAGCACTTTTTAGCCGAATTTGTCGGGGACGAGAATATCTATCTCCCCTATCGCAGAGCTGAGCAGGCAGCCAAACAACTTGTCCTAAACTCTCATCAGACAGATCTCACTGCCCAGCACAGGTATCGCCAACGACTGCAGTCCTCCATCGAATGCCCTCATATTCTCATCTTTCGCCTCCAGCTGCATGCTGAAGCGGGCTTCACGACCCAACGCGTCATTGCCGACTAAAGTACTTCTTTCTAGAGGGCTTCCGCTCCATACACTCGTTACAAGCGACATTCACATCGGCCGATAACGCCCTCAATACATCCTTTCAATTCTAGTCTGCGATTTCCAATACTTATTTGTAATACCACAAACCTCTGCGAAGTCCATTGACGACCTGGGGCAAGAACCCCTTAAACTCAACAATTTTCCCAACGAGCCGCGAACATAAACGCATCTATGAGTTTCGTACAGAGGGTCCTTAAGAGGATCCCTTCTTCGTCGCCGCCAATACCTACACATGAAGAGCTTAAGTCGAAGCCAAAGGCTAGCTCTAGGTTGGCGTTCTTCAGGCGGCCGTTGAGGTTAAGAGGCAATTCCAGCATATCGATACCTCTCGGCGTTGTTCTACTCTTTCCATGCATTGTTGTAGTATTGATTTTGGTGCTATTCGTTCGACATCCGAAGTCAGGAGTCGGGATCTTAATGCCCGCTGGAGCACCACCAGCTATCAGGTAGGCAGGGCCTTCGAGTTCCGTTGGTATCTACTGACAGGATGATTTTTGCAGGAAAATTAGTGAGGAGCATGATAAGGTCTTTGTGACGGGATGTCTAGAGCCAGACACCTCGAAACCGAGAGCCAATGCGGCCTTTGTGGTGTTGGCCAGAAATAAGGAGTTGGACGGTGTCATTCAGTCTGTCAAGTCTATCGAGCGACATTTCAACAGATGGTATCATTACCCATACGTCTTTCTCAACGATGCGGAGTTCAACTCGACTTTCAAAGACACGATACAGAACTATACAAGTGGCACTGTGGAGTTTGGCACTATCGACCCGAAGATGTGGGGTTTCCCAGATTGGATCGACCCCAAGGTCGCGAAGGAAGGTATCGCCAAGCAGGGGGATGCTGCAATTATGTATGGTGGAATGGAGAGTTACCATGCCATGTGTAGATTCTACTCGGGGTATGTGAAGCTGTTCAAGGCCCATGGGCGAAAGTGCTGACAAATGGCAGATTTTTCTACAAACATGAGCTTCTGCAAAAGTACGAATGGTACTGGCGCTTGGAGCCAGAGATCAAGTACTTCTGCGATATCACCTAGTACGTTGCCCAGTGAAGCAGCGTTTTGGGCTTGACTAACACATACAGTGATCCATTCTTGAAGATGATCGAGACAAACAAGACTTATGGGTTTACGATCGCAGTCAAGGAACTCAAGGAGACAGTACCCAACATTTTCCGTTACGCCTCCGCATACAAGCGCATGAATAACCTTACCTCCAAAGGATTGTGGGAAATGTTCGTAGAGCCGCAACCGGAGGAAAAGAAGGAGCCTGAAGAGCCTAAGCATTCTCTTCCTGAGGAAATCCTTCGCGGCGATCCATCCCGTGCTTCTCTGCCAGATATTGACCCCGAATCAATGGAGGGAGAGAAATACAACATGTGCCATTTCTGGTCAAATTTCGAGATCGCGAAACTCAGTTGGTTCAGGAGCAAGGAATATGAGGATTTCTTCCAGATGATGGATCGCAGTGGTGGATTTTGGATGGAACGAGTAAGTGAAACTTTGGATCTTTTGGCTTGAGCTATAATAACACAACTTCAAGTGGGGAGATGCGCCCATACATTCCCTTGCTGCTGGAGCATTACTAGCCACTAAAGACATCCATTACTTCCGAGACTTTGGGTACAGACACACCACAATCCAGCATTGCCCCGCGAATGCGCCAGCACGCCAATTACCTCGCAATCCATTCCTGGAAAAGACGACGCTGGACGAGAAGAAGAGGCGAGAAGAAGACGAGTACTGGGATTCATGGGATGCGGTCAAGGAGAACGGTGTAGGTTGTAGATGTAGATGTGACACCGACATTGTTGATGTGGAAGGCAAGTCAGGCTCATGCTTGGCTGAATGGGTGGATGTGGCTGGTGGCTGGGCTAGTCCTTGATTATATTGAGAGAATGGGACACATAGACGAGGGCAGAATAAAAGCAAGAGGGAGGCCACGCCGGTTGGCGACCTGGCTCATGAGAACTAATGGGCGAAATCGATGGTCTGGTTGCACGGCGCAGCTACACATCATCAACAACAGAAAGAAGGGGACACTTATCCGGGCGTTCCCGACTTGTTCAAAGGGTATACATTTTGGCGTTTGGGGACTTTTACATATCAATGTGAAATATGTTTGACTAGTTTTCCTTCTTGCACTCTTTCGAAGCGCAATACTAGTGATAAAAGGATTCCCGATGTAGTTTCTCGGCAGGCTTGATAAGCGCCACTAAGCATATCTTTGGGTATGTCTGTCTTCCTGTGTCTACTTCACAAGATTCCTGTTAGGGTGTTAGCACGATTATGCTCGATCGTCCATCCCACTTGCCCAGCCCAGAGAGACTTCTTTCATGATCCCGCTGGAAGTCAGCTCAGCTTAGCTGAAAGCACTTCCGATCTCGCCATCTGGAAGATGTGACCTCCAGATGACTTCAGCGCTGTCTCTCCAAATTACCTACATATCCAATAAAGTGACAAGAAACGTGCAATGAGATACATCCGCATCTCCCCAATTGCTTCTGGGCTGAATGTGAGTCCTAGCAATATTCCTAGGGTTTTGCGATATCATTCTGGCAAATCTTCTGATACCTAAATACTTTTATAACCTCGATACAACGATTGCAGGCCAAATCGTCTGTGCAGGGAAATACTCAGATGGTCGTTAGGTACTGCGAATAGATAATCCTCGCTCGTCACTTCCATGAACATCTCCAAATTTCTATATAACGTAACAAACAGAATTACTGCAGTAATGAACGTCCTGAGATAGATCTATGGCTTGCAGATCGATGTAGCTCTAAACAGTGTTAAGATAGTGAGTATCTGCCAGGCTTGCTCTTCCCTACGAACTTGCTTTGCCTTTTGAGGAGGACAGTGTAAGTACCTTCATTTCAAGGCCTGGATCCTTCTTCGTGACTTTGATTCACTTCTCATGTGAACGTCGTAGAAGGAGGACTTCGTGTCGTTAGCAGGTAAATTGCTGTCTGAAGTCCCAGAGATTGTTGTGTAGCATAAGTGAATTGCTAAAAGTGATGCTGTGGAATGATTGAGAAGTTAGCACTACAAGTGCAAGCAAGATCGTAGAAGGGGTTCATGGCTTCAGTAAGCTGCGCAGATCCTGTCTTAAGATATATTTGAGACTTCCATAGTCGATCCGATTTGCCAGGAGGGCTTTCCATTCACGTCACGTCACGTCGAATAATTGAGGCTCATTTATGTATGAAATCGTATCATCGTACGCATTTGCAGTGGCCTCAAGGCAATGTATCCGCTACCTCGTCTAAGAAACATAGACTTCTCATGAACGCGAGCGTTGTAGCTCAAAACTCAAATCTCAACCCTCCAATCTCATGAATACCGGACCAGAGCGAACCAAATCATTATGCTCAACCAACCACATTATCCACCAAACGAAAGGTATGTACTCCAATCGCCCTAAAGAAGAACAAACCACTACAATCCAGACGAGTGAAAGCCATGTGTTATGTTGTGTGTGATGTGATCCTGATCCTCAAGACTTGTTTCCTTCCCAAAGTTCAGCGAATGTCGTTGTTGCGTCGTGCGATGAGGTAAAGCAACTTAGTAAGGGTATACTCGGCTGGGGTCTGGAACGCAGTGACGCCAGGCCGAAGCGATGGATATGTAAATCTCGATGTAAACAAAGAGGGGAAAGATGGCGCCCCAGATTGCAATGAAAACAATGACCTGACGACCGTTGTTAGACTGGTTTCGGCTAGGTGTATTCCACTGATACTTCAAGAACCCAGCGTGGGCGATGTCTGTGGTGGTGGAGATTAGCGACTTCCTTTCCCTTGGGTACAATGTGACTGGAAAAGAGATGGCTTACACAATATGGAAATGATCAGCGGGCTGTAGACAACCGGGACATGATCACACTTTGCCCATTTTACCCCATCCATGCCGCGGTAGCTGTGAAACTCAAGGGTGGAAGTGTTTGTCAAGGTGCTGTTATCGACCTTAGACCAGTCGACTCGGACTGGATCCAAAGCCTCACGCTTGGCGACGCTCTTAACGCTATCAATGAAGTACTTGAACGGATTGTGGCGATCAGAAATGGCTGCGCTATGGTGGGTAGTGGCAACGATACCACTTCCATTGCCCATAGGATTGCTGATCATCTTGTTCCAGGCAACAATGCTGTCACCACCACCGAAGCCTTGACGGGCAACCAAGCGCTTGACGCCCTGGATGACAGACTTGAATGGATTGGTAATGGTAGGAATGCCTGCGCTGTGGTGAGAAGTTGCAACGATGCCGGTCCCATTGCCCCGAGGATTGCTGATCATCTTATGCGAGGCAGCGATACTGTCACCACCACGGAAGCCTTGACGAGCAACCAAGCGCTTGATGCCATGGACGATAGACTCAAATGGATTACTACGGACAGAGAAGGCGAAGCTGGTAGAACTACTGGGATTGATACCGATGCCGTGGATTTGGGTGATGTTGGCAGCAGCGGCTCCGGTCGGGAAGATATTCGTGGGCAGGTTACCAGCCGTCCATGTGCATGGAAAGCTGTTGCCTGCTACGCCCCAATAACAGCGACCAGCGACCAGGGTGGGCTTTTCGATGACAGAAGATAGCTGGACAGTAACGGTATTAACCTGGAACAGTCAGTTTAAGCAAAGCGTGTGACTGCAGGAAATATGAAGAAAGAACTTACAGCTCCAAGAACGGTCATTGTGGATCTGATGGTATTTGTACGTGTAACTGTGCTGGTTGGTAAGACCAAAGAGGCCACAGTCAAGGCAGCAGTTGGTGCATGGTCATTGAAAACAGTGGTAACGAACTCTCCACCAGGAGCCGATGAGAGGGTGTCATCTGGTACAATGGAGAACACGCGGGTGCTGGTGATAGGATCCGGTCCAGTATCAGCAGCTGGGATACGAGTGTTAGCCAGACATCTGGAACTGAGAGCAGAAGAGGAAGCTTACCAATTACTACCATAATCGCACCAGCTACGAGGGCCAAAAGGCGAAGGAGGTTCTTGATCAACATCTTGAAAGTATGCTGTGAAGTTCGAGAGTTAGCTCTGTGCGCGAACAGGGTTAAGGAGAGAGGTGGGAAGGGAGGTTTGGATCTCGAAGCTGAACAGATGCGTGAGTGGCATATAATCAAAGCGTAGCAGCAGAATTGATCCATACGATCTAGGTAGATCGATGCTCCGCAGATAACGCAGCGTTATAATAGAGTAAAGAGAATGAAATAATCACCTGATTGCACGTTTGTATGAAGATTGTTCTTAGAAATTCTCTCGAACGCGTCAGTAAAGAGTATCTCGAAGGGGTAGCATGATCTCGTACCGTGAGCGTATCTGTGAACAGTTGTGGTGGAGTAGAACGATGCGTCGAAAGGAAAGAAGAGAGGTGTATATTTAAGGAATAGAAGGGAGGTTGAGGTGATATGCCTCGAAGCTAGGGTTTATTTACACCAACGAGCTAAGCGACCAATCAGGTTCGAAGCAAGCGGCCCTGCCCCCCTCTGCGATCCAGCTCATCAGGCATCAACCAAACACGGCAGAAGCTTGACCGCCTTCAGATCAAAGGCACACATGACGCTATGTGCCTACGAGAGAAGAGACGTTCATGGCCTCTGGGACTCTGATGTCGTTGAGGAAAGACAGTCCTATACGGTCTCAAAGCCTCATCTGGAGTATGTTCTAGCAAATTGCTCATCCTTGAAGAGCTTGTTGACTTGCTTAATTGTTCTTGACATGGAAAATCCAAGCTCATTTGACGTAGTGCTCTTAATCTCTCTCTCGCTTTCCTTCATCCCCTTTCCTTCCTCGTCCTAGCAAGGAGTAATGTTACAGGAGTAATCAAGCAAAGGTTTACTTCAGCCTTTAGGTGATCTGGAATAAGAGCATGGAGTAAAGAGACATTGTATCTGGATAGTAGTCAATGCTCCTACAAGTTCCCTATATCATTGATCAAGACTATCAAATCTTGGGAGAGTATCTGAACGATTATTAAATCTTTGGAGAGAAAGAGACATTGAAGTTGGTGATGAAAGAGAATAATAAATGCGGCTTTCTCAACTTACTGGTGCAAACATCGGGGCACTGCAGAAGACTGATGCTAACCAGAATCTGTCATATTTCTGGGGAAGTTTCCATCTTAAGCTTTAGTGTAATAGTTGTCCTCGACATAAGGCTTCCAAGTACCAGCTAGCCAGCTGCTATGTGCCTAGTACAATTGACATCATGAAGAGTATTTCCACTGGTCACACCTTCCCAGGATGAGATACTTGCAATATTCCGAGCAATATCTAGTATCGAAATAAGACCGTGTAGCAAGACGATGTTGCATCGAATAATTCGACTAGAATTCTATCTGGCCTTGAAAGATGTCTTGAAAATCTCTTGTGCGGCCTAAGAAAGACCTATATCTTCGAAAGCCACTATAGAAGTTGCAGAATCAAGTACAGTTCCTGTGGAATTATATCAGGTAGAGTTATACCTTAAGGCTTCTGATAGACTGAGATCTGATAGACTGAGATCTACGAAGCTTGCAAGATCCTGAACGGAGATAAGACGTGGAAAGCCATGGCTGCCATAAGAGCGAGCTATCTTTTGCCATTTCTGCAATCAAGTCAGTAAATGCTC
The DNA here is from genome assembly GCA_900074885.1 of Rhynchosporium graminicola. Classification (NCBI taxonomy): domain Eukaryota; kingdom Fungi; phylum Ascomycota; class Leotiomycetes; order Helotiales; family Ploettnerulaceae; genus Rhynchosporium; species Rhynchosporium graminicola. The sequence continues at coordinate 134,381 of FJUW01000013.1, forward strand.
TCCGAACATCTGATATGATAAAGAAGTAGTAAAAGATACCATTACTGTTTTAAAGCGCTCTTTGATATCGCTTTCTTGCTTCTGTGCGACTTCTGGGAGAAGCTTATAAGTCGCAAGAACTAGGACATAATATAAACCTCGGATAGAAAGGAACGACCAACTTGTTTGCTACTTTGTGATTTCCAAGACTGATTAGTGAATTATATTAGGACTTCTCTTCGGAGCCTTCCTCTTAAGGGGAAACAATCTTTCTGCTTTAAATTTGCTAACTCGGATTTTTCAGATACCTTTCTTTGTATCAGAATTTAGGTTATTTCTATTAATGTCCGACCAACATAGCTGTAATGTCTTCAAAGAAGAATTGGTCTTGCGGTTTCGAAACACTAACATGTTTTATAAGTAATGACACACCGAAAGGAATGTCATGAAAAGAGAGAAGGGGATCTCGGGAAGAAGAGATGTCGTGCTTATAGTCGCTTAGAGTTTCCAGGTCTTAGCGTGTACGCGACCCGACGTAATCCAAGTGAGCCTCAATCGATAATTGCTTAATCTCCAGATTTTTGAGTCCTGTCTGTCTTGCTCTGATACTTAAAATCTGATATTATATTATTTTCAAAGAGACGCAAGAGATGGCGTGGCCTTACCCGTGAGAACGTGAATAATAGTAGGTTACTTCAGTAATCACTGTGCCTCTGGTTGGGCACTGAGCACATCTCTGAGGTTCAGGATGTGCACGAAGACAGGCAGAAGTCGCCTTGCTAGCTAAGCAAAAGCACATCAGTTTCTTGTCCATAGCTAATGTGTATAATAGACATCTAGACTCAATGAATTTCCCTTTATCCTCGAGAAGCTTCAGCAAACACCACCAAAATGACTGCCCCGAAGCCCACCCTCGCCCCCGAGCCCGGCAAGACCGTGGCTACGATAAAGATTGATGGCAACGAGTATCCTGTACTCGATATAAGGTCTAATGGCGATGTATTGCTGGATGTCCAATTTTTGAACGATTCCGATTGTACGAAGTCGATCCCAAAAGATGCCCTTCGCAGTCTCCGAACCAAGAAACTCCCAATAACTTCTCCGAGGGTCCTGTACCGAGTCAAGCTCGACACCATCAAGAAGTACTCCGAATACTTCAAGATCTTACTCAAAGCACAATTTGCTGAGGGCTTAGAGGTTGCGCAAGTACTTGCGGGCCTGCAGGCATCAAATCAGGATGTGACGAAAGTTGAGGCAGACAAGCTACCCCGGATCAAGATTGTCGATGAGGATGGCGCCACAAAGACACTTGGACGGGAGTTGATCTTCAAAGATATGTTGAACATTGTGCATGGGAGTGTAAGTGTTCTGCTTGCATGATGTGGCAGGAAATTCCTCTGAACCTCTTAGGAACCTGTGACCGCGCCGTTCAACACTCAATGCATTACTACCCTCATCATACTATCGGATCGATACGGCTTCATCGCCCCTGTTTCTCGATACATGCAGAAAACGCTGAATGCCCACAAGTACCCGAATACACTGGACAAGAATGGTGAGGAAGCTTTGAGACAGAGGATTCTAATACAATTCCATACAGACCAGGGCATGCGGTTTACAAATGCTACGAAAGACTTGATTCTACGTGGCTCGATGCGTTGGAGCGACACTGTGGAAGTCTCGGTAGATTATCAAACAATCTGGTGGGACTTACCATACGGACTTGAAGGTAGTCAAAACCATTTTCGTCACTCATGTGATGTGAATCAAGCTAACAGAAGTAGCTGAGTTGGCATTCAGACGTGCTTGTGTTCTCCGAACCATAGCTTCCATTCAGGACCAATGGTTACAGATCTATTCTTCCAAAGACAGGCAATGCAAATTGGGTTATGATTCAAGCTCAAGCTGTGATTCTTTCCAGTAAGTGGATCATGAGCATGCCTGTCCTACCGGTAAATTTCCCAAGCACCCACTAATCCTTCCAACCACAGGCTGGGAGAGATGATCAAGTTTTTGACCAAAAAGGGTCTACTATCACTAGTATCCTTCCAAGCAGCATCACCCTACGACCAGGACTACTCATGGCCAGAAGCCTACCAAGGCGACATCGAACTATTGATTGGCATACTCCGCCAGTGTCCCGCCTACCAAATCGACAGCAACCATGGCCATTGCGGGTTAAGGAATAAGCTTCTACCAGCTCTTGACTTCATCCGCACCTGTATCGACACCGGCCTCGGAATCCGCCTATTGCGTTCCCAAAATGGTGGTCCTATCTTTGAGTCTTGGATACCTGGTCAAACCCCAAACTGGTCAAGTGTAAAGAAAGCGGTCTGGGTTGGAAACGGAGAAGATGACGTCAATGTTGCTGCGGAGAAGTTGAAGCAATTTGAGTTTGGACAAGGGCGACCGAAAATGATGAGGTCTAGCAGCACAGAAACTGTAGAGAGAACTCCTCGAGGTCTTTTCACGGCTGAGAAGTGGAATTGGGTGACGGAGCCGGAGACGAATACTGTGAGACTTGGTAGTTCTTTCATGACGAGTGTTTCTAGATAGGGGACTTTTGCACCACTCGATACTCCGATCTGGATTTCTCGTTCTTAAGCCGGCATGTAGCACAGAGGCAATTGGCGCATCCGCAAAGCGTTCGATTTTTGTTCACAACAATAGGTAATCTATGAATACTGCCTGGTCCCAAAAGTATGTGCTGATAGTCAGCACCAGTACGGAAAAAAGCCGAGATCATTAATCCGTTTTGAGATCAACGTATACATTGTTCAAGTTCGTACGTGTTTTACTCTTCGTTACCTGCCATTCATCACAAACCTGCATTACGCCTATGTTCGATTGAACCATCCCAATCCCAATTCTCGTCATCCCGAACTAGTCACAGATGTCAAAAGGCTATAACAGCGGTAGTAGCCTCCTGTGAGATTCGGTATGTGGCTAATATCTCCCACCACCATATCCGGCTCCAGGGTAACCTCCACCCCCGGGATAGGGTGGCTCCTGGGGTGGCTGAGGAGGGAATTGATTTCCATACGGAGGCTGTTGGGGCGGGTATTGGTTACCGTATGGTGGCTGCTGGGGAGGGCCGCCCTGGAATCCTCCGGGACCACCAGGACCGCCTTGAGGCCAATAACCTCCTCCTGCAGGGCCTTGAGGAGGGCCTTGACCATATCCACCAGGACCGCCATACGAAGGTTGTTGGTAATCAGGAGGGTATGGAGCGTTAGAAGGCGGGTATGGAGGACCACCTCCGGATGGGAAAGGCGGGTTGGCGGAGTATGGAGCATTTTGTTGATATCCGCCCTGTTGGTAGGGAGGATTGTTGTAGACCTGTTGGTAGCTTCCAGGTGGTGGACCACCCTGGTAACTTCCTTGCGTGGGGTTTGGAGCTAGATATCCACCTTGAGAAGATGTTGGGCGTGATGAGCTACCCGGACCGGGGAGGTTTTGATATCCAAAGTTCGGGGACTGGTAAGCCATGCCTGGTGTGCTTGATTGAGGCGATGAGCTTCCCATATAGTTAGAGGCTGCAGTTGCATCACTACCTTCCATGGCCCCTAAATCTCGGCTACGGATCTCGGTCCAAATCGATCCTGATGTCTTGCCGTGGCCACCAAGAGCACCGTGATCGTGCAAATCTCGCGAATTAGATGAGCCACCGGCCTCTTTGTGGTTGCGCCCAGCTTTGACGGAGGCGGAGTTGAGGATTTGGTTGAGTTGTCCACGATCTGGCTGCTCGTCGACCCATTTTCGAACAGTGTTGAACATATTGCGGTGGAGTTCGCATTGCTCATCACGCACAGCTGGGTGGTGGAAAGTGCGGAGGATGTCTTTCATGACTCCGTCGACCGAAATACCAGGGTTCTCCCAAGCGTACAGCACACGGCTAAAATTGGCATCAGTACAGTTACAATTTTGGAAAATAGATTACTTACGGAGCAACATATTGCAGAATCGTTGTTGCGACACGACCAGCAACTCCATTCAACTTATTTGAGAAGTGATCCTTCGAGAGCATAGAATGTGTAGGATTGTCGCAACGAGCATCGTTCCATGGCTCGAATTGTGAGTTGGCACTGGTGCTATTAGCAACTATGAAAGCAATAGGATGGGTCAACTGCATACCTGGCCTCAACAACAGTTGAGGAACCATCCTTCAAAGACTTCGAAACGGCATCGATGATCGGTCGAATAAAGGGCGAGAGCAGTGAGAGAATGAAGACTGTCAGTGTCTCACTGATCTTCTCAACCAAAGCCTCCAAACCAGGTATTTTGGCAATAGTAGCACTGATTGCCTTAACAACCTTATCTCTGAACTCCAAGATGGGGTAAATTTGCTTTGCAGTTTTGATTGGATCGAAAGTCTCACTCATTCCAGGAATGTTGTTGCCAGAATAGCCTAAATGTGCACCTGGAGGACCTGCAAATGAGGTATTGGCGCTGCTTCGTTTCAAGGTATTCTGATACTCCTGTTCAGCTGACTGCTCTTGCAAGCCTCTAGCAGTGGAAGCAAGTCCACCGCCCATTCCAGGAACTTGAGACAAGAGACTGGCGAAGTCAGTCCCTCCACCGGAACCGAATAGCCCACGCTGACCAGTTCCACCCCCAGCTTGAGTTTGTTCAGCTCCTTTTAGAACTAAATCCATTTCCTCAACCTCAGTCTGAGTGAAATGGTCGGTAGCTTCTCCAAGAACAGAGTGCAGAAAATCAACAGCGCCGAAAGTACCGGTTACGAGAGGGTACACATGATGACCTCGAATATTGATTTCTGTGGCAGTACCGCAATGGGGGAAGACATCTCGATAGCCCAGCTCGCGAAGAGCAAGCTCACAATAGTTTGTATGAGCGCCAAAGTCCCTGCATACATTAGTCGAGTCATAATAATGTGATACTCTCCACTAACTCAAGACAATGTAGAGCTTGGCCGAGGCAACTGTAAGAAAGTCAATGGTGGACCGAGAAGTTCAAGGATGAGACATACCGAAGGGCTTCGCACAAGTCAGCCTCCTTACCTTTGGAATTTCCAGAACCGTTCGTGTAAAGTCTTCCGAAGTGTATGCTTCTCTGGAGACTGAAGCGGACATAGCCACTTGAAGTGGCCCAGCCGCCACTTTCATTGGCAATGTAGCTAGAAGAGTTCAAGTCAGTTGCAGATTTCAGAAACTACGACAGTTGCAATTATATTCATGAGATAAATGCGTTCTCGGAAGCCTACGGCCCACGGCAATTTCCTTGGAATCATCTTGCGCGAAAACTCCCGAATGGATTGAGTTGCGGCTTCATTGCCGAGTACTTACTTTTTCATTCCAGTATTGGAGTCGATTTCCAACTCCCTGGGTTGAACAGGACCACGAAGGCGCTGATCATATTCTCTTGCATCTTTGTTATCGGCGTAGTCTTTTGGATTGTCAATGTGCTCCTCTGGTCGGTAGACTCCAAGTCGCTCTTCAGTTACCTCAAATTCCTCGGTGGCGTAGCCGAAAGACAAGAAGCTCAGTACCCAGACCTAAGTTATGTGAGTAAAGTGAGCCAAAGCAGCCGCGGCAGCTGACATTACTGACCAGAATTCGAATGGTTGGTGCCGAGACACCTTTCAAACTACCGACATCAACTGCTTGTGAATAGTCACGAAGCCAATTGCCGAAGTAAACACGCTTCACCATCATCGATGTCCATTTGTGACCCTTGATGAATGCAATGGTCTTGAGCATATCCTCGATATCTATGTTCACGTCAAAGTCAGCTTCGAAGTCTACATCACCAAGCACATGTAAGATCATACCTCCGTGACGAAAATTGTTTCCCTCAATCTGAGCAATACTAGGAATGTTACCAGCTCCGAAAGCCGCAGCTGGAGATGGTAACAGCAGGAGAACCAAGCATGATGCAAAGATCAGCGATCCAAAACCGAGCGAACCACCAGCCATAATGTATTGAAAGTTCCAGGTGTATTTGATTGTTGGCCGTCGTTCAGTAGGTACAGACAGACAGACAGACAGATCAGATGAGATGGAAACAATTCGGATGACGGCCGGCCTAGTATAAGTATCTATCTGGTGGGGTAAATCATAGATAGGTAGGGTGTGGTACGTAGTGGTGGGGTCAACGAAGGCGACCTAGATAGATATGAAGGTATGGTATCTAGCTAGGTAGGGTATGTCATGTGCGATAGCAGAGTACCCAACTACTTGTACTGATCTTGATATGAGTATGAGAAAGCGACGGCCAATCTTCTGATGTCGAGGATTTTGTGTCTTGGTGATTATAGGTACCTACAGCATAAGCATAAATAAGCATGAGCCCTACTGTACAGTACTGCTTGCTGCTGCATCTATCTAAGCCACAATTGGCTGGCTGAAGCCACTCACTCCACTGCCACATTCCGTAGAGCACGCAACACGTGATGTATGAATGAATCAGTATGATCGATCGCCTTCATATGATTAAGATTGATGCCTTACTTGGGCTTACTTACATCGGCACAGACCAGGGCTGTCAGGCTTCAACGTCGGGTCCTGTTTGAATTCGAATTCGGATTCGACTCATCCTTCCTTCTCTTGCATTCTCGTGATCCCGCTACGCACCCAGCTACCTCCTCCACCCCAGCCTCTAAGGAAACCTCCGGCCGGGGTTTGTCATCTTCCGTGCCCACTGATTGCAATCTCTTCTTTGCAGCACCTTCCCTTCCCGTACTGTAAGGTAAGGTCCTTAAAGGTACCACCTATCTACCTCCTTAAAGGTACCACCTATCTACCTGCCTACCTACCTACCTACCTACCTACCTACCTACCTATACCTAACCCTTCCCGTCCCGAGGTCAGGTGATCAAGGTGGGGCTTGAGATAGATCCTGGTTGATTCTGCGTGGGGCGTGGCTGGCGTGCGTGCCCATGGCGTGGCGAAGGCTGGCTCCATCATTGCTTTTACTTGTTCCGTTCCGATCTTCATTACATTACCCACCCCCCACCCACCTGCAACTCCTCCTGATTACCGAGCTTCCTCATCTCCTGATTATTTTTTCCTTCAATATCCGCTCCTCTCCCCGTGCTCGCAAAGTGTTTTCATTCTCCGCTCATATTCTCCCCCTACTCTCCTTTCTCTCCTTTACGCTTCCCAAGCCAGCGTAGACTTTCGTTCGATGCTCCCGGACCAGTTCTCGGCGCATACCTGGATCGAGCATACAATTTTCGGAATTTGAAGCTGAGCTGCCCTCACGCTCTCTATTCTAACTCGACCAAACAAAATATAACCAAAAGTCCGCCGCCATCATGTCTCCTTCTCGCACGCTACCAACCTTTTTGCGGACGGAGCTTGCAGCTCACAATACCGAACAGAGCTGTTATGTTACCATGGGTATCCGTGTCTTCGATATCACCGACTTCCTGGACAGTCATCCTGGCGGAGGCGAACTCATTACCCAGTATGGAGGCAAGGATATCACCGATATCATGAAGGATGAGATCTCGCACACTCATTCCGAAGCCGCCTACGAGGTACTCGAAGATTCTCTGGTCGGATTTGTCGCCACGGAAAAAGTGATCAATGCTGCTGTCAAAAGCCTACACCTAGACCAGATTGTGCCTCTACCTCCTACCGATGCGGGCAAGCAAGAGCTAAAACAAAACGCTTCTTCCGATAGGGTTCCAGTCTTTCAAGCTACGGGGATGTCTTCTGCTGCGGATCTTTCCAAGGAAACGGACCCCACCAACGATTACAAAACACACAAGTTCCTCGATCTCAACAAACCTTTGCTGATGCAAGTATGGCTCGGTGGCTTCAGCAAAGACTTTTATCTCGAGCAAGTCCATCGACCGCGTCATTACAAAGGAGGGGAGTCCGCGCCCTTGTTCGGCAACTTTCTTGAGCCCTTATCCAAGACTGCGTGGTGGGTTATCCCAACTGTGTGGCTTCCGCCTGTCGTCTATGGAACGTATATTGCATCAAGAGGGTTTTCAAGCATCGGAGGAAACGCTGCTTATTGGTTTTTTGGACTATTTCTATGGTCCTTGGTAGAATATGGCTTGCACAGATTCCTTTTTCATCTGGATAAGTAAGTTCACGCACTTGAAGGCTAAACCCCAGATCTAACCTGCGTCAGATTGCTCCCTGATAATCGAGTCGCCATTACCCTCCACTTTCTGCTCCATGGCATCCATCACTACCTCCCGATGGACAAGCTTAGACTCGTCATGCCGCCAACTCTTTTTGCCGTTCTAGCGACACCATTTTGGAAGCTTGCACATGCCGTGTTCTACTGGGACTGGTGTGTCGCTACTACAGTCTTTTGCGGTGGTATATTTGGCTACATCTGCTATGACTTGACTCATTACTTCCTCCACCACCGGACACTACCTGCGTATTGGAGAGAATTGAAGAAAAAACACCTTCAGCACCACTTCATGGATTACGAAAACGGCTTCGGGGTCTCGAGTAGCTTCTGGGACGGGGTATTTGGTACACAATTGGCTCCTCCGCCAATTAAGACGTTGTAGACAGTATTGTAATATTATACACAGGAGCACGTTCTCTGTGACGATGACGAAGTCATGACGAAAATGGAGAGTCTTTCATGGCACTCGGGCGTTGGATGTGCCTTGGTCATCGTAAATAGGAGACCAGCTACTCAATTCGTTATTGAGCATTACATAAATCTTAATCAATAATGACATTACATTCAACTGTAAGCGTGAAGTTTTGTATTGCACTGTACAGACTATCCCCTAATTTTCACTGCGTTAGATTTGTTTTGTGTCAGCAGATGCTATTGACACGTGATCAGGCTGTAGTGCTCCTGCAAATCTCTTCCCGCCTTGGTCCAGGCACCTTCGGATCGCGACATTCTTGTTTCGTCCATCACAACCTGACAACAAAGCCGTCGGTTGGCTGCTACCATTATCCCTCACTCTCTAAAGATTAATACATATTGCAGGAATATTCGAGCTCACTAGCATCGCTCCTATCATGTCGTCCGCCCTTGATGTCGAGGCCCTCCTCGATTCTACTGCAAATGCTGTCCCCGCCGACTCTTCGAAGCTAAAGGACAGTGATGACCGCCACAAGAACGAGCGCAGTGATCGTCGTGACCGAGATCGCACTCGTGATGGTAGCAGAGACCGTGACCGAGATCGAAAGCGAAGAGACCGGAGCAGAACCAGAAGAGAGGCCAATGGGGAAAGGGAATTGATTGGAACCCCCACAAGCGAGCACGGCAGTGCTCAGGGAAGTGTCAAGAGTAGGCGCAGAAGCAGAAGCCGTGAAGAAGACCGCCGAAACTCACGCCGTCACAGAGACAGCCCTGATGAAGCAGGTCGTAGAGATGGCGATTTCTACAGAGGAAATGGCCGTACGCGCTCGCGATCCAGGAGCCCGAATCGTTACTATCGTCCCCGTGGAGACCGTCGTGACCGAGATGAGCAAGACGGAGGCAAACCAAGAGAAGACCGACGAAGCAGAAATGAAGGACGACGAGCAAGTAGAAGCCCAAAGAGAGAGAATACACCCCCTTTAACTGAAGATGAGCGAGATCGTCGCACAGTCTTCGTCCAACAACTTGCCGCTCGTCTGAGGACTAAAGAACTCATAGCATTTTTTGAGAAGGTCGGGCCAGTCAAGGAAGCACAGATCGTAAAGGACAGGGTCAGTGGTAGATCCAAAGGGTATGTATCGTTCTCCTTGAACGGCAAAACTTATGCTAAGTTGTAATTAGTGTTGGCTACGTTGAGTTCAGAAACGAAGAATCGGTCCCCGCTGCAATCCAACTCACTGGTCAGAAGCTCCTAGGAATTCCCATCATCGCCCAACTCACAGAAGCCGAGAAAAATCGTCAAGTTCGCAATCCCGAAGCAGCCAGCAACAACCCAAATTCTATTCCCTTCCATCGACTTTATGTGGGTAATATCCATTTCAGTATCACTGAAAGTGATTTACAGAATGTGTTTGAGCCTTTTGGTGAGCTTGAGTTTGTCCAGCTACAAAAGGAAGAGCAAGGTCGCAGTCGAGGTTACGGATTCGTACAGTATGCTGCTCATCTCTATATGCACAATCAGTTCACTAACACATCACAGGTTCCGAGACCCTGGCCAAGCCCGTGAGGCTTTAGAGAAGATGAATGGATTTGATCTCGCTGGACGGCCAATTCGCGTTGGTCTTGGCAACGATAAGTTTACTCCTGAGTCTACCGCGAGTCTTCTGCAAAGATTCCAGGGACAGAGCCACCAACAACAGTTCCAGGGTTCTGCGTTCTCCGGTGCTGGTGGTCGTGGTCCGCAAGCAACCAGTGGAGGTAACTTTGATCGTGCTGGTGGCCGTGATAACGACAAGGGTTCTGGTGGTGCTAGTGCCTTGGATGATACCGATGTTGGTGGAGTAAACTTCAACAACTATAGTCGAGATGCATTGATGAGGAAACTTGCCAGAACAGATGAACCTGCACCTGCCGCAAAGGGCCGCGATGAGAGACGTGAGATCTCCAAGCCGAAAGTCGAGACAAAAGCACTACCAGTAAATGTCAACATGGCAAGCAGATGCGTTGTGCTCAAGAATATGTTCGACCCAGCAGAGTATGTTCATGTTCCCCGAATCTTGGAGTAGTACTGACACGCCCGTTTTCAGAGAAGAAGGTGATACCTGGGAGAAGGAGCTGGAGGATGACGTTCGCGCAGAAGCCGAAGAAAAATACGGCCATGTTGTTCACATTGCTTTAGATCCAAACTCGCAGGGCGACATTTACCTGAAATTCGATCGGGTTCAAGGAGGGGAGAATGCCATCAAGGGCCTCAACGGCAGATACTTTGGTGGACGCATGATCAGCGCTACACCTGTTGTGGATGCAGTCTACAGCAGTTTGTTCTCACGCACACGCGCGATTTAAGATGCTAATTTCGGCCTCCTTAATATCTTTAGGCTCGTATCGAGTAATTACTTCAATCCTGCGTTCGTGTTCAAAGCTAATGTTGGTTCAGAAATTGAGCATACCCGCTTTCCGTTCGCCAGTGCCAACAAATTCCTCCCTAGGCCGAGTCGTTCTACGCGCGTGGTCAACACTTCGGATCGTGGGCCCCGTTGGAAACTTCAACGACGGGATTTTGACGCGTCACACCAGCAACAGCCAGTATCCGAGAACCCCGCTGATTAACTTGACCCTAGGAGCCTTCACCAAGCGATTTCCCGCATCTGCTCCAAGGATTTTGGGATCAGATATCGATTTTCGCTGATTGCACATAGGGCATCTCATGTACACAATTCCCTCCCCACAGGCATAATTCCTAGCGCTTCTTCACTGTCCATTCCATAGCAAATAAAGCTGATTACTAGAGTCCCTCTGCAATGTTATACACACATTTGCACATTCTGGCTCGGGCAATGAGGAGTGGCTTTAATCCAAGAAAAACACTAGCTTCATTGACTATATGAGACAACGAAACTCACAACTAAGCTTGAGAGCAGAGAATCGTCAAAGCTTTTATTGAACTGGCAGCTCGAAGGGTACTACTAAGCAGCCGTGAGTAACCATATGGATGATATCAGCCGTATTAATCCACGTTGCATTACAGGCGTCTTTACTTTCTTCTCATTCTAGATTCTTTTTAAGGAGCAATTGCTCAGCATCTCCGTTTCAAGTTGTTCCGTATCGTTTTTTGCGGAATTTCCTGCCTTCCTTGTATATGATCGTGAAGCATAGACATTCCAAATTGAGTACTTCTAGGGAGGAATGAAGAGAATCGTGCTTCATGGATGCTGAAGCGATTTTTGGTTGTGTTTTGCCCTTGGTCGTAACTTCTTGCGATTTGGTTCCGCGCCTACTAAGTTGAAATAAATTGCCAAGGCTGAGGAGCCTTGGACATTCTATTCCTTTTGTTTTTGTTTCAAATATCATATAATTTCCTGCCGGAGGACCAAGCTGCACAGCTCATGAAGAGAGCCTTTAACGAATGGTGCTATTGCCTCTTTGCCTGTCTTCCCTGCCTAGATTTTATGACATTTAGATTTTTGGAAATTTGACCTCGCTTAATCTCGCCTGGGTTTCGAATAACTCACGTCTCTCTCCTTCATCAGACGGCGTGAAGAAACGTTTAGTTATATTACTAGACAGTGGAAGTTCGAAGACCTGAATACTGCCTGGGAAATCAAGCTAATCTTAGTATCAGTTCGAATGCTATAGCTTACTTCTGCTTTGAGAAAGGGGTCTCTCTAAAGGCTTCTTTGGAAGCATAATACCTTTATCCGGCAGTTTTACATTCGAGACATTATCTACGAATATGAATAAGATTATCAGAGTTGTCTCGAATCTTTTATCTGCTAATTTACTAAGGATATCACATCCTTAACTAGCGAGTCGTTATCTTTACAGCCACCTTTCGAATGGCCAGTCGGTCTATCCAAGCTACGTCAGAATCTCGACGAGAAGCAGATCCTGAAAGATCAGCTTATTGCTTCATCTGAATGGAAATCACAAGCTTGCATCTATGGGAGGCAATCATTAGACAAGCTCCCTGTCAGCCAGGCTCCTGCGGGCCCTTCCTTCCGAGCATGTTTTCTTCTTTCTTTCTTTCTTTCTTTCTATCTATCGGAAGCAAACTACGGCTCAACGGAAAATCACCTCGACGCGTACGAAAGCATACATTGAACCTGGGCAGTCGTAGCCCTGAACGGTCGTGTTCATACTTCTCTGTTCTCGCTATTCTTAGAACAGCTTTCCTTATCGCTCACACTCGGATTTCTCTCGCAACTACTATAACCTCAGATCCTTCCACGATACTCTAGACGATCTACGAAAGGCGACCACTGCAAGGAGAAGGACATATACAAAGAGCAGTTGTGTGCAGCGGAAGGAGCTGATTTAGCCTCGTCCTCAGCCCACGCGACTCCTTCCATACCACTTTGTTCATATCGAAAAACCCCTCATTTTCAGCAGATACCAATACATATCTCTCCAACCCACATAATCTCATTCCCCGCCTGTGGTAGGTACCTTTGCTATGAGGTTAGGAGCTGAGCCTAATCGAGGTGGTGTCCGCGGGCTAAGCGCATATCTGCCTCTTTTCGCTCGCGAAATTCCCCTTCCTTTCTCGTCCACACCACATCCTTCTCTTTACCATCGACCATCGATATACATACTCCGCAATACAACACCTCGTTCTCCTATCTGCATTATCATCTTACGATCTTACGGTCATCTCCGCCCTCTTTACACCTTCTTAGCAATCTACGTCGGTCATCGATGGTCCTCGCGCACGCTTTCCGGCGGAGCAATACAGATTCACTCTACACCTAGCACTGCCATCTGATATTACTTTACCAAGCTTTCGGTCGGCGCATCATGTCCGATCATTTCAATACTAATTCTTCATACTTTAGTCTATCTGTTCTGCGTCACAGTGGTTTGGTTGATGCTGTGATTGGAACCGGTCACACCGGAGAAAGTTCGGTGACTGCACCAGCACCTTCTCTTGAAGTATTGTCTCCATCTCCACAAAGGCTCGTTCAACCATTCATTATCAATATGGAGTATCCTACAAGCAAATTCAGCGCGGGTGTTGCGAGCCAGAACTTGGGCGAAGACTCATCTCCGAACTGGCCGCGTCCTCCAGTTCAAAGAGCTGATCAAAGTACTAGTCAGGTTCGCAGTGGTCAACAGCAAGGTCAGAGCTCCTTTTGCAACCTCCTTCTTAACATACTCATTTAATTCTACTCAAGATTATTTACAAATGTCGCCTCGTAGCTCTGTCTTTAGTGCTGTTCAGGCTCAAATCGGCCAAGGTCAAAGTCAGAACTCTAACCGAAAACATACTGCTTACCAAAACTAACACTCTTCGTTCTAGGCCAACTCTCGAGCTCTCCGCGCAGCTCTGTTCGTATCGCTAATCACAACGTTGATAAGAATCAAAGCGGTCCACTACAAGGTCAGGAATCCTGTCGCAGTCTACTTCATACATAGTACACTGACTCTATGCATCCTCAAGGACAATTACACAGTCCGAGACCGTCTCACAACTCAGCTCGCAGCTCTTCTCAGACCTTGGGTCATCCGAATGAAGGACAGAACTTCCGTGAAAATCAGCTATCTCCATTTTGCAATAGTTCGATTCTATCCCAAGGGCAATTTCGAGACCTTACTTTGCCCCGCCCCTCGCTTCGCAACTCTGACCAAAACAGTCGTCAGGCTGATTATCAGGCTCAAAATCATCCTCCTCAATCACAGAATCAAAGTCAACCTCCATCACATAACAAAAACTCTGCTCAATCTCAAGGCCGATCTCACGGTCATAGCTTCGGTCAAAGCCAGCCTCCTTCGCAAAGCAATAACTTTCCTCTACCTCAAGCTCAGTTCTCGCAGGGCCAGGTTTTTGATCCACAGCAAAGCTCGTGGGAGGGTAATAATTCTGGTCGATCTCATCATCAATTCCCTCAAGCTCAGGACGATAACCAAACACAGGTTCCACTACAATTGCGCGGTATATCTGCTTGGCAGGTCGATCATCCAGCACGGAGTCAAATGCAGAGTCAGATTCAGTCACAACTTCACTTTCAGCCTCAAGATCAGAGCCAGATTCACTCGCGAGATCCCGTTGGGGCAATTCACCGACGACGAAGTTCTTCCTCCCGCATGAACCCGGCTGTCCCCGCCTTCCAACCTATATATCAGACCAGCTTCCAAAGTTTTCAACCAACCCAAGGAGCCATCTTCGACTCGCAAATGCCGCAACCTCTGCAACCTTCTCAATCTCCACAATCTGCACAATTACCACAGCCTCCACAGCTTCTACATAGTCCTCAACGTCAACAGGTCAACCCGATGGTATGATTTATATTTATCCTCTTGGAAATTACATGTCACTGACTGGTTTGGTAGCCTATACACCAAATGATGTCGAGCTCCCGTGAGCAGCATGAGAAGGTGAACGAGCTCGTGCGGAGAATCAAGTCCATCGACAACATGAATCCGAACAAGCAAGAGAGTTTGGTCCAAAGCGCCGAAGAGCTCCGCCGCTTATACGAACGATCTATGCATCTTACGAAGAACGAGTATGAGAAACTTTGGCATGAAAAGGAGACCAGCAAGCAATTTCTCAACAACACTGCCGTCAATCTTCGACAAGCTTACATGGAGCGCGATAAGTTGGGAGCTGAGAGAGACGCCGCCCGGGACGCCATCGAAAATCTGGAACTACAGAATGCTGAGCTGTCCAAGAGAATGAATGAATTGGAGAAGCAATGGAAGAATTTCAACAAAGAGATGGATCAGAAGCTTGCGGAGAAGAATGCGGAGATCGAGCGAAATCGGGTCCGACTTGAGCGACAGCGTATCCAAGTTGAACGACAACGGGGCCAGATCGAGAAGCAGAGCTCGGAGCTAGCCTACAACGATGCAAGGGATGTGAAGTTTGTTGATGCGGCGCATGTTAAATGGATGGCTGAGAATCCGGCGAGTGGCATGCACAACCGCAGGAACAATCAAAGCATCGGACAAGATCCCTTCGCCTCGCCCTCGGCTGGCTCCTCGTCTACTCTCCCTGTTTCTGGAATGGGTGGTTCAGGATCTTCTTCCTCCACTAACAGAGTTGGTCTTATTGGACGTGGATTTGGTCAATCATCTGCACTTGGTCATGTTCAGCCAAACAGTGGACCCCCAAATGCAACAGCCGAAAAAATGTTCACAGACCTTCGAAAACCATCTTCCTCTCGCCGTCAGTCAATTCTTCCAACTGGTGCGCCAACTGAACGAGTTACCAGAAATATACTTGAGCTTCTTAACTCATCATATAATGGAATGTCGACCCGCCACATCACTACCGAGCCTGGTGATACTCCTCTTGCCCCATCAAAGTCGACCGCTCTTATCTTGTCGAGCATTAGCGCTGAAGATCCATCTCTGTTCTACCAGGAAGAGTTTGCTGCATTGTACCAGTTGATTGAGGGGTGGGCAATGGCTTATTGTACGACCCCAAAAATCTCCAATGATCAATTGATCGCCCGCAGCAACCAAGTTCTTTGGACCTTTATGATGAAATGCACCTATCCCGGCAAAAGACAGGATGCTCATACCCACCTGACAACTCTACTGAACAATGCCAGCACCCGTCCATGGTTCATTGTCAGAATGGGCGTCGAGTATATCGTTGAGGATATGTTGTCGATCAAGTCATACAAGAACTTCAGTTCCCAGGTCGGCACAGAGCTAGCAACCGTTGAAGCCCAGCTTCACGAGCGAGGTAAGCATTATCTATAGCCTTAAGTCGAAATTTGAAATTCTACGTGACAAATACTGACCGATGTTTTATTCTAGGCCTTCCTAATGACGCTCGTCAAGCCCTTATCGACCGACGGGCTAAGGCTATTCAACTCGCTGTTAGCAGTCCTCGCTGGGAGTCATATCGCAACGAGCAGTTGTCAATCCATAGCAGACAGCTTCGAGATATTCTTGGTCCAATGCTTGACGACAAAGCTGACCGCTCTAAGGCTGGCAAGGATCTGGGATATATCGCGCTTAAAGCCTGGGATATTTCAGAGCATATGAACACCTCTCAACTTACATTCCAAGTTTCATTCCCTGAAACTGCTGGAAAGTTCGTTGCTGCGACTATGATTTCCAAGGACGATGGCCACATTCATCCGATGGCTCTACAGCTTAGTCAGGCTCGTCTCAAGCTCATCATCACCCCGGTTATCACTATGCGAGACGACCGTGGAACAACCATCAAGGCAAAAAACCTTCACTTCGCTACTGTTCTTACGATGAAGTAGATGGTCTCTACATTTTATCGCAGCCTGACTGTCTGCGTATGCTCTCTTTGTTCAGTAGCTATTCGCATACACGCAGCTGTGCTATAGTCGAATCAGAGGGCTGTCCATGCGATATACCAGGATATTACTCTTTGCATCCTATCTTACATCCTGAATCTCTGTTCACTTCGAAATTTCGAAAGTAGCATATTTGCCAGAAAGCTATACTAGCGTCTGCTTCAATTCGAAATCTCGAAAGCAATATACTTGCCAGAAAGTTATACTAGCGTTTACTTGTCTATTTCGAAATTTCGAAAGCAGTATACTTGCCAGAAAGCCACCCTAGCGTCTATCACAGAACGACATCAAGCTTTATGCTTCCTTTTTTCTTTCTTAAAAGAATTCGAATTCGAATACGATCAAGTCAAAAGGCAGCTATTCATATCCTCTGATATTGCCTTATGATACTGCTACGACCTTCGAACTTCGAGATCTTGCTTTTCCTTTCCCTCTGAAGATTTTTTCTTTCAATTGTAGTTTATGCTTTCATTGCAAAATTTCTCCGAACTCATCGCCCGACTCAGGCTTCTGAACTACCACGACTTCATGCTATAGCTATATGAAATTATAGCAGATGCTTTCTTACTGGTCTCCTGCACGACAGGTGATCATGTATTGACCTGGGATTTCGTAGGCAGATAGGATACTTGGTTAGCCAACAGCTTGAGACCTTCAAGTGGCAGCTTTCTGAGTGATCCTTAAGTTTCTTATTTCACATTCGAGATCCGCTGGCTCCTTTGCTATGCGATATTTTGTAGATGGACTCATTTCTTGCTGGTGCACTCAAGAGGATGGATTGCGAGGTTGAGTAGCTTATACCTGGCTACTAGGCAAAATCTGAGATCTCACCCTTCCTTTAAAAGTTATTGCTTATAGACTAATAAAATCAAAAAATAACATGTCCTGTGCGTTCTTATGAAGTAAATCTTAAGCATGCTCAAGACTATATGATTTCTTTAAAGTATCCTAATGCTGTATCGGGAAATAGCTGTATGCTCTTTCTTGGTCTTACTTCTATTGCGCGCAATCCTTGTATCGTATTCTCTTGGAGTTCTGACATTAAATGTCGGAAAGAATTATGGCGACATTATCAGAGCTTGAGTATTGATTGTCAACCGCTTCTGTTTGAAAAAAAAGCTATATGTCATATACTCTCAGTTCTCATATGACAAAGCTGTTTTCTATTCCTCGTGACTCTACACCCATATGATGATAATCTGGGTCTGCCCAGGGTTTACAATGTCGTCCTTTCTGTTCATTCCGACACTTGTCTGTTAAATATTTCTTATTCAACATTGTAAAGATATATTCACGCGATGTTTTCTTCGGGGGTTTCGGATTTAATATGGGATGACATCCATCCCACTGGGCCACACGCTAATTGGATCTAGGTATTTACCCCTCTGACGTAGGTCATACAGCTCTCCAGATCTTGCTAAAAGGCATTTCTGCTCATCTTATATCTTGTAACATTACAATAATTAGTTCCGAATCCATTTTCACAAAATGGCACCAAAAACTCTTGCTTTCAAATGTGCGCTTGTCACTGGCGGCGGAGGAGGAATAGGACTAGCCATGTCCAAGCACCTGATCTCCCTTGACATAAAAGTTATAATTGTCGGGCGTACTGAGAAAACACTCGCTGAAGCTGCCAAAGAACTTGGCAACGATACGGTCTATTACGTTCTTGACACAGGCAACATTCCAGCCATCCAAGACTTCTGTCAAAAAGTCATCCAAGAGCATCCGGAAGTCGATTGCCTCATCAACAATGCTGCCGTTCAGAAACCTCTCGATATCAACAAGTTCGACTTGGAGAGTGCGGACCAGGAAATCGATATCAATATCCGTGGTCCTATGCACTTGACGATTGGATTTTTGGAACACTTCAAGAGCAAACCTGCAGCGACCATCATGAATATCTCGAGTTTGCTGGGATATATTCCAACTAGTATCATCAACCCAGTGTATAACGCAACCAAAGCTTGGATGCATTTCTGGACCATGAATTTGCGCACGCAATTGGCCAATGATGAGAGGGGGAAGAATATCAAGGTTGTGGAGATTGCTCCGCCGACTGTGGCAACGAACCTGCATAGGGATAGAGAGGATCCGGATGATAATAAGAAGGAGAATAATAAGAAGTCTTTGAGCTTGCCGGAGTTTATGGAATTTGTGGCGAAGGGTTGGAAGAAGGATCAGGATACCATTGGAGCGGGAATGGCACAGGGTGTTGTTGCTCAATGGTATGAGACGTTTGGGCAGGACTATGAGGAGGCTGAGAAGTCGACTGCTCCTCCGAAAAAGTCTGAGTAGGATGAGGTGTATGATATATCATGACCTGCAAGGAAAGAGACGCGTTTCAAGCAGCGGGTTAGGAATGGTGCATTGAATGAATCAAAAATCTTTCTTTTCGTGAACAGAAAGAAGCTCCATAATTCTGATAGAGAGTCCATGATCGAGGCTGGGAAAATTCGTTTTCGGCGGAATAAGAAGCTGCTAGGCATAATTAACTATTACAACTTGGTTTCAAAGTCACAAAAATATTCACGACTGGACA
This sequence comes from Rhynchosporium graminicola, assembly GCA_900074885.1. Taxonomy (NCBI): domain Eukaryota; kingdom Fungi; phylum Ascomycota; class Leotiomycetes; order Helotiales; family Ploettnerulaceae; genus Rhynchosporium; species Rhynchosporium graminicola. The sequence goes on from FJUW01000013.1 coordinate 153,710, forward strand.
AAGAGTAGGTAGTAACTCAGAGTCGTACAGCCTTTGACGACTTTGCTTCAAGTTAGTTCTTGGATGATGGTTTTGGTAATAAGCCTGGCAACTCGCTTTGCCGGAGACGAAATTCCCTTACCCCTGACCCTCACCATCATACTTAGAATTCGAATTGCCATTATGATATTGTCCCGAAAAGTAGAACTATACATAATGTAAGTAAGCATGTATAGAAAATGCAAACACTCGGCTTCTTTACGACATGCAAGCGTAAGCTCTTCCCGTATGACTGCGGACTGCTGCGTTCAAGTATGAAGTGCCTTCCATAATCTCCAAAAATAATTATTACTACATGGGTATGAGATCGAAAGTCCTGCTATAATTATTCACATGTTGTTGGTATTGTCCCGGCACCAGCTCCTCGGTCAGCAGTGATTGTACAACAGTACTTGCCCCACTTGCACTTCATTGACACACTCGATCCCCAGGCTTGGCATTGAATCTGAACTCAAAGGGAATCCCTGAACCGCACCTGCAAGAGCCTCACAACCTTCTCCACCCGACCCCACACTCTCCCCTCGTGCTTTATCACCCAGTTGAGTGTAGATCATTGAGGCGCGTATCCGTCCGGTCATTCGAGCTTCCTTGGGTCTCTGAACCAGTACCAGTGTCCGGAGTCGCATAACCTGCCATCGCACAGTCCTTAGGTACGTTACCCTTGGATATACACCCAGCTGAGACATACATTAACCGCCGCAGATGGACAGCGCCCTTCGAAGGCGAAGGCACACATAACCAAGGAGGCAGCGCAGCGCATCCAGGGACCTGACCTGACTTTATGAGAGCATAAAATGGCTCCTTCTGCTTCCGCGACTCAGTCGCAAGTCGTAAACCCCAAAGTCAAGCGCCCAATACCTCCCGGCATCCAAACGAATGGCATCAATTCCTCTACCTCATCCCCATCGCCCTCGATATCCAACGGCAAACTCCCAACTACGGCCAAGTTACCTCCAAACTCTGCGACAAGTAATGGAGCTGGAAGCAGTTCTTCCGGGCCAAGATCAGCAAGTCGTGTCAGACGCGACGCACCTGCGCAGCTTCTCGGTCGAGGACAGAGGATTAGCAGTGTTGGCCTACGGTCTGCTAGTTTAGTCGGGAATTCCTCTATTGCTCATACAGTTGAGCCTCAACCATATAGTATGCTGCCAGTGGCAGGGCGGTACAACGGTTGCTAACTTATTATCAGTCAAAACCGACGAATACATTTTGAGGAAGTATCGTGGATGCCCCCCTTCACTTATTGTGCACATGCACCCAACACATTTTCGGTTCGACCAGCAAGAGGGCAGCTTCAAGTACAACTCGCCTATGAGAGTCTTAATCCAGCACATCCGCGAACGTACCATCCCCCATGACTTGGTTGAGTTCTTCAACGACGTCCCATATTACGAAGGTTGTATGATTGTGCAGGTACATGATCACAAGTCCATTGCCGCTTCGCAAGATACAGACCGGCCCAAATCTGCTGCTGGCAAGACCACCCCTTTCTCCATACACAACTACAATGTATACCTCACACCATCTCCCTACGTCCCATACCCGACAGAGGTCGCGGTACCTGGGAAGGGAAAGGGTGCAGATGATGACAGTAAGAAGAAGGACAAGGAGAATATGCCGGCGCCGGATCTACCAAAAGATCCTAGCAATAAACAACAGTCTTCACCGAAGCAGCCAAAGATTGCCACCGTCGTCCTTCGTCCAACTGCACTGAGCAATTATGCTGATTTTGCGGTTAAGGCTGGAGAAGCTCAACCTGTGGCCGACGGACGGAGAGACTCACGACAGGATGGAAATGGTGCACCGTTGTCTGCAACAGTTCCGCCTACCCCAACAACAGCCGTCCCTCCTACTCCACAAACTAGTATGGCTCCGCCTGCAAAGAGACTCAAAAAGACCCATCCCGAGCTGACTAGCAGCAATATTTACGCTGCTGAATCACAAATAACTTTTGCGACTACGGCCCCACTCATGCTTGAGCCTGTTAATAGTGTTGGTGAAGCAGTAGCTCTACTGGATTCTCTCGCGCATCCTATGCACTCGGAAGCTCCTCCAGCACCCAAGACCCGAAAGAGAACCGTGGCGGAGATGGCAGCAGACGAGGCTCAAGCAGCAGAACAGGAACGACACATGCTTACCTTTGACGAACGTTTGGGTCCCAATACTGCCAGAGCTCAAGGAGGCGGCAACGCAGGAGACGGAGTTGGTCAGGCCGGGGGCATTTCATTTGAGCCTAGATTCGAGAGATTCAAGACCATCGAGATTATCAAAGCTCAGCATGAAGAGACCAAACGAGCGGAGAAGCTTAGACGTGAAGAGGCGGAACGAAAGACTCGCCAAGAGCAAGAGCGTAACAAGCTTCGGGATGAGGCTGAGAAGAGGGAACAAGAAAAGGCACGAGTTTTGGCACAGCAGCAGATGGCCAATCGACAACAGCTACAGGCAGAGAACCAGCGGCGTCAAATGGCGTCACAGGCTCAGGCGGGCTTGCAAGGTCCAAATCATCTTCCGCAAGGGAACCAACCGCAAACACAGCATGCCCATCCCCAGACTAATGGACTTGTTGGAAATGGTCTAGCGGCTCAGCCGCAACGCTTCCATCAACAGGTGTCTCAGGCTCAAGCTTCATCACCGATTGTACGCAATGGAACCCCTCATAGTCATTCTTCACCTGCCGGTAATCAGATGGGCAATGTTCCTATGCAACAAACTACGTCCAGTATGGGTGGCAGTCCTCCGCGACCAGGATCTGTTGTTCACCAGAATCATCCTCAGATGGGCGCCCCAACAGGCCATCCTATGAGTGCGCAGCGGAGCCAGCAAAGTCATGCTGGTACACCACGAATGCCAAACTCTACGCCAAATATCCAGTCTACGCCTCTTAATCGTCAAGTTAACCAAGCACCACGCATGAGCCAAGGCAGCCCAATGCAAGCCTCGATGGCAGGTATGCAGGGCATGCAAGGCATGCAAGGCATGCCTATGATGAATGGCCAGCAGATGCCGGTCATGAATAGTCAACAGGCGATGCAACTACAACAGCAACAGCAAAATAGAATAATGCAGGCTCAAGCTATGCGAACCGGCGGCCTTCAACAGCAGCAGGCAATGGGTGGAATGGTTCCTCAGCAAATGACCACCCAACAGCAACATCATTATCTAGCAGCTCAACAGATGATGCGTGCTCAGGCTCAACAGGGGGGCAATCCGAATACAATCGCTCAGGCGTACGCTTCACAAATGAATGCCATGGCGCAGCGCTCGGGTGGATTGCCGCCGAACATGAACCAGAATATGATGAACAATGGCATGCCGCAAATGACGATGCAGCAAATGCAGCAGCAATTGCAGATACGACAGATGCAGCAGCAAGGCCAAGGCCGAGGTCAGCAGACGCAGCAGATGCAGCAGCAGCAAATTTTTCAACAGCAAGTTATCGCTACCGCAACGTCTATGTACAATAATGAAAGGCTCAAGACGGCGGCGAATTATCCAAACGGCATCCTTCCAGAGGAGGTCGAACGGAACCTGCGAGTTCAGTGTCAAAGGCAAGCCACAGAGAACGTACAGCGTCGCATCCAGATGAGCAGAAATCACCAAGCACAACAGCAGAATATGATGGCTCAGGCGCAGGCGGCTCAGGCTCAAGGCATGCAGCAGAATATGAACGGGATGCAGGGAGGCATGGGCATGTAAATCGGGACTACCGACTAAAGGGTAGACGGGCGTTTCTAATGGACATATGGGGTTGTTTATATGATTGTTGGATGTGGTTTGCTTGGAAAGGGTCGGGTCATTGGAGGTCTGTTAGCGTGGACGACTGTATTTGAGAACGGCGTTCCTTCGGATTGACTTTCGTGATGAGACATTGAGGTTTTTGGGAGTATTTTGGGCATATGCGTATACGAAGGAGGTGTACGATCGAGTGAAGGAGGCCTCGATCGGGTCATGGGTGTACAATCAGATGGGTCATTGGCAGTAGGGCTGGCTGTATAGAGCCTTCGCTAATTGACACAATTCAAATTCCAGGAACCTATTGTTTCAACATCCCTTTTGACCACTTGAAAATCGAGTCTACTGTAGCTAACAGAGCCAAGATCAAGCCAGAGTTGGACGGGAGATGTAGAGTCTTTCCCCAAAGACTTATATGACGCGGATGATCTCGAGCCGTCGCTGTACCGCTAAAAGACGCCTACCTACCTCATCTAACCTCGCGAACGAAAGTTCAGATCAGACCTGAAAGAAAATCCAGCCAGAAAATATCTCAAGTCGCGTCAAAAGAATAAGGTCTTTCTGTCCCCCTAATCCTGTGTTCCGAATGCTGAATAAGAGGTGGAAGAGGATGTAGGGAAGAGGTCATGGTGTCTGTCGAGATTTTTTCATGGAATAGTCGAGAATGGATGACGTAAAGCCAGGCAAATAACCCATTCCGATGTGTGGATGGTAATGCGAGATGTGGCGAAATAAACGCGTGGGGTTGTCTTTTCCGAGGATAGATATGTCCCGTTAGAAGGCTCCTTTTTATTTGGCTTTGATAGGAGAAAGATGGTGCATCTCGCCGGATCTGACCTCACCTACACACACCAATATAGCCGATTTTTAGTCCTGGCTAGTATAATCAAGGTACCTTACCTCCTTTCCAACCATCTCGGGAGAGTGTTAATACGAGCTGGCACAAGTAGCTAAGCCAGGGAACCAGATGTCCCTACGGACTTTACTAGCCAGAGAATCAACAAGATTAGGTAGAGCATTCGAGTATGGGAAAAGGTAGTGATGGTCTCGATGTATTGACCATTTACTCTTTGTTTATTTAGTACATTTAGTGGGGTATATATACATTTCAATATTCATCCAAAAGAAGCTTCTTCATCGCCGACATATCCTTCTCCCACGCCTCGACCTTCTGCTGACTAGCGGCTATTTTCGCCAACAAGAACTGGATCCTCGGAGCTAGTTCAGCAGGCTGCCTTGGAAGAGTACCGAGCATTGTTAATTCCGTCTCGTATCTGGAGTCGGTTAGTGTTTTCTCAAATCGAGAGGAAGGATGGCGCTCAAGGTATTTGGCCTTGCAAGAGAAGTTCACGTACTTGTCTATGCTTTTCGTCTCGATCTTTGTCAGTTCAGTAAGGACGGCAAGATCCAGTCTGCTCTTCAGGACTTTGTCTTCTGCAATTTGGGTTAGCAGGTAGTCCAGCAATGGAGGCCACGATCCAGGGATATTGGATTTCCGTTAGCTATGCTTACCTGCTAGAATTTTGAAGGCAGCTTCGTATATTGGCTTGCCGGCTTTGACGGTTTGAGGGCGTCCTTTGTAGCTACTTATGGTGACCCTGAATAACGATAGAGTTAGCAGTTGTTCACGTTGCCGCTTTCATGCCCAAACAAACAGAAAGCGATGCATATAGATGGGACCTGAGGAGAAGTCCGACAAATGCTTGCTGACTCAGAGACTTACAATTCAGCTGCCGTAAGAGCCTCAAGAGCACCTTCGCCGCTCGCGGCCGAAGGGCTGAGAGATGATGCGAAAGTATTGGTGAGGAGAATCTCATTGTATCGTAGACTTCCGTGCTCGGAAAGGCTCTTGATGAGATACCATGCTTGCTCGCGAGAATATTTTCGGTCACCTGAAATGTCATTAACAGGTCTTTCTAGCAGTTTGGACAGTCTCCTCACCTTTATCTATGGTTAATAGATACATCTTCATGATCTCATTGGCACTTTGTTCGATCATTTCTGCAATTGCTCTTGTAGGTGTCTGTCCAGTTTTCAGACGTCGTGCGAGGAATTCTAGATCGGTGAGTCGACCGCCCACAGCTACAAGTAGCCATCATAATTAGCAGTGCTGCCTCTAGCCGGTCGTGGCGGAGTTCCTTGAGATCGATCAAGTCGAAATAAATAAAAACTCTTCTTGAAGGTCCGGCAGGGTACGAGGAAAACTTGCCTGTAATAGCTTCATCTAATTCATCTAGATCCTCTTCTTTCTGAGCTTCAGTTAGGGTAGCTGACTGGTCACTATTCGGATCACTCTTCTCGACATCGAGATGAGAAATTACAAATTTCTTTGCAACTTGTGGCTTAATGTCTCCCAGGCTTATCTGTCGGAATACCCTGTCTGGCAGGGCTTTCGAAAGTGACTTGGAGTAGCTATGGATTATTAGTTATCCACTGCCATCCAGATCCAGCGTGCGAGGATAAAGCAAGCAACTTACGAGATGTCGTTAGTGAGAAATACTACGTGAGCGATGTTGGCCGTTGTAAGACCAGCAGCCCATTCTGAGAGCTTGTCGTAGACGATGCTGCTTTCTTCATTTTTATGCAAGAAATTGTCTAGCAGGACAACTGGGCGATGTTCTGGATGTGCTTCGAGCCAATCATCATCCGAAAGAGCTGCGTCTTTGTCTTCTTTGGCCTTGGGTCTATTACCGAGAGCTGCAGACTTTAAAGCAGAGGCTGTGTTGCCCCATATCTTGCCAAGTTGCGCATCAAGTGTTTCACTGTATTAGCCAAATCAGCATAACTTCGTCCGGGCCTCGAGCATCCTGGCGTCTTTCTCCGAACGCCGGGAATGGAGTTTCCAAACATGCTTGGTGGCTTATTGAAGCGAGAAAATTTACTCACCTGAATCCTGATTTTACGCCAATGGTACCCTGGGCGGCCAAGTCCACAAGACTGCTCAAACTGTTCGCCCAAGAGAATACAGGCCTGTAGCCTACCGCTGATGCAGCAGCACCGATAGTGGCGGAATCACCCCGAGCATCTACACAGAAATTCAGTATTATCCCATTATGGCCACTAATCAAGAGACATGGAGTCCCTGAAATAGAAGTTGTAGGAGAAATACTGACCTTGAATCGGCTTGCAGTCAATAAGTAAGGTGTTGCGTCGGCCCTTCAAGGCCTCGTTGAGGAGGTCCTTTTTACCGCTACCCCTTGGTCCCTCTGATATGACGGTTAATGTCATAGCTTTACATTGCGACATTGCGAGCTCAACTTACGGACAACAATAAATGTGGAACTGGTTTCCATCAAGGCAGTCTGAATGGTGTCGATCTAGGCACGTGAGAATGCATTAGCCCTGGATTTGGGAATCGGAAGATGGATTAGACCAGAATCAGGAATTTGCTGAAGACAGGGGCATGGTTTTAACTTACGACTTGTTTTCTATCCTCCCAGATCATGCTCGTCTCTTCTGATCTTCGATGACGAAATGTGAAGATATCAGTTGCCTGACTTTTGAACCATTGGTACAACCTATTATCTTGGAGATGGAATGAGTGCTCGATATGAGCTTTGATGAAGAACGTCCGTATGGGATCGAAGACTGCAACAGTCGCCGTGGCAAGAAGTGCTGCAACAGCTGGAATCACGACTCTAGGATGACTAGAGAGCCACTCCCAGACCCAATGTGTCTTTTCCCTCTGCTGAAACGACAGACGAAGCTGTGTGCCTGCCGCTCCACCACCTTCTGCCTCCGTAACTTTCAAACCATGCATACAGTTTCGAGCCATGATCGCCTGTCTCAACCTAGCAAAGTCAAGATGAGCGTACTTCGGAAGGATCTTCGAGTCCGATGGTTGAGGAGTGATCTCAGCAATCTTTCCATATTTCCGGAATAAACTATAAAGTGCTTCTTGACTCAATTCAGCTGCTTCTTTCCCGGGACTCGTCGGCGCGAACTCGACTCTTATTCTGGCGCTCGGGAAACGATAAAGATCTTCTAGCCAGGGTTTTCCGACCACCAGGTTTGTCCTTATCCTCCGAAAAGGATTGAACCATGGCTTTATGGGATTCTCTCGAAGATATTCTCTTAGCAAGCCCTCGACTTCTTTCGCGGAAATTCCGTTTGGATGAGAGAACTTGACGAATGCTCCTCCATCTTTTAACCTAGGTAAGATCTCTGTTACGGTCATGGGAACAGAACTCGGAATAGCTCGCTTGACCAGAGCCACAGGCTCGAACGTGCCTAGAGTTGAGTTGTTGAAACGAGTCAGAAGCTGTGGACTTTTTTCCGCATGCCATGGCAAACGAAGCATCCAATTGAGCTTCAATGGAAAAAGATCTAGCGACGAATAATCAGCTGAAGAACATGTCATGAGACCAAGACTGTATTTACTATCAAACCACAGGATTCCCTCGTTCGGTCTTGCAGAAATATGTCCTGTCTGATTTTCTCCAGTTTCCGTACTTTCTTTCCGGATCCCTCTCCAAAATCCGACATCTTTCGCCTTTCTCAAGCCTGATGTAGGTGCGTATCCAGCATTGTAGAAGTCGCGTCTAGTGGATCCACGCGACCTCAGACCAGGAATACTGGTTGGGTTGAATACTATGCGCCGAGAGGACTGCATATTAAAACGCTGAAATCAATGTGTCAAGCTCCTGTCATTTCGATTCCATTTTACTAAATGAATGTTGAGCAAGCATATCTCAAAATGACACTCGAAACGTTCGAATCACGCGTCGCTGCCCTGGCCTTCAACAAATGACGTTATACACAAGGCTGAGAATTATTTTATCTCCCTTTAGCCGGAGTTCAACCGATTACTCCACTTTTATTTTGATAAACATTGAGTCTTCAGCCTCACCTAGATGAGCTTTATTCAATCTCAATAACTTTCTGAAAAATGGGCTGGCTATGGTCAACACCGTCCTCGGACTCATCGTCCGCGAAAGAAAGTAGCAATCCAACTCAATCCCAACCTTCAAAGCCACAGCAATCGAACTCGAGTCCAGCTCAAACTACGAAGGCAGTCTCTCAAGAAGATCCCGCCGAGCAAGAACTCACCAGCTTCCTCAGAGAACTAAGCGCCGACACACAAACCAGCAGCACGAAATACAACCGCGTAGCCAAAAACCCACCTACTTCCACTCCCAATCTCCCCTCCAAACCGCAATCGCAATCCTTCACCCCTCAAAACACAGATGCAACCCTCCATCCCCTCGCCGAGGAATTACTTCCCACAACCATGAGCTGCCGCACCGCCTTCGACGAAGCCTTCTACTGCAACTCGTTCGGCGGGCGATGGAACGACCTCTACCGCTACGGCACCCTAAAATCCTGTTCGGACAACTGGAGCGATTTCTGGTTCTGCATGCGCACGAGGACGTACGGCGATGCGCAGAAGGAGAAGGCGATCAAGGAGCATTATAGGCAGAGGGAGAGTGCGAAGTATTCAAAGGAGCTGGGGAGGGAGAGTAGTGAGGATGTGTGGAGGAGTCGGGAGGGCAAGGTTGCGGTTGGGGAGGCGTTCAGGGCGCCTTTTGAGAAGTTTGCGGGTACGGATGAGGAGTGGAGGGAGAGAGAATTGGAGATGAGGAGGGGGAGGGTGGAAGAGAATGTAGGTTGGTAGGAAGGCTTGATTTTGGATTGTATTAGTATGTTTTAGGCGTTGGTTATTTTCAATCTCGAGGTATGAGAGAAGATATCACTGTACTCTTCCAAGAGCAATTACAAGACGGTCGAGATCTTGTTGACCACTATTGATTTAATACTTTGTATGATACTAAAATCTCTCGACAAACGACCGATGATCGTCGTAGTGAAGACGATTTCATTTCACCAAATCATTGGCAATATCCAGTCCCGGAAAATATCTACCAACTCATCATCGCAAGCAGACGCACGCTTGAGCATACTTCCACACTAGAAATAACTTACCGCATAAGCGAAGGTCCCTGATCTGCCCTCAGATGGATCATCTGGCTTGGTTATGTTTGGAAGTTGGTGCTATTTCAACAGGTGTCAGACTCGCACCCTTTCCGGCTTCTTCCAGATCATGCGACGCATGAGCAGCAACTCTCGTCTCTTAATGCTTCGCTTGCCATGTACCCAAGAAATATTCGGGTTTCGTTCCCGTTATTCTGTACCAGGAAATAAAGAAATTTACAAGGCTGTCATCATTAGTCAAAGCTACAGAATCAAGATGTTCAGCTTTGCAGGTAGCTCAACATCAATGAGAAGAAGAGTTCCGCCAGGGAACTTGACCGCTAGCCACTGGCAGCCAGGGAAACAAAATACACGGCTCGTAAGTATGTAAATCTTCATTCCATACTTTAACCCTTCTTTGTATAACTGCACCTGTATGTTTCCTTAAGCCCAATGCCCCTAATCTAGTATCTCATATTCTTCATAGTCATTGTCATTCATTTTGAGCCCTTCCTGGGGTATCGACGCCACACCCTCCACATCCAGCAACTCCTTAGATCAAAGTCTTTCCCATTCCCGTCCCAAAGCAAATTCAAGCACCAATCCTCTCTTGGTAGGCCTCCCAAGCCCTCTTTCTGTAGCGAACCGCCTCTCTTACAGGGTCACCAGCCTTGATGATGCCTCTACCAACAATCACGATGTCATTACCCATCAGCCCAACGATCTTCTGTGGAGTGTTGTACTGCTGTCCCTTTCCGTCCCCATTGACCTCCGCATCCTCATCCTCATGCTCGGGAGGTAATTGGCAACCAGGAGTCATATTGATAAACTGATCATCAGGCAAAGTATTCAACGACTCCTGAGAAATGAAACCCATCACATAATCCTTGTGTTCCCTCGCACTCTCCACACAAGCCTCCGTATACTCCCTCGTCATAAAATTGCCCTTCGAAGACATCTGCGCCAGGATGAGCAGGCCCCTATCCGCAGGCGCCTCCTCGATACCCGGAAAGTTCTCGTACTCCTCTCCAAAGCCCTCGTACGAGCGCGGCGAGTTGACAGGTTCGAAATGCTGTGACACTGTCGTGATGGACACAATGCTCGCTTTGCGTCCCGCGTTGGCAGCTGCGAGGTTTCGGTCTCGGTCTTCCGGAACAGGCGTCTTGATTTTGTCTCCCTCCTCCTCGTCATCTGAGTTCACGCTTTCCGGGCGTGGCGTGCCCACGGTAATGTCTGTCTTGACCTCGTAGCGCTTGCTTTCCTTCCAGCTTGTGGCAGCATCGGCCAGGGCGTCCACTGCTGCTTTGCCGGGGATCATATTGACATTTGTGATGTGTGACCATTCAATTATCTTCGCTGTACCCTCTGTATATTGCAATTGCACTGTGTTCCCTATGTCTCCGAACTTGCGGTCTTCGAAAATGAGAAACCCGCGGCGGCGGGCTATGCGCGCGAGTCGAGCACCGGTGCCTGTGGTGGGATTATAGTCCCAATTGCTGATCAGATCGTAGTGAGTTTTCAGAACGACGATTTGAGGTCCTATGGCGTCTGCGAGATTCAGGAGCTGATTCGTGGTTGATACATCGGCACTGAGACAAAGATTCGACTGCTTTAGGGTCATAAGCCTGAGGAGATATGAAGAAAGAGGATGGATGTTGGTTTCTGCTCTCTCCGAGTAGGAAGTCTTGATGATCTGGTGGATGGAATCGGGAGCCATTGTCCTGATTGTGAAATTCTGCTGTCTATTCTCGTTTTTGATTCTGTCTTGTCTGAATACTTCCTCGAGGAGCAGATAGAGAGAGGTTTCTTTTTAATGCACACCAGGCCAGAATGACGGATGCAGATCATACGGCCGGGCTGCGAGGGTCGGGCTAGAGCCAGTACCTTGGCCAGATTTAGTGCAGCCAGCCACTAACAAAAATTTGCGCCCATACTATAAGTATGTGCCAGTCCAAGAGAATGGAGATGAGTTTGTGATGCATCAGCGACGTTATAATTTAATTAAGCATTAGATCTGTCACATCCTCACACCATACAGTAGAGAATGTATGTAGATACCGAATACAGACTCGAAAATGCTCCAACGATAACCCCTTCAATTTGCTTCTCTTTGAAACTGTCAGACCGTTGTACTTTATATGAAACCAGAAAACTGGTTGACGTTTCACATCACCTAAGACACATGTATTTGAATTTTACGACTTTCATTTTGTGCTACCTAAAGAGGTGCTTTCTGCAAGTGCAGCACCACTGGTATTTCCCAGATTATTTTTGTCGCCCAAGGAAACGCAAACCCGCAACAAGTCTAACCATAACGAAAAAAGAAGCCCGCTAGACACCCTGCCATGTGCAATTAGGCCATGACATGATGCAAAAATGCAAAACAACTAAAGAGATTCGTGAGAAATCATCTAGTCAACCTCCTCCACAGTTGGTCCATCATCATGTGTAGCACCACCTGGCCCACCAGCACCTGGGAAGCCTCCTGGTCCACCAGGCATACCACCTGGCATACCTCCAGCTCCGCCATCGGCACCTTGGTAGAACTTCATCATGATTGGGTTGGCAACAGCCTCAAGCTCCTTCTGATGCTCCTCGTACTCCTCCTTGGTGGCAGCTTGAGATTCATCCAACCAAGCGACGGTCTTGTCAATCTCGGCCTTGAGCTGCTCCTTCTCAGAAGCATCAAGCTTCTCGTCGACCTTAGCATCTCCGAGTGTGTTACGAAGGGAGTATGCGTAGGACTCAAGACCGTTCTTGGCGCTGATACGTCCAGCCTCGGCCTCATCCTCAGCCTTGTACTTCTCAGCCTCCGACAACATACGCTCAATGTCCTCCTTGGAGAGACGTCCCTTGTCGTTGGTGATGACGATCTTGTTGGTCTTTCCAGTTCCCTTCTCAAGAGCAGAAACGTTCATGATTCCGTTGGCATCGAGATCAAAGGTAACCTCGATCTGTGGGACACCACGAGGGGCGGGTGGGATACCAGTGAGCTCGAACTTGCCCAACAAATTATTGTCTTTCGTGCGTTGACGCTCTCCCTCAAAGACTTGGATGAGAACACCAGGTTGGTTATCGGAGAAGGTAGAGAAAACCTCAGACTTCTTGGTAGGGATGGTGGTGTTTCTGGGAATGAGCTTGGTCATCTGTCCACCAGCAGTCTCAATACCGAGAGAGAGCGGGGCAACGTCGAGGAGAAGGATCTCGTTAGTGCTCTTAGATGAAGTATCACCAGATAGAATGGCAGCCTGGACTGCGGCACCGTACGCAACAGCCTCATCAGGGTTTATGGACTTGTTGGGCTCCTTGCCGTTGAAGTAATCGGTAATGAGCTTCTGGATACGTGGGATACGGGTAGAACCTCCGACCAAGACGATCTCGTGAACCTTGGACTTGTCAATCTTGGCATCGGCGAGGACCCGATCGACTGGGGTGGTGGTAGAACGGAAGAGATCCTGGCAGAGCTCCTCGAATCTAGCACGGGTGATGGATGTGTAGAAATCAATACCCTCAAACAGGGAGTCAATCTCAATGGAGGTTTGTGCGGAAGAAGAGAGGGTACGCTTGGCACGCTCGCATGCAGTTCGGAGACGACGGAGAGCACGAGCGTTGGTGCTTAGATCTGTCTCAGATATTAGCCATGTTCGAAAGAATGGATGTCGGAAAAAAATAAGGGGACATTAATAGAGAACAAAGTGACTACTGACCTTTTTTATGCTTGCGTTTAAACTCACTTACGAAGTGGTTAACAAGACGATTGTCGAAGTCCTCACCACCCAAGTGAGTGTCACCGGCGGTAGACTTGACCTCAAAGATACCCTCCTCGATAGTCAAAAGAGAGACATCGAAAGTTCCTCCACCAAGATCGAAGATGAGGACATTACGCTCACCCTCAACCTTTTTGTCAAGACCGTAGGCAATGGCAGCGGCAGTTGGCTCGTTGATGATTCGGAGAACATTGAGACCGGCGATCAGACCGGCATCCTTTGTGGCTTGACGCTGGGAGTCAGTGAAGTAAGCTGGTACAGTAACGACGGCGTTGTTGACAGTTCCTCCGAGGTAAGCCTCAGCAGTCTCTCTCATCTTGACCAAGATCATGGAAGAGATCTCCTCAGGTGTGAATTGCTTCTTCTCGCCCTTGAACTCAACCTCGACGACTGGCTTTCCACCACGGTCGAGAACAGTGAAGGGGAAGTGCTTCATATCAGCCTGGACCTCAGCATCTGCGTACTTGCGTCCAATCAGACGCTTGGCATCGAAGACAGTGTTGATTGGGTTCATGGCAACTTGGTTCTTGGCAGCATCTCCGATCAAACGCTCAGTATCTGTGAAGGCGACGAAGGAAGGTGTTGTGCGGTTTCCCTGGTCGTTTGCGATGATTTCGATACGATCATCTCTGAAGATACCCACGCAAGAGTAGGTGGTACCCAGATCGATTCCTATTGAGGGACAATGTTAGCTACAGCCTCGTTATCGTGGTGGGGTGAAGGAAACATACCGATAGCTGGACCCATGATTGCGGATTATGTAGAGTGTGATTGATTGTATGTAATTGGGGTAGTCGTGATGCTTTTGATATTGTTGAAGACTTGAAGTGTTCGTGAAGAAATTGTGTTGTGGTATGAAGACAAAAGAGAGATGCGACGGACGAGGGGAATGGGTATTTATTCGTAGCGCGGCCGTTCGCTAAGCCTTGGAACATGGTAGAATAACACAGAATTTGGAAGGCCATGGCAGCGGACCGAATCACCTAGATTATTCACGAGTCACAAAGAGAAAGGCGAATCAGTTTGCTAGGGATTGCTCATGTGGAATCTATTCATTGTGCAGTCCATATAGATTATTTCCTTGGAGTGCGATTTCTTGATGTCTTGAAATGTCCTGCGTTCTAGCCATAACATCGCATTCCATTCCACATCTCTCGAATCTTTTTCTCCCCTCCTCACCGCCCGATGACATGACATGACATGACATTGACGCTAATCCCCTCGCCGACAGCTACAGTATAAGTACCTGCCCCGCTGTTTTGCAGATGCTGGGGAGTGGGAAAAGTTCGAAAATGACGAGAGCCCCTCCAACGTCATCGGGGGCCAAGCATAACAAACAATGAATTTTCTTGTAAACGCAGATCAAGCAGCACATTCATTCGGGAGATCTTTGTCTCTGATATCATGGGAATTGCTCGCAGAAGCGCTGAGGGCCCGTTTCCCTTCAAATTTATGGCATCTACGAGTTGTGCGTAATAACATCAAGGCAAACAAACAAACAAACCTCTCCTCTGCAACATCCTGAAGCTGCCTGGCCATCAGAATTATTGTACTTATAACTCCTATCCTGCAAAGATGAGCTGGGGCTGGCTGGTTGCAGCCTGCAGCAGGGGTGCCACCTATGAGGGAAAACACCACATGACTGTTCTTCAGTCTCTTCTTGTGATTTTCTCAATGTTCATATCTTGATTTGATACTCTTGATATCGATGATACATTGAAAATATCCTGCCGTTACAAGGCAAAATTGGGAGGTCGACTCCGAAGGCAAAGTGCATTCCAAAATTATGGCATCAAACAGGAGAATCTTCCTTCACGCACTGCCTCCCAAGGTTTGGAATGTCAATTTCGATACGAGCATTTGAATAGGTATTCAGTCGTAAATGTCCTCGGGTTGACTCATGACTTTGCTTCAACATGAATCTCCAGTGTTGTGTAATTCTTTCATCCAAGTGCTGTCAATTCAATTAAGCTTAGTAGATTTGATAGCTCATTCTGCTCTGCCTGCCTCTTCTTGTTGCATTTGCTCAGGAACGCGCAGAGATCCTGCAATTGTCGAATGATTCCAATCGTCCGGGAGGCAGGCGAGGTAGGTAGTGCTGATGCTTGTCCGGATCATCCAGATTTATCGAATTCCACTAAAACGGTTTACCATAAATGTGTGATGGCTCCAATCGATGGTAATTCAGCTGCTCGAGCTCTATCCGAGCCATCTCCAGCTGGGTTCTATTCTGTTGTTGACCCAATTCCTTAACAGATCATTATGATATTTGGTATCATTCTTATCAAATCTGCTTCTTCCTCCAGTTTTCTGCTTGGAGTGCCGAGGTGTAAGCAGTTGTGGGGGGGGGGGGGCAATCTCAATTGCAGGGAGCACAATTATCATTCCGATTATCGACCAAAGCTTTGTATTCAGGTACGTTTCCACGAAAATTGGAGCTAATAATTGAACTTAGTTTCACAGCTCGTGCACAGCAGACATGATACAAACTTCATAGACCACACAGCTGAAGATGTTCTATCCTCCGACCTGCCAGTCTCGAACAAGAACTGCTTGAACCACGAAACCACAGCATTCTTACCTCTTATCATAGCTTCACGCTCCCCAGCATGATTCAAATCGCCACGAGAAAAACACGCATGTTCAACTCCCGGAAAGTGCTGATAATCAAACGGAATCCCGAGCTTAGGAATCGTCTGGAAGCTATGCAGCTTCAGCTCTGCGTTGAAAGCAGTGTCGATTTCAGGCGCCAAAATCTGGACTGGTACAGCAACTTCTTCGATATCTTTCTTGGTCAACCACTACACGAAATGGATTAGCCATTGATTTTTCAGGTGTTCGAAATGGAATAGTAATAATGGCATGTCTCGGAAACATGGGACTTCGAAATAGGTGGACATGAGCTGCCCAATTACTTACTGTCGGATGACCAGCTGAGATGCAATCAACGAGAGGAGATTGTTCCTTTCCACCCAACCTAAACAGAGTCCAGCCGCCGAAGCAGAACCCAACTACACCGACGTTCTTGAACTTCGTCCTCAGCTCTAGCGACCTCAAAGATCTCAGGCTCACGAATCTCGCGAGTGTTCTTCGCAATGAAAGCCGGGACATTGAGGAGATGCCAGTTGTTGCGGAGAATGGGAGCAAATGGGAGGGATTCATCGCCGCAGAAATCCTGGAGAAAGAGGGTCGCGCCGGTCTCGCGAGCGTAGTGGTTAGCTAGAAGACGTAGGTTTGGGAAGTTCCAGCTTAAGAGGTCGTGGATGAAAAGGAACATCACATCGGGGTTGTCGCCGGTGCTGTAGGCATCGTTGTTGGCGATCTTTCCGATATTTACAGCAGGTGTACCGTCCCATTCGAATACTTTGAGACAGGATGATGAAATCGACATACCTCTTGGAGTGAGGAGTAATTCGAGAATGAACCTGCTGGGTGAACGAAACGAGGTATTGGACTTATGCAACTTATATGTATGTTCACAGTAGATGCAGGCTACAAGCGGTATCTGATATATGTGCTTGGTGATATTTATACCGTAAAGAGAAGATACTAGGCGGAACTGGTTGGTAGGCAGAAGATCTGAACACGAGCATCGATGGACTTTGCGGAGTTATACAATTGTACAACCAAACGTCTGTAAGGAACGCCAATATAATCGGCTAAATAATGCGAGGCGCAGGTCAGATAGTGAACGTTGAGGGGTGAAGCCATGGGCAATCCGACGAATCTCTTCATGTACCTTGTACGGTAAACAATTGACTTGGGAAGTTGTAGACTTGAGACTTGGAATCATAACACAAAACACTCCATGCAATGCAATGGACAAGATAGTGCCAGTAAGTAGCGAGGTTGTACTGCTCGCTATTGATGAAATAAAAAGCTGCGGCTTTACTGCTTCACAGTCTCGATCTGCTTTTGCATATGCTCGGTGATTCTTGAAACGTCTAGCTCTCCCCATTTTCGTGAAAGATTTGGAGTTTGAATTCTGATGATACATTGTGAATAATTAAGGGAAGTCGACATTCACTTATACAGCGTAGGAAATTTTCACCAGTCGAAAATATCGCAGTGATATAGCATAGCTTCCCTTGGCCATATGCTCAACTGTTGCTCGTTGAGGATGAAAACAGAAATTGGAAGCTTCAACCTCTTTTATTTTCTAGGAAATGGTTGATTCACGTGACTCTTTTTCTCTCGAGAAGGTGCCAAGATGCGGCCGCTTGAAGGCGGATGCTTAGCGCTCGCTTCACCACACAGATCGATATCGCCAAACTTCGGACTCAACTTTTCGTATTCGACAATCGACAACCCCACGACTCCACGAACATCACACCAACCGCAACAATGGCCGGAGGTATTTCAGTTCGCGATGTTGATGTAAGTATATTTGAATCTGCAGGTTGAAGGACGGAAAGGGTCTCTTTGCATTAAACGACTTCGGCGCATCTACCTCCATACTCTCGAATCCTCGAAATACAATTGAGCAGGAGCGAGGGGGTCGCAAGATCTCTGCTGACGGAATAATGCTGATTCGATGGGTGTGTGCAGGCGCAAAAGTTCATTGAGGCATACTCTGCTTTCTTGAAGAGACAGGGAAAGCTTCAAATTGCAGGTGCGAATGCGCCTTCTTGACCCTGCTGACTCTCTCATGCTAATTTGTCTCTCTATAGGTTGGGTTGATACTGTCAAGACCGGTCCAGCAAAGGAGCTCCCACCTCAATCTATCGACTGGTTCTACGTTCGTGCTGCTGCGATCGCCCGCCACGTCTACCTCAGAAAAACCGTCGGTGTTGGACGTCTCCGAAAGGTTCACGGCTCCACCCGCAACCGTGGATCTCGCCCATCTCACCACACCGATGCCTCCGGAAGTGTAGACCGCAAGGTTATGCAAGCACTCGAGAAGATCGGTGTCTTGGAGCAGGATGAGGAGAAGGGAGGTCGCCGTATCACCCAGAGCGGACAGCGTGATTTGGATCGTATTGCACAGACCACCGTCGAGGTATGAGGCATACTATAATGTGGCTACGTATTTTTGCTAACATTTTCAGGCCGATGAGAGCGAGGAAGAGGACGAATAAATTTGTCAACTGCATTTCGGTCGTTTGGCATGGGCGCAGCATGGTGCTAGCAACGGTGTATTTCAAGGAATAACAAAATTCTAAAGCCACAATTGCACATCCGACTTTACACATGCTCAAAATATGAAAAATTGCGTGACTCTGCTTTCGACGTCTCATACATTATTCCAGGCTGTCTGCGCTCTAAAATTCTTGTTCTCACAACTCCAGCTCGAATATGCGCAAATCTTCTGTTCTCTAACAGCAGACGTTTACTACAACGCGAGGCAATTGCGGGAAGGATAAGTTACATGGTGGTTGTCAAATTGGCTGTTCACGATACTGCTCCTATTGATACACCACATCGATGCTTCCATTAAGCACTCACCCAATTGGTCACTTCTTTCCTAGCATTACTATCTGCCTTTTAAAGCTGGTCTTTTAGGAACAACCTTTCAGCTAGCATATGAGGAAGCTCTCAAGGGAGTAGGTGAATAATTCAACTCTCTTCTAATCTCATGATAGCTTTCTTCAACCTTCAACACTCTACCTCCACATCTCATCCCTCATCCAGCACGCCTTTCATTCTGAAGGATATTCTTTGCTCATTACACCATAGAAGAGCCTTACTCGAGCACTCCTTCCTTCTCCTGACTTGAGATTTCCTCATCGACGCAAATATACACCTGGGCGTGGTGTTCTCAACAAGTATCGGTATTGTCGTTTCGTGAGATTCTCACAAACAAAATTTGAAATCTGGAAAGCTGTAAAGGTGAATCTCTTCACCTCCATCCACTGTTGACTCTTGCTAATGTTCCTGCCTGATCTAAGATTTTCGTGCTTCTCTTCTTCGCTTGTCTCCTCTATTTCACACCTCACTTTTCCCACAACCTTTCTTCACAAGATATCAACTACGTCCCGAGCCAACTGGAGGTTCCAAATACGACAACTTGCGGTATTGAGGCTATTTAGCTCCACTGACAATCACTCTTGCGAGATTCCGGATATTTTGCTTGCTTTTGCTCTCGCAGCCACACGTTTCTCGCCATTCTTCACAACCAAGCTTCGCTCCTTTACTCTCAGCCAAAATTTAAGGTATATATTTCTCGTTTTATGACCCAAGATCACCTTCACTTTCACAGCTCCAAGGACCTGGAACTTCACATCCTCGGAGGCTCTCGCCTCATTTTTGACATATCATTCAATTCTATGGATTCTTCACTTCACATGGCTAACATTAGCAGCGTTCAAGATGACACGCCACGGTAAGCAGAAGGTGACAATTGACCTCGAGAGTTCCGATGAGGAACCAGCTCCATCTGTCCTACCAGAGGCTCCCAGTGTAAAGAAGATGCAGAAGATGCAGGGAAAGAAGATTAACAAGAGATTCAAGATTGCCAAGAGGGTTATGCCGGATGCCCCAGAAGACTCCGACCAAGATGAGCTGGGTGTTGACCAGCAGGTGGTTCTGAAGTCTGGCCGCATGAACTTCCAGCCTGTTGATGCCGGTAGAGAGAAAGAAGTTCTTCGGGCGGTCGGAAAAGCTGCAAAGATTCTGTTGGCTCTTGGTGACCAAGTCGACTTGAAGACGACCATGCAAAGTGTAGCATCTCGCAATGATCTAGCCTCCAACAAGATCCGCGAGGACTGCGCTATAATTTCGAAGCTGCTTCCCTTCCCTATCTCTGCTTCAGCCCAGCAACCTCACGGAGAAGTCCCGAGCACGATCAATTTGTACGACCAGTACTTTGTTCACCAGGGAGCAGGAAGGCAAATGTTTGTCCTTCGTCCCGTGGAAGCTTTCCAGGGCAATGTAAATCTAACTCGAAGAAAAGTGATGGGATTTGTCCAGCACAAAGGGTCAAATTTTCCACTCAAGTATGCTTTGCCTGGATGGACACCAGCTGCCGAAGACCACCCAAATCTCTTAAATAGCGGGTTTTGGACCAAGGAAGTTCAACGCTGGGCAGAATTTCATAATCACCACTTCCCAACCCATCCATTCGATGAATACCATGGGAAAGTAAAAGGCCATGCTTGCGCGAGCCACGTTGAGCCACGCCTTATGCTATGGTTTGCATGTGATCGCTTGCGAGAACTTCGAGGTGTTGACAAGCCTATCCGAACTCTCCTAGGTGAGCTGTTCCGCCTGAGAGACTATGATATCAAGATGGAGGCCGAAATCCATTTAACTCGGGATCCATGTAGGAAGTGTCTGGAGATAAGGGATCTCATCGAGGAGTACACCCGTATCAAATTCCATTTCAAGTCTGCGCGGACCCTAGGTGAACTACAGCTAGAGAAGAACAAGCACGGATGGATCACTTTTGGCCGTTACGCCCAAGTTGATAGCGACGAGGAAGACGAAGATTTCGAGGTTGTTGAACGACAAGAGGTCGTCAAGGAAACCAAGAGCACTTTCGCTGTTGTGATCCGAGGTCAGCCAAGTACGCCCGCAAAACAGAAATCAAAGTCCCACGCACAGGAATTGACGCCTCCATCGTCATCTTCAACAGTCACCAAGATCTCAACAAAGACACAAAAGAATCACATTCGTAGTTTCTCGTATCAGCCTTGCCGTTCCCTCGGCACAACTGATCTCCACCAACCAGAGATTGAGTCTGATTCCGACACCTCCGACTATCGCCCTCGCACCAAAGTTTCGAGAAAGTCAAAGTCAACCCCAAGTCCTTTGGAGAGCCCGGATCAGGATGAAGATGATGATCTCCATGGTAGTGCAGAGTCAAGCGTCGGTCCGTTCGGACTTGAGGCTCAACGCCAGGCTAAGCTTCTGAAGCGCGGGAGAAAGCGTCGTGCCGAGCAAAATGCGTCCCCAAGTCAGAGTAAGAAAGCTCGCCGCACCAAGGTCTAAGCTATTCTTTGGTTGAGACAGCATCTTGGCTTTCTTCTTTGCTATCCTGCTTCTACTGTATGCTTCTATTGCTGACGAAGTGGATGATTGTTACAAACTCCGACTACCCGTCTAAGCTACGTGCGCAAGGTGGATCTGCATGATTTGTTTGATTAGAGGCCTTTGTGCCAGAATTTCTTTTCGGTTGTTCGCAATAGGTCGCTATCATAAGTCCGTTTTCTATGCTTGCTCCACTTGAGAAAGAGAGAGCATATCATAAAGCATCAATGGTTCTCCATATGTGTGATGAAGGGTTTTCTTCGATAACGCTCTCTCTGTTTCATAGACTTTTCTTTTTACGAAAGGTTTGAAGCTCGGAATGGGGATTCGGTAGTTTCCCAAAGGTTCGGAAATGCTGCGTCAGTGATCATCTTTGAGGAGATCAAACATCTTCCTTTCGAGCTGGTTAGGGGTCGTAAAACCTAGGTTCACGATGTAAAATTTTAAGAGTCGTACAAAATGCCAAATGAAATCATGCAAATCTACTCTCCACTTAAAGTGTTGTTGGTGGAAAAATTTCTCCGAATCGACGCAAGTGACGTCTCAGCAGGTTACTTCTCAAGAGATTGTAAACCTTTACTAATGCCTGGGGCCATAATTTGCATCTGTCAAGTAAGACCGCTCTCCTGTCTCCTGCTGGATCTGGAGCTCGCTGCATGTTGATTGAAATAGGTTATCCCAAGGCACATCCACGGGAAGATAACACACATCTCTGTAGACACCGGTGAAATATTCACTACATCCTCAATCTCTTCCATTAAAGTATAAAGGTAACAAAAAACATCGGACACATACCGTTATCGCTTCGTAAACCCTCTACCCGTACAGTCGACTCTCAGACATTCCTTACTATATATGAATTCCATCTGTCGCCCAGCTCTCTGATTTCGTATGTATACCCAATTCTCAGGGCAGCTCTGTTAGTGATTACCTTGCTACGGCTCTATCAATATATCCATTTGAAATTATTTCGATCTTGGGAAGCAAGCTCCACACGCCATCTGACAGCGAACATGGCTTAATTTGTGCTCGAAGAAGCGTGATAACTAGATAACAGTATGAAAGGATATAACAAGTTTTCATGATCTCAATAGAATGCTCTCAGAGGTATTAGTTTGCAATTCCATGGAAGCTTTTACGCGCTTGATGTTCTTGATATACCAGCTTCGTCACTTCTTCTGTATAGTTAGTGCAATTATTAATCTCGCTTCAATGTTAGAGTCTGAATAATTTGATGTCCCGCGTAGCAGCTGAGCAAATTTTACAGTGGATCCAAATTCTGACTCAGGGCTCTCTCCCTCATTACCATATACTAAAGGCATCCAGAAGTTACCTGCCTTCAAAATATCACTTCAGGCAATATCCTAACATCTTCGTGACAGTTTATCGAGTGCTGACTGTTCATCTGTAAATATGCGGCTTATTAGATAGTCAGGCGATGTCTCTCTCTGCCGCTCGATAAACAAAATCGATTCAGCTCGGGCGGTGAGCTTGAATTTCACCGGCCTCGCTTGCAAAGAAAGAGTAAACAGTCATTCGCTTAGCGCAAGAGGCAAGAAAAATTAGGAATTTACACTAAATTGCCGCAATTGTGAGTGCTATGTTCACCCGCTGGCATGTTTAGAAAATAGAGACTTAATCACGACGCAATACCCGTCACTTTGCGTTGTTATCTTAGCGGAAGGACATCAATAATTGCGATGATATGCACTGGTGCTAATGTGTAGACTATTCAAATATGTTTGGTTTTGTGCAACAGGCAGCTTCAGTCGGATGTGGCTTTATGGATTTATCTCGAACTTCGAGATTGAATACTTTACAAAAGCGTTGCAAGATATGCTAGGTAGAAAGTTAGGAAAGTTGATGTCGATAAGAATGTAGCTTGTGCAAAGCCTTCCTTCGGTCCTTTAGATGACAACTTTCGCTGGACTCTATTTCCATTCTAGAATTCTTTTAATCTAGATATTTATTCAATCACTTGAATAGCCTGAATTCACTTGGGCGATGTTCTCCTATTTATTTTTGGTACATTTCAGAACAATCAGCACTCTGGTTCGGCTGGTGCAAAAGGCAAGGATCGCCCTGAGCTCAAGCACACATCCCATCTTCGGTAGACATTGCTTCACTATATTTTTTTGTCACTGCAATATTTTATTTCTCTCCAGTCTCAACACCAACGCCCTCGCGGAATCCCATTGGTATGAGCGCTGCCGCTACCGTCGAGACCCCTCGTTCCGTCGCCAACAGATTGAACTGCGCAGCCGCATTCCTCGTATCCGAAATATCAACTCTGATTCCCAAGCTATTGATAAACTGCCTCGTCCGTGGAGATATTGGTCGCATGTCTTTGCCCAAACCGAGAATCAACAGGTCTATGAAACAAATTAGCACTCCGTCATCATTTCCATAAAATTCTAAATAAAGAACATACCCGGCTTCGGCCACACCAGACCTAGCAGTCCCCAAGCCTCATCACTAACATCCCATTGTCCCTTCGCATTAATCAAGCTCAATGGCTTCCCTCCCGAAACAGGCGATTCCCAAGGCCTCCACTCAAACGCCTCGCCTGCAACAAGAATCACGCCCGTTCCACCACTTATCTTCACGCCACTATTCAAGTGAAAGCCATCCCATAGACAAGCATCTATACTCGTACTCGGGGCAGGTGTGTTACCCAGGACGTTCAGCGCTGCGAAGTCTGTTTGTGTGTCTTCGGAGGAGGCTGGGCCTCGGTCATGGGTTTGCGGTTTTGGAGAGGCGAAGCGAGGGGCCGAGAGAGAGATACTGCGGGAGATTTGGCGTGCGGACAGAGGTTGTGAGGCGTTGCGTATAAGTGATGTTGAGGAACGGGCAAGCTGGGAGATGCAGCGGATGGGATGCTGTTGAGTTGGTGGGGAGAGGAGGAAGGCTGATAATTCGCGGATCGTGGGACGGTAGAGAGCGCGCGTTGAAGCCATGGTTGTAATTAATTGGAGATGGCAGGTTTCCGCGAGATACTGGTGGAGTGATGTATGAGAAGTGTGAAGTACTGTAGCACCAGTAGTGATATGGGAGTCTGAGCTTGAGCTGTTGTGGAGCTCAAAATGAGCTATTCTTGATTAGGTAAGCATTTGAACAACTCGAATGACGATTTGTTTTTCAGTACAAGAAGAATTCCCTTATCAAATCGCATTAAAAGGAATTAGGTGCAAGATTTCAAACTTTGCTTGTTTGTACATCGATCTGGTAACATCCATCAGAACCGATAACCATTACTGATCTGTAAAGTCAGCATTTGAAAGCGACATTGGCTTTGGGGAGGGATATCCAGTCTTCAAAGCAGACGATCGAGCCTGAACCTTGAGCTTGTGGGACAATTGTCAAGTATCGTCACTAACAGTGAAAACGTTGATGGCGAGGAAGTCTTGAGGCATCTTTCTGCGGCGATATCAAGAACTGACCTTTCTTCAACATGACACCAACCGAAGCCCATCCAATACCCGGCTTCCCTGCCGTCCCTGCCGACACATTGATCTCTGATCGAGGACACTCTTGAGGAAGGACTGTTCAGCTCATGTTTCCGAGACCATCAGTTGTCTTCGATGAATCGCTTTTCTGCCCGACTTGGAAGCAAGTTTAGCTGATGAATTGACCGACGGCATCTATCTTACTGAAAGTCATCTTTGCTATCTAACGAGGCATGTGCAGGGTTCAGTTTAAGTGTATTCGGGAGAGCTGTAGTACCATTGGGGAAGCTTGTTCATTGTTGGGTAGATGTATCAATATTATACGCTCAGAGATTTTCCTTTCAAGGTTCTTGTATTCAAATTGTTCCTCAAAAGACCGGATGATCACTTTAGGATGCTGATACAGGTAAGGTCAGTATGACGTAGGACGGAAAAGGGCAGATGCTGTTGTACATAGGCAGTGAGCCTGGGAGCTTTAGCCAGTATTGGGCGTGAAGTTATGAGACGTAGATATGTGTTGGAGCCGAAGCACGTCTGTGATCTACTGAATAATGTGAGCTTGGGCGATTTCATTTCACAGCTGAGTAATGTAATCTGGAGATGCTGCTAGAGACCTGAAACTGGTGGCTTTGTGAAACAAAGCTTACCTTTACAGTGGGATGTTCGATCGCTTGAGATTTGAAGAGTTGGAATAAATCGGGATCTGGCCATTTATGACACGGACTTCGACTTGTACGATTTCGCTTCGCTTCGCCGATATTGACTTGAGCTATTGTGTATTGTGACCAGAGTAAACATCCAACTTGATTGACACCTAAGACCTTTTGTCCATGATGCCAGTCTGTATTCATTTTGGTTTGTGTCTTA
Organism: Rhynchosporium graminicola; assembly: GCA_900074885.1. Lineage (NCBI taxonomy): Eukaryota > Fungi > Ascomycota > Leotiomycetes > Helotiales > Ploettnerulaceae > Rhynchosporium > Rhynchosporium graminicola. Next base: position 179,439 of record FJUW01000013.1, read on the forward strand.
TTCTCTACCTTCAGAACAAATCTGTCATCGCACCTTCCGAAGCATTTCCGACGAGCCTGGCGTACTTAGCCAAAGCACCACGGTTGACGACGCTCTTAGGTGGCTTCCAAGCCTTCATACGATTTGCTATCTCCTCATCGCTCACATCCATACTAATAGTATGTGTCTCGGCCGAGATCGTCACGACATCGCCGTCTCGGACCAAAGCAATCGGACCACCAACTAGCAATGGTCAGTCCAGCTCAACTATGATGATATTGGGAGACTCACCAGCAGCTTCAGGTACGACATGACCTATCACGAACCCATGGCTCGCACCTGGAGGGAATGTGAGCACGTGCATACATACTACATCTCTAAGCAGAGAAAACAAGCTTGGTCCCTAAATTTGGAGAATCTGGGGTGGAAATGCCTAACCTGAATATCTACCATCTGTGACCAACGCAATATTGGTTAGTCCAGCCCCCATGATCGCGGCAGAAGCTTTCAGCTGCTCCGGCATTCCTGGCCCTCCTTTTGGCCCTTCATAGCGAACTATCAAGACCAAATTTTCACCGTGAGGGATTTGAGCATTGGTAAGAGCGTCGTTGAGCTCATGCTCCTTGTTGAAGACCTGGCCACGTGTGTTAGCACCTCGGTGTCATAAGAATGGCTGCCGACATTGACTTACTCTCGCTTTTCCCGTGAAAGTAAGCCCTTCCTTACCAGTAATCTTAGCAACTGCTCCACCTGGAGCTAAATTTCCTCGAAGAATCTGCAGATGGCCTGTTGCCTTGATCGGGTTTGACAGAGGGCGGATGATGACTTGATCCTGTGGCAAAGATGGAAATGGCTCGATGTTTTCTCTCAACGTCTTCCCGGTAACAGTAAGAATGTCGCCATTCATGAGTCCAGCTGCAACGAGGAGTTTCATGACGGATGGCGTACCGCCGATATTGTACAGATCTTCCATCATATATTTGCCACTCGGTGCAAGATCTGCGATAAAGGGAACTTTGTCGCTAATTCTTTGAACGTCGTCGATAGTAAGCGAAACTTCAGCAGTTCCAGCCATGGCAAGAAAATGGAGGACACCATTTGTTGAGCCCCTGACCAATAGTAAGCGACGTTCAGAGAAAGATGTGGCCCTGTGATTACCCGAGAGCCATAGTTATCACAAGTGCATTTTCAAAGGTCTCCTTAGTCATCAAATCCCTGGCTCGGATATTCTTCTCCATACAGACCTTAATAGCCTCCGCGGCTTTGGCACATTCTCGCATCTTAGCTGGGGATTCTGCCGGGTTCGACGAAGATCCTGGTAGGCAAAGGCCCATAGCCTCGATGGCTGTCGACATCGTGTTGGCAGTACTGTGGAGGAATTCGGAGTCAGCATTGATTGCCTAGACAGGAAAGTGTTAAGAGTGAAGAGACAAGACGAGAGTGCAAACTTTGACTCAGGAGAAAGGCACAGGCCTTATTCCTTTCAAACACGCTCGAAAGGGATCAAATAACTCAGAGAACACTCACTACATCCCCCCGCAGGCTCCAGCACCCGGGCAAGCATGCTCCTCGAGGTCTTGCATCACATCGCTGGGAGTTCGCCCTGGTTGTCCTGCACCTTCAGCGGCATGAAGTCTCCCATAGGAATATGCTCCTGCAGCTTCGTAGCATGTACTGATGTTAATCGCCTTATTCAGGAGCTTGGAGAATCCTTTCTTGATAGTGCCTCCATAAATCATGATGAATGGTCTGCAAAGTGTCAGTAGAGTACTGTTTTAGTTACGATTTCCTTTATATGCATCTCAAAGCGCACATACCTGTTATATCTTGCCGCTGCCATTATAACACCGGGCACTGTAAGAGGTTAATAGGCATGCTTTTATGGATCTTTCAGAGTGCAGAGATTTCCCCTACATAACCATAAAGACGAGGATGATACATCAAGGCAATGTGCTGAAAAGGGAAGACCGAACACTGTAACACTTACTGTTCTTGTCACAGCCTGGAATAGAAATGTTCTGACAAGATTTGGTAGTTAGTAAAGGTCCTGCAGAAATGATGGTCGTCGCGTCTGCAAGGTGTGACCGGGAAATTCAAGCATGTCTCAAATCTGACATGTTTTCTGCGCTCTATGGCAAGATCTGGCCATCCAAAACGAAAACGGCAAGCAATCGACCTACTTACTGCGTCATGATGCTGAGCACAAGTCACAGTCTCAATACTGTCGGCGATGATTTCTCGACTTTGGAGGGAGAATCTCATTCCTTAAAGACTTGTCAATAACACGACAAATCCTCGTTGAGATGTTTGATTTACCTTCTCCACCCATGGTTATTGCATCAGACGAGACGGAAGTCAGCGCACGAGGACCAGAGCAGGGGATAGGACATCCTTACTACACCAATGGTGTTAAATTGCCAGCCAAGCATGCCCTGCTGTTGGACTGCCTCCTTCACAATTTTTCCGAGATCATGTAAGTGTGTGCTGTAAGACGAATGAGGACTGTACTACACTTTCCGTATCTGGAAACGTACTTGCATGGGTTGCCTTCCCACCAGACAGTCGCAATGCTGAGAATATGAGTATTCGGCATACACAGCTATTCTTCTCAACTTACCCAACATGGGGTGCCGACTTCATCATATCACGATTCGGAACGCCAGCTGCATAGAGCATGGCCTGAGCACCAGGAAAGTCATGTTCTAAAACGGTCAGTACCAAGTCCGCCTTCGAGAGAGAGCCTCCTACCTCTGGTGATTGTATGGGACCACCGGTTTAAAGCCTGCTGCCCGTCGATGATTGTACCAGGCTCCAACTGCGGAAAGTCAATGTACTGTGGCTTTTCAGGTGCATGTACATTGCCATGTTCCATGATGAAGCTTTTCTTGGGAAGTGGGGTAGATGTAGATCCGGGGTATGAAGAGCAGATGAGCGTGAAAGGAATATTGACGAGATGGCTTTAAAACTGGGATGATAGTTGTTGGCGGTGTGGATTTATTACTCTGAGTATGGAAGAAATAAGTATGGAACTTCGAAGGAACCTGAGGATGTAAGAGGATTACTCTGGGTCCTTAAAAAGTGTCGTCTCTCTTATTGTGCCGACCCCACTAAGGGTTTCGATTGCAATTGAAGGCGGGGAACATGCGTCAAGTGTGACCTGTGTGTCTTCAAGCCTTTATGATCATTTAATGATAGTTAATGGCCATTGAAAGTAATCTGATGGTAGTTCTGCCATCTACAATATCAAAGAAAGAAGAAGGAAGCATTGCTGTTGGAAGGAGCTAGGCGAATTTATATCCGGCGGAACAATTGGCTTAAAACTCGTGGTAAATTCATCATCAAATAAGAAATTTCGCATTAGTAAAATCGTCGAGTATTTACGTGACTAAAGAATCTTACTTGAGTTCATGCGATTGCGTTGACTTCATTCGCTGAGCTCAGGACAGCAGTTGTAAAAGTAGGTATTCGGCGTTTGCAGCAGACTGAACCGCGTCCACCACGGAACGTACCGTATTGGTCATCTTCTGAAAACGCGATCTGTTAAGGATACACCCTTGAAGCGATATCTTTGTTGACATTCGCTAGGAGTTCCAATAAGTGTCGCTTTGGTGGTCAGCAAGGTGGCGTTAGCAAAGGCAGGGCTTTGTCTATCTACCATGTGCTTTTCACGATGCCGAGGCCAGCGCGGCTGCTCCGACTGTCTAGTAACCGCCCCGGAGTATCAATTGGAAGTTACGTCGTGAGTTTGCGTCAACAATTTAACGAAGGTTTTCAGCCTCAATATTTAGCTTCTTCAATCTCAACTCAGTCTGTGTCCATGTCCATGTCCCTCCTACCAAACGGCAAGTGGCTGGCTATATCTGAATCGCCAATGGCGCGGCTAGAATGACGCACGCTGCCAGTCAGGTTGTGCAAGAACCTGTTGTCACCACGGCCAGGCCAGTCTCCCAAGGCTACAACACTAACACTTGACGCAGACAACCAGGCATATTCTCTGGCAAGCCCACGTTTGTTTCAAATGCTGCGCGGCAACTGCAGATCGAACGAAGTTGGGACTGTTGACGCGAAGCGGCAGCGCTGACAGCCTTCCGGCGCCGTTACATTAGATCGCACTGTCTTGTTGATCAAAAGCAAAATTGGGCCCGGTTGCTGCTGGTTTCCTAGCTTTGGAATACACAGGATGATCGCCCTGCTGTCCCCATGGAGTGTTTTCTTTATATTCTTCGGTGAGGTGACAGCCGATCGTTTGGATTCGATATCAAAAGGTCTGCGATTGCAGGCCATAATCTCCAGCTTTCATAATCTGTACCCGCAGATTTCCCAAGGGAAGTTCAGCGTATGGGAGATGGCACAAATTCTTACCCTATGCTCAGTACTACCTGGGCTGTGGTGGGCCCGAAGGGTCCGGAAAGAGAGCACATCTACAACTTCGAGCTCAGGCATATCTTTTTTTCATGACGAAAAGGCTGGCCAGGCTTCAGATGAGATTCATGGCAAGTGCTTTTCTACATGATAGGAAGAAGGAATCTGACCGTAGCAGACGCTGATTATGCCGATCCTGGGCTTTTGAAGAAGCACTCCGAATTCAAATCATACACGACAAGCCGTTATACCTATCCCAAGCTACGAATATTCTTCCGCCAACATCCTCAAGCCGATAAACTCCCCAAAGACCCCTCGCCATTACCTCTACTCGTTTTCATCCATGGTCTCGGCGGCTCTATACATCAATTTCACCCATTGCTTACGAGCTTGGTGAATCTTGCGCCATGTCTCGCGATAGATCTTCCTGGCTGCGGCCTCTCTGGGTTCCAGCCTAAATCATGGGACGCGTATACAACACAATCGCTTGCTGAACTGATCGAAGTGATTGTTGAGAATTATCGGGATAGTGATTCAGGACAAGGGTTGGTTTTCATAGGGCATAGTATGGGATGTTCTCTCTCTGCAATGATAGCAACGAGGACCTCAAGTCAGTTGACGAGCCTATCTGAACACACGATTGGGCTCATTGCAATTTGTCCAAAGGCAGATCCACCTACAGCGGACCAAGTTTCCGTTTTCAGGAAACTCCTCTGGATTCCTGGTGCGGTCTTCAATCTGTGGAGGCAGTGGGATCGACGAGGCGGCGCAGAGAGTGCCAGTGTCCACCGATTTGTCGGCGCAGATGCAGATGAGGAGACCAAAAAGCTACAGTACCTGTTCAACAATCAGAGCAAGACTGCCGTCTGGAGGCGTATGGCCAGAGGATCTCTACCCACATATGATAAAGGAGTTGCAACGGGAGGTCTTCCAGGAGAGCTTGTCTGGGCCGGACTACAGATACCGGTATTTCTTGTGGCTGGAGAGGTGGACCATGTTACAAAGCCTGCTGAAATCGAGAAAATTGCACAATATATGGGGAAATCTGAACCTGTCCAAATTAAGGTTGAGAAGGATAGCAAGCCTGTCACCGATGCGGCAGCTCCGGTCGATACGTCAATGGATCGAGAATCTGCATCATTCCGGCAGATCGAATCTCTTGGAGAAGACGATTTTTTACAGGTTAAATCTGAACCATTGGATGATGCTCACGAGGACCCGTCAACTCCAACGGATGGGCTATCGGTCATCCCTCCCCAATTCTCGAATTCCAAGAAGAAGGTCCTGAAGACGATCATACTTCCAGCGCCCGCTTCGCATGCTTTACTTTACCAGCCAGCGACCGTAAGAGTGCTGGCCGGTCTAATTTCAGATTTCCTCTGCAACCAAGTCTCGCCTCGCCTCTCTCTAGCGTGGCAGCTTCAATTTCTCACTAAGAGTGGGAAATGGGATGTCAAGAATCTTGAGAAATGGAAGAAGGTAGCTCCCGTCTCCGAACCCATTGCTGGTCTATTCCGTGCAATGAAAACGTTGCGTGAGGTCGATGAGACCCACTGCCCCGAAGTCTTTGTCAAGGACTGGGGATCTCAGATCAAGGATGTCGTTGATATTTCTCATGAAAGTCCTGTGTACGATCCTCGAGGTCTAGAGAAGGGTGGCATCCACTACACCAAGTTTCCGACGGTGTCAAAGATACCGCCGACTGATGATGAAGTTACGGGATTTATTGCTTTGATTGATCGTCTCGTTGAAGAGCAAAAGGTCAGAGCAGAGAAAGATGGCTGGACTGAGGACTGGTTCATTGGGGTCCACTGCCACTATGGATTCAATCGTACAGGATACTTCTTAGTTTGTTACCTTGTTGAAAGACTTGGGTATGATGTCCAAGTGGCCATCGATGAGTTCGCTCGAAAACGACCTAAAGGCATCAAGCATGTTCACTTTCGAGATCGTCTTTTTCTGAAGTTTTGCAAAGGTCTAAAGAGAGCTCCGACATTGTGAAATGAAGCAATGTAAGACGAAGTTTGTCTGGAAGGCGCAATTTTGGGCTATAGACTTGGTTGGGGATTTTTCTTGGCTGGCCCGATGCCTTAGCTTAGATATTTATCGCAAGGTTACGTTGATCTTCAGAGTAAGGCATAGAGTAGTTGAATGTTGTTGGTTGCATTGCAGTACTAATTACTATGGAGAGTTGACCAAAGGTATTATCTAGGAATATCCGCACGGACCATGCACGTGACTACAGTCACCTGATCCACACTAAGACCCATATCCTCGCAACAATATTTTCTTGGTTAAAACTTAGGGTATCTTTTTCTCAACTTTCGTCATCGGGAAACGAATTTCATACTGGAGTGATATTGTGAATTAGAAGCATGATTATCAATGGATGATGACAAGTTTGGCGGTGTCTACAATGATGCACTTCCCGGTAGGTATCGTTTCATATTGTATCAACTTCTGCAAATTCAAAGCAAAAGGTTGTGGGAGGGTAAAGTGCTCACTCAGAATGCCCAGAGATGACCGATTAGTCACCACGATATTTAGAATAGCAGCCGCCCACGGTCTTCTCCAGGAGGTAGAGATGATTTGTTTGTTGATGCATCACCAGAATTACTTGTTTCGGTGAATATGGTTTATGTTTCAATATAACACATATCTATCAGTGTCCAACACGTGTTCCGGGACTTCGAATTATCATATTAGAGTAACAAGAAATTCTTAGCACTTTGTAATTCAAATTTCCACAGTCATGGACTGTCTAGAACTGCTGATATTGACCTGAGGAGTCAGAATCGTGACTTGTTTTAACCGACCACGAACAGGGCAACCTCGGAATCAAAAAGTCGACAACAAAGACTTGATATCTGGAATAAACTATTAAGTTTGACAATGTCGGAAAAGTACCACGACAAATCCTGAAGCTACCAAGATCACTGAATGGAAGCCAGTATTGCTCGGATACCTTCATCAACTACAACTGTGGCCCGCCTTGGACTAGTGCTAAGGCCGAATTAAGGTTTGCAGCTCCCAATTATTTTTGGCCACAGCTAAATCGACATACGTGAATAGCTAAATCGACATACGCTAAAATTCTAGTAACTTGGCGTGTGCATCTAGGGGACACGCCCTCCTATACAAATTTGTACTAGAGGGCAAGGGCTATTTATGCAGGACGATAATATTCATAATTTCCTGATTACCCCTGAGGCTATGAATTGTAATTGAGGTTATTCGAAGTCGTTCTACTGCCACTACCTATATACTCTACTACTATTCTGGCTGCAATTCTTCCATATGTTTATACCCGGGCTCTCCAGAAAATCGTACAAGAAGCTAGTAAACTTCCCTCTAGAGGGCCCCTACCGAATAGCTATATATGTACTATACAGCAGGCCTTTAGACTACCATGCTACTATATACTCTGGAAGCGGCAGCAAAGTGGCAGTGTCCTTCTGAGCGATATTCATCACCACTAGTACTACGACAGGCCTGAATCAGTGAATTCAGCTCCCCTAGCTCCCCTTCCTCTATTAAATCCTTTGAAGGTCAGAGGTAAAGGCAGACCGAAGGGTGCTCCGAAGGGTGCTCTTAGAGGTAGGGTAGCACCTTCAAATACACGCCGGGACCCCTCGTTATTTGAAATCCCCTCTAGCTCTGCCCCTGTATCACTTGAGCAGCCTCCTGTAGTACAAAACAGCGTATCATCGACTGCAATAGCTATACAGAGGCTTAAGGGCGGGCATCAAGATAGCTATAAACCCGGTATACGGAAGGAGAGAGGGTATATACATAGTATATTATCAATCTATCACGTAGATAGTATAGAAGATACTACTATAGCTAGTGAAGCTTTGATTAAGAAAGATATAATTAGAGGGGTAGAGGTATATACCTAGGATACGGAGTTTAAAGATGATTTTGATAATTTAGCATAGAGAGGGGTAGCTATTATGCAGTATACATAGTTATGCATATAAATCTTGGTAGTGATAAATGCACTCTTCATATTCAGCTCGCCTAGTTAGCGTATGTCGATTTAGCTATTCACGTATGTCGATTTAGCTGTGGCCTTATTTTTATATCTTGCTCGGATTAAATCCGAAACTCAGACCACAACTCAATTCCCAAGCACCCCTATACTCCGTACTTGTGTGTCCGTCAATTCTTCCAATCCCCATGATCCCAGCATATACATGTCCACAAAGAAATATCAGGTTGCACCAAACGAAGCTTGCCATCGAATCGGAACTGCCAAATTGTGCACCCGGCGCTACTTTCCAGTGTAAGCAACATGCAGTTAGGCCTCCCTCCGGCTTCCAACGTCAAATCTAGCAGACAGTCTAACGTCACTGACGTTAACGTGAATTCTGCTGATGAATTTCTACCATACAGCAAAAGATAAACGGAGGCTGAACAGCCACGCCCGTGAACCGAAGATGAATCAAATGCGCATAATGAGGCATTAAAATTTATGGACTGCCATTCTGCGTCTCTAGCTCGGCCCATTTGGGTTTGAAATTTGAATTTGTGTCGCCAATATGGACGAACGTGACGCCGAATTGGCTGGCGAACGGAGTCCGCGGCAGGAATCACAAAATGTTGAAGCTGAGCAAACTCGAGATGGGAATAGTGTGCCGAGACAGCAAGATGCGAAGGCTCCGGATGTTCACAGCCCACCTGGCTCGAACCTAGAGCAAAACGCAACCAGCGACAAAGCAGAGGAAAAGAAAAAGCCATCCAAAGTAAAGGCGCTGTGGGGAAAGCTGGGATTGGATATGGGGACTGTGATGATGATGTTCAAGTGAGTATTGCAATTCCACCAGAGGAATTTCAAACGTTGACTTGAGCATAGGGGTTCGGTTGCACCAACTATTGGTTAGTAAAGTGGTTGGCGGTCTCTTGAACATGTTCCTTTTGCTAACCAACGCAGGCATTGCTTTCTATCAAGCAGATTCCGTTGCGAGGACGTTTTCGACTCTTGGATATCTTGTCCCAATCATTACCGTTCTAGCCGTTGCCATCATGCCACGAGCTAAGTTCATTCAAACCATGATCTTGAATACTTTTGGCATATGTATCGGCTCTGCGGTATCTCTCCTAGGCATTTGGTCTGCTATCAAAGCGAGAGAACATACTACGCCTGTTGGATCAACTGCAACCTACAACTCGTCCCAGTCTGCGTGTGTATTTCTCGACCTCCCTTGATCGGCTGTCTTGAACTGACTCTTGTAGTGTTTGTGCTATCTGGCTGTTCGCAAATATTTGGTTCGTCAACGTTCTGAGGGCAAAGATGCCAGCACTTCAGTTTCCTGTGATCATGTATTCAATTTTCACCAATGTCGCTTTTACATACGGACCGTTGTTTCCTACAATCGAGGCTGGAGAAAGTCTGATTGTTCAACTCCTGGAAGGCTTCTTGACAGCTTTCGGGATTTCGCTCGGAGTCAATTTATTCATCATTCCGGTAACTTCGAGGACTGTTATATTCAGTAAGTTCTCTTAGCAATATCTCATGGAACAGAAAACTAACGACTTGAAAGAGGAGCAGAGTGGATACATACAGCTCATTAGAAGTACTCTGAAAGCCCAAACAAGGTATCTGCAAAGTCTAGAAACTAGCGACATGTTCTCCGCTGAAGTTCAAGCACCCGAATGCAGCAACGGCACACAAGATGGTAGCAAGAAGCAGAAAGGAAAAAATAACAAATCCCATCCTGCTCAAAACTCTGAAGCAAAAGCCCTGAAAGATAGTCTAGCGACATTGACTGGCCTCCACGGGAAGATGTTGGGCGATATGCCATTTGCAAAGCGCGAATTCGCCTGGGGAAAGCTCGATGCTAAGAACATTGATGAAATCTTCGTCCTCTTTCGCAATATTCTCATACCTTGTATAGGGATGTCTACTATCACTGACATCTTCGAGAGGATTGCCGAGAGAAGAGGCTGGATCAATGTGCCGGAGTCTAAATTCAACGACATTGAGGGGTGGGAAAAGGGTAAGGAGAGAGATAAAGAGGAAGAAAAGAAAACGTGGAATGAGATCATGAAAACGATGCATGAACCATTTGCTCTAGTAAGTATTCAACGCAATCATGAAGGATCGTCCGTGATGCCAGGCGTGCATCTTATTTTTCACTAACGAGCCTTTGCAGGTTACGGCCGCTATGGACGAGGGTCTGCAACATGCTGCCTTAGCACTCGAACTGATTCCAAAGCCCAAAGCAACTAAGGGTGAAGATGTCGAGGCAAAAGGAGGTGACCCGGTGCCTGGGCATCCAAAGTTCGCAGAGTGTTTGGATCGGAAGATGATGGACTTCTATAGTGGTCGAGGCAAAACTCTCAAAGCGTGGGCACGACAGAAAGGTCTCAATGGAGCTTACTCCGATTCAGCCCAACCAGCTCGCGATGACGATCGAAGGGCTGAGGACGAATCTAAACATGGACGGGATCAACAACAGCTTTATCTCATTCTCTACCTTGAGCATCTACTCTACTCAACTGGATTGGCGATTTGCGAATTGATTAAGTTTGCAGATAGAAAAGTGGAGGACGGGACCATGAAGAAGAATCGATTGATAAGTCCAGGCCAGAAGAGGTTGAGAAAGTGGATTATGAGCATTGGAAGGGAAGACCACTCTCTCGATTCTGACACGTAGGTGCCCCTTGAACCCACCAATCCATTCGAAAGTCCCTCAAACAATTGAGACTTTCCTTTTCTGCTCCTCAAATTATATTTGTACATAATTACTGACTCTTGTATCGTCTAGGCCTGACTCGATGGAGGCTGGTAACAACACCATATACATGGGATCAGGTTTTAATCCTAAGAAAGACCCAGAGCATTTGCCACCCCAAACTGCATGGCAGAAATTCGGAAACGGACTTCGGACCATTCCGCATTTTCTGGGCTCTACGGAGTCTGCATTTGGCTTCAGAGTTGCGTAAGTTTCTGCTTCCATCCTTCCTATATCTTGTGATAGGGTACTGACTTGATTAGGTGTGCGACTTTAACTATGTTAGTCCCTCCTTCCAACTTACATTCCTTCCTCGGGGATAATGATTCTGACTAAGTCTCAGCGGTATTGTTGCATTCTTGAAAGATACCCAAAGTTTCTTCAATGAGCAAAGACTTGTCTGGGCAATGATCATCATCGTGAGCAGGAACCCCAAGAAATTCTGGACTGGAATACTGATACACAGAAACCAGGCTATCGGAATGACGATGACATCCGGGCAATCCATATTCGGGTTTCTTGCTCGAGTCGGCGGCACTGCTCTAGCCATGGTATTATCAATAATTATGGTACGTACATGATTGGAAGCCTAAATAAATTTCCTCCTTGCAATGACTTAAGATAATTATCAAGACAGATATACAATTCTGAACCTGGTCCAAGCATATATTTCTACAAGCATCGCTAATTACCATTGCGTAGTGGTATATTGTCGACGAGAAGACCCCTGGGATCATAGTCTTCTTGTGGCTTTTCATTTTCCTTGAGATGTACTTTTTCATTAAATTCCCCCGGTTTATAGCAGTTTTCCTGGTGTGCATAGTCACCCAGGTCCTGATAATTGGATATGAACTGCAAGTCAGGAAGATTGGGATTCAAGCCTGTATGATGCCACTCCCTAAATCGTGATTCGACATCTTACAGGCCCTCCACTGACCTTTCACTCAGCTACTACGTCCGGCCAACCATACTACCCGTAAGTTAGACTTCTTCCATCACTCAAATGGCACTAACAGACACAGAATCTACCAACTGGCGCCCTACCGCTTAGCCTGCGTAGCAGGTGGTTCATTCGTAGCCTTCATCTGGACGATATTCCCCTACCCGCTCTCAGACCGCAGCTGGCTGCGCAAGGATTTAGGCTCAACACTTTACTTACTCGCAAACTACTACAGCGTCGTGCACTCCACGATTGGTGCTCGTATGCACAACACGGAAGGCGATATGACATTGAAAGCCGCTCCAGGGAAACAGCTAGAAAAGGCACGACACAAGATTTTCGGGAAACTGATGATGTTGATCCCCTCTTTGAAACAGCATGCCGACTGGCAGAAATGGGAGCTGTCGATCGGAGGGAAATTTCCTCGTGTAAGCAGACCACTTCCTATACCATATCTTTCCATCATTACAAGGAAATGCTTGATCTGAAGACCGCTCTGACATCTTACTGATAAAACACAGAAAACCTACGACGCCATAACCCTCCGCTGCACAAACATAATGAACTACCTCTCCCTCATGGCCTACGCCACTCAATCCTGGTCAAAAGACAACAGTTCTCTATACCCTAACACACGTCCCGAGAACCGTCGCCAATGGCTCTCCGACCTCACCCTTTTAATCGACAGCATCGGACCCACCTCGCACAGCATAACATCAATCCTCTCTCTGCTCTCGGCATCCGTCTCTCAAGGTTCCGCCTTACCTCCTTATATCCAGCTCCCAGAACCGTGTAATCTTAGTAGACGGTTAGAGAAACTCGATAGGGGAATTCTGGATGCAAGACATGTGGAGGAGCCGGGTTATAGTGCGTATGCGGTACTGCAGGTTTGTAGTAGTTTGGTGTTGGATGATCTGAGGAGGCTGGTGGAGGATGTCAAGGATTTGGTTGGGGAGACGGATTTTTCGTTCACGGTGCAGGGAAGTGATAATAGTTTTGAGATTGGTGGTAGCAAGGGGAAGAAGGAGTAGGTCGTGGTAGGTCTGACCTTGGTCCTGGGTCGATGTGGCGGTGTTGAGACATTAGTAAGATGAGATACAGAGGCGGTAGTTTCTTAGGAGTGATCATCTGTCCCCATCCACTCACTAAACGCCAATTTGATCAAAATAACCGGAAATTGATCACCGTTACGACATTGGTCAACCTCTCTATAGTCTTGATCAAAATACAATCAAGCTGGATTTCCAAGAGAAAGGGAAAGGTTTCTGATAATACAAATACTATTCCTATAATTTTCGACCTGCTACTACGCTGTGTTTTCAACACCTCAGGAGGCGCAAACATCACCGGCGTCTTTCCTTAGAGGCAAAGGTGTATGACAGCTCGCCGGCAAAATGCATACTAGCAGCTCCTCCTCCAACTACAACCCTCTACCATCCGTCGGCAACTAGCCCTGGAACATGGGTGCATAAATCATGTACCCCTTACAAATTTCCCGACATGTGCAATGTCAAGCGGAAGAGTAGAGGCATGGCAAAAGGTGGATGAAGAATTACCAGGTGATATAGAAAGAGTGGGCGGAAAAAAGATATGCGACCGTGTACATTTTACAAGTGGTGTAGTGTACTCCGTACAAATCGAGGCATAAAACGCTGTCTGTGCTCCTTCTACACCCAGGATTCACAGATGAATCACGTCTTAGTAGTAGTCACTTTCCCCGTGGCTGTGAGCCTGACAGGGTTTATATCAGGGATTGAGCCCGCAGTGATTAGATAGCCCCCGTTAACTCACTGTGCACAGGTTCAGTGCCACGGGAGAAAGCGTGTACCCTGAATTTGTACCCCCGAATAAATAAGGGCTATAAGTAAGTGCACAGATAGCGAATGTATTGTAAATGTGATATGAAGGAGGTGGCTTGTGGGGTGAGTCTTGGGATTCACGAGTGACCTTAACATGAAGAGAGTTAGAGATGGGATTGATACTGTCCTAAACTTGTATTGCAGCTCACATATTGATTTTTGAGTTCGCCCCTTTTGCACATCTTTAATCAAGATTTTATTATTATCTGTTGAATGTCATCTTACATCAAGGTATCAGAGTTTTGTTGTAGTGGCCACACTCTATACGATGTAGATATTGGTCTGTGGACAGGGAAAATTAGAGTTCAAGACATTTCATGGCAAGAGAGCTTGGTTTCTTATCTCTGGGTCGTCGGCTACTGATGTCCGGTACGGAAGAGAACAGAGTTCGCCAAGCAAGCCAGCTGTGATTAGTTCGTGAAGTGTAATCAGTTCGTAAAGTATTACTTTCAAGGAAAGGCGAATAGGATACGCGTCCATCTGAAACGTGCGGCGATGGGAAATGGCATGCAAGTTGGTAGGATCACCTGCAAATTCGACGTTGCTTTCCCCAGGAAAGCTTTTCTCCAGATTTGACACATGTACTGAAATACAGACAGGCATATGTTCGGCCCCACACCTTCCCTACAAGAGGCAAGCCAAGAAAGTGGCAGTTCCAACGACACCAACCCAAGCGAGCGATCCAAGACCGGTGTACGAAAATGCGACCAAACCGTTCGCGTTCGCAGCAGAAGACTTCGTAGCAGCTGCAGAATGTGTTGGAGACGAAGTAGTCGAGGCGGATGTAGGGCCGGCAGTGTCTGCTTGTGATTGAGGAGGGACAGGGTATGACTTAGGGAGAGCATTGAGCTCGGGGTCATCGGTGTATGTGGCAACCACGCCTGTAGTGTTCTTGCACTCATGCGGGACGGAGGAAGATGCGCCTGCGACGAACGTGACTGCAGCACACTGCACATCGAAATATCAGTGATGGTTCCTTCTTGTAGTAGACATCCGAATATTTCGAAACACAAAAATGGGAGTTTCAACGTACCTGGTACAGCAGACCATCCGGTCCATCAGCCGTAACAGTGATCGTTCCATTCTTACCAGCGAAAGATTCCGGAACCTTGATATCACTTCTGCAGAAGCTGCCGATGTTATTCTGCTCGATCACAGGGGAGAGGGTGGTGAGGTTTCCCGTAGTCGGAGTGCCGATGGTGGCGCGGAATAGCCATTTTGTTTCGGGATGGGTGCTTTGAAGAGCAATTGCATCGCCGTCCACGTGGAATTTGGTTATTGGGCTGGAGGAGAAATCGACTGTGAAGCTGCCGCAAGGAGCAGTTCCTTCCACTAGGGTTGGAGTGTTATTTTATGGCTCGAGAGGTTTGTGGAAAGGTAGGGGCAACGCGTGGAGACGATGTAGATTATGGTTTGAAAGACATGGTTTGGATCTAGCGATGAAAGCTGTGTAAGAAGAGGAACTTTGCGACTTACGATCATCGTCGAACCCAGCGGTTTTGGGTTTTAACATCAGAAAGTGTGCTGAAGTCTGGCCGACGAGGAGAGCAGCTACTAGACCTGCGCTGAGATTGGTCAGAGAAGGCATCTTTGCGTGGGTTGAGAGAATCTGGGTAGTTGTGTTTGACTCTTTAGTTTGTGTTTTAAAGTGTTGGCTTGGGAGATGTGGTCGCAATGAATGTGGTTTGAATGAGAATTCAACGCAAACATGAAATGAGCGGGGAAGCTAGGTCGAATAAAATGGGAGGGAGAGCTCAACCTTATATCAACAAACTGGAAGTCATTCATCTATCCCGAAGCCAGTAAATGCAGACCCCTCAAAGTGACAGTTCCCCGGGTCATCTTAACCCCCTTCCATTGTTGAAAAGTATGTACATCTGCATCCGAGCTATCCGAGCCAGTCTGACCAGGGAACAACATGAAGGTGTCGAGAACAAGCTTCTGGGGATATGTTACTTCGTACAGGGCCTAAATATTGTTCTTTTCAGGTCAATGCACACTAGATACTTGGCAATGCTGCTTTTATAATAATTCCTAGTATTTTATATAGCCACTTTCAGCTAGAATTACTACAATATATCTATCATCTATTCCTCGTATAAGCTCTTGAATTATAGTATATATTATTGATTCCTAGGCCTTTTAAACAGCCTCTCGAAGGTGTCTATACGACCTGCAGACTACTGAAGAGCGCTCTTTAAGGTAGTCTTTCATAAGGTCTCATAGAGTCTCGATTAGGTTCAAATATAATGACTCCTCCATAATGAATTGAGGTTCCCTGTGTACAAATTTCTACAGTAGGGCAGCGTAGGAGGCATGAAATAGTCATTGGCCAGAATGCCTATCAGGGGGGAAACCTTCTAGAGAGTGCACTGACACCGAATGTACGTTATTTAGAGCCTGTACGAAGTAACATGCTGTACTGTAAATTACTTCATACCAGTGTTCTAAAGCTTAGGTACCAAGCAAGTTGAAGCAGTCGTAGAGAATCTCGCTTAGAGACATGGTCGATGGCGATTGGCGGAGGGAGGTCTTTCGAGCAAGTTGTGGCTGAACTCTGCCTGCGTGGTGCGCCTCTGTACCAATAAACTATCCTTCTCGTGTGGACGGATTTGATTTGATTTGATTTGCTTCGATTGATTATTGACTTTTAACTTTATCATGCGTGTTCTGCCGTGCGGCCTCGATGTCGAGCTAACCCACTGGCGCATTGCGATTGGCGTGTTGCTTGCGGATATTTCGTGCTTCCTCGCTTCGCACGGTGGTAGTCCTCTCTCAAGCATGGAACCTGACTTACATGCTGAGCACCGAGTCATCCAAATCCATAAAGTAATAGCCAGGAGGCAATCTGCAGGAGCCTTATCTTACCAAGCAATCTGCAATTCTCGAAAATGCCCATCTTCACTCATCTCTCATTCTGACGTCCTGGAGTCATGTTTCATGCTTGTTTTTGCAGCGCTGGATAAATTCTGAGCATCTGGTTCATGCACGCATTTTGAGAGGAGCATATTCTACGAGAACATGCGCAGCGAATGTTGCAGGTCAACCCAAGTCTCAGCATATCTTTCAAATGGCTGAATCAAACGCCGCCACCATGAATTACATTCAAGGGAGGATGGCGGGAATGTCAATGGGCAATACCTTGTTCAGACACCTCGATTCCAGACTTGCCCGCGCATATTGGTACATCATTGCTGGTATTCTGGGATTCATTGTACTGGTGAGAATACTAGACTACTATCAGACGTGGAGCAGGTCAGTTATTCTTCGATTCGCGATAGAAGCTGAGAAATGAGAGGGGCCCTGACTTACACCTTACGACAGGTTGAGAACATGTAGAACGAGGAAGTCAACCAAGTACCCAACGAGGGTCAACAACCTGCCTATGCAAATATATGCCACTGCGACCGCGATATGTCGCGAAACAAGCTACCCGCAGGTGCGCTTTAGCAACAAATGGGTCTCATGGTTGAGTCCCCCGCCTCTCGGACGATCAATCATCCTGCTCTGCTACTGGGCGCTCATTGTATACATGATGTGCTACAAGTCCATGATCGACGGTGCGAGCTATTACGAAAGATTGGGCTTCAGAAATGCATGGGTTTCAGTACGTCATTCGAACAGCAGCTTTCCTCCCACCACAATCGACTGTCTGAAGTGTACTCTACCCTAGGGATACTCCCGAGGCATGCGAATGCGTTTGTATGTGCTAACATCCTGATCAACACAGGTGACACAGGTTCCCTTGGTCTACCTTCTAGCCACGAAATCGAGCATCATCGGTCACATTATTGGAAGCTCACACGAAAGGCTGAATTGGCTCCATAGATGGGTATCTAGGACGCTCCTTCTAACAACGACCGTCCATGGTGGTGTCTTCATGTTCCAATGGGTCCAGGCAGATTTTGTAGCTATTGAACTGGAGATGATGCCCATGGTCAAATATGGTATAGGCGCATGGTTCGTGCTAGTCTGGACATTCCTCTCGTCACTCAGCCCACTTCGTCGAATGGCGTACGAGTTCTTCGTTGTCCAACATATCGCAGCAGCCGGAGTGTTCTTGTGGCTTCTCCACGTCCATGTCCCACCATATGCTCAATACAATGTATGGCTTAGCGTAGCAGCGATATCATCTGATTGGATAGCACGAGGACTCTTGATGATATGGAAGAATCTTAGACTCCAGACCACGAAAGCATGCAACGGAACTCAGCGGATCGGTCACAAAGTCGAGGTGGAAGCGATATCTCACGACCTGACGATCGTTACCATCAAAGACGTCCATCTCACCTGGAGGCCTGGCCAGCATATATACCTCTGGCTGCCATACCTTGGACCAATCGAAACACACCCTTTCACAATTGCCAGTCCTTACACCACGAAGGCAGAATGTCACTGCAATGATATACAGCTTGCGATCCGAGCACATTCCGGATTCTCGAGACGTATCCACAACTATGCGAAGAAGAGTCAAGGTTTCGCGAACTCCTCGCTGACTGGAATCATTATGGGACCTTACGGGGCTCCCCTAAGATGGGAAGCCTTCGAGACTATGATCCTCATCTCGGCATCGACAGGAGCTTCATATACACTTCCCGTCCTCGAAAGTCTCCTCGTATCTCCGAAGACGATATGTACGCAACGAGTATCCTTCCTGTTAGTCGTCAGAGACCGGCACCACAGTCAGTATTACGAAAATCGTTTGTCCAAAGCACTCGCCCAGGCAGAAGCACGGGGTATAGATCTCGACGTCCACATAGCCATGACCGGCTCTCCATACGCAGTCGAGAGCGAGAGCGACAAGAGCGCAATTATTCACGAAACTACACTAGACCAGAAGCGCCAATCGATCGATGACGAACTCGAAGAGATTAGCGAAAAGACAAACGGAGCCTACAGGCTCGTCAAAACCGACTCCTTCACCGAATCAAGCTTCTCCAACCCATCTTCCTCACAGCCCGCCACGAAGGAAAGTAAATCCTGCTGTAGTTGCAGCGAAGATTCTGGGCCCTGTTGCTGCGCGGGTCCTAGTAACACGGTACCGGTCAAGAAGATCGTGTATTCGTTTACACGACCGAGTCTTGCGGATTTCATACGTAGACCGGTTGAGATTACTGGAGGAGAGACTTCGGTTGCTGTCTGTGGTGGGAAGGAGTTGGTGGCTGCTACGCGGAATTCTGTGGCCAGGCTGTCGGATGAAAGGGCGGTGCATAAAGGGACAGGTGCTCAGGGTATACATCTTCACGTGGAAGAATATTCTTTTTGACACAATACAATCCGAGTGAAAAGCAGCCTGATTTTCAGTCCAGTGAGAAACTGTGTCGTATGTAAAAGTATGTGATCCCTCGTTGTGTATGTCACAGGGCTTTGTATGAAGTAAACTTCAAGTTGTACAGCTGTTCATGTGCTTGGTAGACTCCACATATCATAGCCCAGACGCCTAAAACCCGGGACCCCCCTACTCAGTCTATAATACTATAACTCCTGATGCTCGATTCCCGACGGGTCAGCATCTCCTGTACTTGATTCGTACCAATCGTTGGTCGTCCACTGTACGACGAGCTTCTTTGCGTCTTCTGATAGAGCGTAATAGCCAGGATTGTCTTTAGGAAAGAACATGGCTGTTTTTTATTAGCTCGCTATTAATCGGAGGAGCTGAAGATTTTCGTCTTTTGATAGATATGGTAGTCAGGAGCATCAGGAGGACAATGAAAGGAACTTACTCATATGCGCCCCTGTCTCATCACTAGCAGCATCATTAATAGCCTCCGACCAATACTCTCTTCCACCAGTACTCTTATCCCTCCCTCCAGGCAGATTACAAAATGTCCTCTGGTTTCCTATTACACTCCCGACGATCGTCACACCATCACCCTTATCCAGCGCTTTCTTGCCTAGTCGCGTATACAGATTCGCCCATCCAACACCCAACTCCTTATTCAGCGTCACCAGACTCGATACCCGTTTTCGCAATTCCTCTCCTTTCACCAAACATCCCACAAATTCAAGATGTGAACCTACCCACGACCAGCCCGCCGTAATCTGCTCGCGCTTCATATAAGCCGCAGCAGCACCTCCTGCTACAGCGGCGCCTGCGCCGGCTAAAGCAGCTAATTTCCCCCATCTCTGCCAGGCAGGTACTTCTGTGCCTGGACTGGGTGATGGAAGAGCTGCCACGGGTTCTTTCTTGACTTTCCCTTTTCCGTCTACCTCGCCTGCGGCTTTACTTCCTCCCCATATGGCCCCCGTTAGACCTGAAAGTTGAGTGATTGCCGAAGAGGCAGTATTATAATGGCCTTCTGCGCCGTGGGCTACCACGCCAGGAGAAATGCCTAGGTAAGGTGTGTCGAAAGCGAGGACGCCGGATATGTAAGGGAACATTAGGGAGTTGATCTGGGGATCTGAATTTGAGGGCGTCTTTGAGGATGAGGATGGTCGAGAGGAGATTGTTAGGTCGGATGTTATGGCAAGAAGGGTATCTGCTGCTACGATCCCTCCCATAGAGTGACCTATTAGGATTGTGTGGACGGAGGGCTCGATTGTGGGAGACGGTGTTGAGGAGGAGACTTCGATGTCTATAACTTTCTCGAGGAGCCTGAGAGTAGGTGTTAGTGCTGTATGCATATCAAGGGGTTGGATGTATAAGTCTATCTCTAACGGCTCAAATGTCGTCTGGTGACCTGAACCTCCAAGCTGTATGAACTCTCGGAGTAGGAATTGAGCAGCGAGTCTTCGACATGATGCCCAACCCTCATGCTTGGTCTCTACACATCTTTCCCAGATTGCACCTACCAATCTTTAAACCTGCCGACGCATTCTGCCAGATCTCCCCTCGTCTCGAACTTTGGATACACGATGGCGCGGACATCGACTTTAGGAAGAGCATGGCTAACCTGTTTGATGGAGGAGTCAGTAATGGCTATACCAGGAGCGTTTAAGGAAATGGATAAGACATGTCTCTAAAGCCATTGTGAGACATGGAGAATAGTAAAGTATGGGCTCCCCCATTAACCTACTAGAGCTCGTAGATGTTCCGGGAAGCCTCCAAAGGTGTCGTCTCCTCCCTAGGTCTTGAGTTAGTTGTGGTCTTACCAATTGAGTCTATGGATACGAGAAAGTGCGATGAGTACCTTGAAGCCATGAATGAAACACAAAACAAGGGTCTTCTTCATCGTGGAGAAATCATGGTGATGATCTAAAGATACACCTATCGAGGAGGATAAGGATAAGCATATACCACAAGGCTGAAGTGGGGTTCCGCTTTCCGCCCTCCCATCCACTCATACTATGCCAAGCTTTGCGGGGTGGGGCGGCACGTTCCTCCTCTTTCGGGAAGGAATCGAACGCTACTTCATCCCCAAGCTCTTTCCTCGTATTATGAGCCAATCAATGAATTGGACAAATAGAGCATTTACCAATCAATCATCTTCCAAGTGAGAGAGTCTGAAAGATATTCACGTGTTACTGACTGCCTTGCTGGCCACTATACTCCTTCCTTCACGTGCATTTTGGTTACCACCTTTCTCTTATTCTTATGGAAGGAAGCCAGTAAATCCATTACAGCTATTTCATAACTCTAATCCTCCCTCCGTTCCAATCCCTAGCACTCTCGTTCTTCGCCTTGTGTCTTTGGACTCTAGTTGAGCCAACAGAGCTCTTCTTGACCTTCGTCTGCCTCACTGTTCCAAGCGCGTCTCATTCATTCCCGCCAGCCATGTCCGTTCGACTTGTTCAAAAAGAGCCGCATCCTACTGGACTTACAGGTCGGACTGTGTTCGGCGCGCTCAATTTCTTGACTGGCCGTAGTCGTCCTCTACCAGATGCTCCAAAAGTACCCAGTAGTCGACGATGGCAGTCCATGGGACTACCAGCAAATCGCCAAGCAAGAAGCAACTATCAGCCACCACCTATCACAACTTCACTCCCGAAACGGACTCGTGCTATCAGTCCTTCTCGTCATGGGAAGGAAAATTTACCTCATCCTTTGTATGACCAAGAAGAGTCCCCACTCTTCGACCTTCCACCGGAAGTGCTAGATATGATAATTGAGTATACTATTGGTAACCAACATCTGCATATCCTGAGACGTCCTGGCGGAAAACTTGGCTATAAAGAATGTGCCCAGGCCGGGTCCAGTGATCGGGGAACATGTTGGGAACGGTGTCGAGGGTCCAAGCTGGATACTGGACGATATAACCGATCAGGTGAGGAACGGGAGGATTTAATGGTACTTCTACAGACGTGTCGGAAGTTGTAGGTCAACCCAGTCCTTACCCGCCATGGAAGCGACAACTGACGCGGCATCAGCTATGTTTCTGCGGTTCGTTTTCTATATGAATCTACCACCTTCGACTTCGATAGCATGGAAAGTTTCATCACGTTCTCGACCTCAGTACTTCCCCATCGTTTCGACAGTATTCGGCATCTCTCCTTTGACTTCCGTTTCGCTACCTCTCGCTTTCACTTCGAAGGCACGCCCCAAATCGACTGGCCTCGCTGGGAGCGTATGTGGAGAGTAGTAGGCAGCATCAAATCTTTGCAAACGCTGCGAGCCAGAATAGCTTGGCACAAGGAAGATCCGGGTGTAGTGACTGAGAGAAGATGGTTGGACGAGCTGATTCAGGTCACTGGTTTAAAAGTATTTGAGCTGGAGTTACCGGGCTTGCTGGAGGCGGAGAAAAAGGTTGACGAAGGCTTTAGAAGAGCCCATGGGGAGTGGGAGTTTGTTGTTACGAGGAGACAAAGTATGATTTGAAGATAGGTTGAGGTGCCTATTAAGACTATGGTCCAAAGAATAAGTCTGCTCGTGCAAAACAGCCTCTTACCGACAGTGGTCCCAGCTATCAAGGCCAAACATCCAAAGGAAATTGCAAATGTCCGTTCTTTCATGTGCGTCCATGTTCTCAAGTTGTGCACTAATCGCCCTCCTAAGAAGGTCAAGACTACCTTTCAACAAGGATAAGCAAGTGCACTTGTTTTTTGAAGATTCAAAAGCCCAAGCAGGCGCATATCATCTAAGGGTTTTTTTAAAGGTATGATTTCTGGTCATTATACATTTTCAAAAGCTGATCCATCAAAGTCGAAGCTCGTGACTGGGACGCCTTTGTTTCCTATTGTCCTCCTAAACCGGGTCAAAAATCCTCCAAGATGTATCCAGAAAAGCAAAGCCCAATACTTGTTCCAATTTAAATCTGTAAGAATGTTAGCTTTGGATATCTAAGGTGTTTGGTAGAGGACCTACCTAAGGATATCTTGCAGTATGTTTGTGATCCAAGAAGAGCAGTGAAACCATTTCCCCAAATCAATCAACTACCTCGAGCTCATGGAAGAGACGACAGCCGATCAGCTCTCTGGTAACCTGATGAGCCTTTAAATCACAGCCTGAAACACAAGTCAGTCGCACATCTACAAAATAAAAGATGACTGAACTCCAAAATGAGGAATAATAAGAAATCACCATTTCACATTCAAACACCCCTCCATTTTCTTTCAGTCATCGCATAGTCTGCCTCCGTCGCATCCACAACTTTGCATCCGCAGATATCAACCGCCTCGTCCAGATAAACTAGATCTCTGACCTCTGCGTGGAGTGGTGTCTGCTGGATGTGATCCAGTGCACCGGCGGCGGAGAGGAACGCCTTGTGGCAAGGGAGACATTCGAGAATGTAGTAGGCTTTGCTACCGGGTGGGAATTCGACTAGGCCAGCAGATGGTTGGAGGTCTTCCATGCGAAGGGGGATGGGGCGAGGTGGTGGGTGTCGTAGGTGTGGTGGTGGCTTGTTATGAGGTTGGTTAATGAAGCCGTAGTCGGCTGGGAGGTCGTAGCCACCTGCTGATGGCTCGGGGTAGGAAAAGCTCTCGACAGCACGGGTCTCCTCCGCCTCACTACCGGTGTGCATTTGTATTGGAGGAGAGCTTTCGCTGGATTCTAAGTCATCCTGGGAGTGCTGGATTGGACCCAGGATTCCTCCGCCTGGGATTGCAGTCTCTCCTTGGACGAGAGAAATTCTGGCGGGGCCGATAGGTCGGGCTTGGGCGCTTGCTTGGTATGAAATCGCTGAAGGTTTCCGAGTGGTTGGAACGCTACCTCTGGTACTTGTAACGGCAGCGGCAGCAGCAGCAAGGGAGCCATATGGCGAGTTGTACGGAAGCATGTTGTGCGAGAGTGGATAGGGCTTTGTCATGAGTGAAGAAGTGTTGTATGTTAGATGTCGAGGCTGCAAGTTGGACACAGACTTCGAAGATATCGCTGAACGTGAATTCGAGGGAAAATTTCGAAGCGGATCTCGAGAATCTATATCGAAATTATCATACAGAAAAGAAAAAGACAAAGGGTTTTTATACCTTTAAATCTACCGAGTCATGATGGTTCTAGCGCGTGTGCGGCCGCGGGTCTTGTCGTGCAACTCGACTTTCTCGCCTGTTCCATCTTTGCGATAATAAATTGAATGAATCTGTGCAAGCGGATTTGACACTGTGTGTCGCAGAATGGGCGGCGACGAGTAGAACTAATTGCCTTTGTTTACGAAACGGCTTGGCGTTGACCTCGCTTAGCGAGATTTCTGCTAGCGCGATGTCTTGACTTGGTGGTTTTCGGGGTCGGGTTAAATATATAGAGGTTGACAATGGATTTAAAATTCCAGTTGTACATCGATTGACTCATCGGGGTGGCTCTTCTGGATCTATGTTAATAGGGCACCAACTCCTCTTACAGCTTGAGCCAGTGACAAAACATCCTCCAATCCTTCTCGCGGTAATTGAATTTATGGTGATAAGATTGATCCAAAGAGTCCTAGGAAGATATACAAATTTCTATCGACTCGCCGAGTCTCGTATGATTGTGCTATCCTTGAGTATGCAGCCTAGTGTGTTAGATTCTAAGATTTGTCTGATGTCATCTCGTTTGCTATGAACTGATCTAAAAACTTGATGCATGTGGCCTTTTTGAGAAGCTTGCGTGGTGGTAAATAGGTCAGAGATTATGGTTACTTTGTCTCTGCGCAAATTTCTAACATTAAAGCCTAGTACGCGATCCCCTCAATATGCTTTCGGAAACTTTGTCACTAGCTCTGAAGATGACACCAGCCAGCAGGAGAGGAATTTCATACAGAATGTGACAAATGGGGCCCTGGCCGGGTCTAGATAAAACGATAGAGATTTTCAGATTTGATGTAAGATGCATATTGAGAACATAGATCGTGCTTTGCCTCTCCCAAATCCTGAAGGTCCGCTAACGCAACTTCCATCTTGATGATGTCGTACATTTTCTGCTGGGTGACCTAGATTCGTGTAAGGATCCGAGGGTGGAAAAGTTTAGCTCCAGCGAATTAATGTAGGGAATTCATGTCATACCACCTGGTGTAGTCGTGAAATACTCATGTGACTATCGAAGTAATTTGCGAAGTTCACATTATGCCACTTAGTAGGTCAGTAAATACTTGTAGGAGACTGGAACTTGATTTCAGAACAATATCTTAGAGTCATTTCGTATCGCAGCTTCAGTCTTGGTTATTTTTGCCTCCATAGTAGCCCCAGTAAGGGTCTTGCTTCGCCGGCACAAAGTCAGACCCGTCTCGATCGTGGTTACCTTTTGAATCGACGTGCTTCCCATATCCTCGAGGTTCCTAGATACATATGTCATTAAAGTTGTGCCTCTGTCGAAGCGCAACCAAATCAAAACTCACATTAACATAACTTTATAACCACCCTCGACTTGATTTCAGCATCATCATGGGCCCCTGCGAGGATATTTATAATCGGCAAGGTCAACCTGCCTTCGAGTTCTAACCAGATTACACTTGGACAGCTAGTGATAAACTACTATACCCCACTCTTTCAAAGCTCATGCGCCACCCTCTCAGAAGCAATCCTGCCAATAATCAATCAGGGTTTGACAATAGAGGTTCCCAAGAACTCAAAACTCAAGTTGTCGAACCTCGAGCTGTCTCAAAATTTCACCCAGACCCCTGTTGGATCGCCGAGAACGAAGCAATATTTTTCTCGTCTAACAAGCCAGAAATTGCCGCCAGCATTTTTCGAAAGTATCAGCCTGGGCTTGATGATGAAGGTCCGTTAGCAAACGATTCACGTTCACTCGGACCTTCACAGCCTCAAGACCAAAGCATTGACAGCGATTCAAATGTGGTCCATATCGACGGCCATCGCACATCAGGAGAATTGTGTCCTTTGGCCATTCCTTCTGCTAGCTATTTGGAAACGGGTTACGATAGCATTCCTGCTCCAGCGGAACGTCCACCATTCCAAACCCTTGATTCTAGCAGGCCCACAAGCGAAACATAAGACGCAACATTCTCACAGGCCACAAGTGAAAGAAAGCTTGGGAATGTCGAGAAGTTCGAGCACAGCTTTTCATATTGAGGAGAGTAAGAGTGATGTTGTGACATCAGGTCACGACTTTGGGCTTGGGATCAGTGATGGGCATAATGCCACATCCATCTCTGGAGGAATTTTGGGCCCAGATTTAACATACAGTGGGCGACCCTCGATTGGAATGGTCAAAGTGATACTAAGATATCAAGTTATGACTTTGCATTTCGTATCAGCGAAATGAATAATGCCGCTCACATGACTGAAGAAAGTTTGGGACCGAGTAGTAACATGCAGTCGGCCGCCCTCGATCGTCCACGCAGGAGAAACCCCGTTGCAACGTTCAAAGGCAGAATTCAAAAACCACGTTCCCGTCATTCCGCTCGAACAAGTCTCGACACACGAAGTCCTGGCTCAACCTTTAACGAATAACACTCCACCAAGTGTACCATCCGCTTCTAATTCAACAGTCGTTCGCCACAAGCATCGTTTCCAACCACAACATCCTCAGTCGCGGGTCCTAGCACGCGCAAATTCTTCGGCTAACAAAAGCATACACAGCCTTTGTGAATAGATTTCCCGGTCGAGAGGGTAACAAATCCATCGGCTTGAATCAACTGACGCGTAAAGATTTCATCGTAAAAGGGGAACGGGCATACTATGCACTTATGTGTCCCGTACCATGGTGCAGTCATAAGAGTTTCCGGGGCGTCCTTGGCTTACGACTTCACATTCTAGGAAGCGCGCAGATGAAGAGCGAGCAGATGAAGAGCACCAGATTATAGGAATTAGTGATATGAGCGATGCCGAGATGATCGCCCTCTTTGGACACCCTCTCGTGGATGCTTCAGGTCAGCTTGTCAGCTACTAATCGTTGAAGAAATGGCGAACCCGACTGGACATCTGCGCAGGGAGGGTTAGCAATTTGACGGGGAGGAAACCCAAGCATGGACCACTTGAGAGCTTGTTCAAACTCACAGAAACTACCTTCAGGACGCCAATAATGTGGTCGTTCAAAGTCATAAAAATCGTTCTATGACTCTACGCTACAGCTTTTGAAAGCCATTTAAACTTTCTGGAACTTCGTGCCACTGATCGTTTGGAAGTCACCGAAACATTTCAGGACTTTGGATTTCGCTTTACCGGTCAACCTCGTCCTGTGTCAGCCAACGCCAGCAAATGTCATTTGAAAGTCACCAAAGCATCACAGAACTTCGGACTTCGTTTTAACAGTCAAGCTCGTATTGTATCAGCCAACGCCAGCAATTAGACGTTCTACCGCTTCTCTCTCTTTTAATCTCTGGCTTATCTCTCCTCTCTATTACTCCTATTGCGCTTTCATCTTGAATGGATCGGTATCGCCTCGGGAAGACAAGCTCTTTCTGTAGGTCTGATGATTGATGATTGATAATTCACCGCTGTGTTCTTCGACACCTCATGCTGACCCGTTGCTTGGACCGCTGGAAGGAACTTTTGTTTTGACATTGTCGACGTTGTAACCTGCGGCCCTCGCGCATAGCGGACGAAGTGTTGAGGAAGTGGTAGTTTGTCCCAATCAATAACTGAATCGTGTCACTCTGTTCCGTGGATTCAATTAGTCCTCTCAACATAGTATCTTATGTCGGCTCGGTAGATGTCGTCTGGAATACTTTTAGGCGCGTAGCTTCGTTGGACCCATGCACGTATTGGAGCGGGCCAATCGAATCTCTCGTTGGTCGAAGCTGGAGCTGTTTATACCTTTGACAATGGTCGCTGCTCAGAAACATGTTTAATTCCAGGTTCCAAACCCTTCTTTTCTTTTGCGTTGGCCCTTCTTTGGTCATGCTTCTTCTGTCTCTTGAATGCCGGAGCTTCGGAGTGTGCCTCAATTGATGGCCTGCAAAAATGTGACAGCGCATCGTCTTGAGTCGTTCCGTCCTCTGCAAACAGGTATTCCGTATCATCAGCATCGGAGTCCGAGGCATCAGAATTCTGTACACTGTGGGCAACTTCAACATACTCGTGGGCTGGCGTGTGAACTGGTGCTTGGGCTGAAGTGTTGACGATGGCTTCCATTCTTTTTCTCCGATTCATGTTGACATGATTTACAATGTCGTAAAAATCCTCGGAGGCCTTTTCGACTTGTTGATTTGATGAGGGAAGAGAAGAAACGAACGAAGTGACTGATTCGGCGTCTGAAACATAGTCCTCTGCTTCTGGTGCATGATCTAAATTTATAACTTCCTTGTTGATAATGAGTGATGCTGTTCAGATAATGACTTCTGGGACGTAGTATTGAACACGCATCATGGACTCATCCTCTAGCGCATTCACCAGCTGCGATTGGATCTCGGAAGCATAGTCTCCATTAAAATCACTAACTTGACAGAAGGGACCCATGCAGTTTGCTACAAAGGCGTCGCGGCGAACCTTGTCGTTCTTGATTCCGGTTCCAGTACCCTCATATCCCAAACCATTCTCAGATTCAGACTCGTAATCATCGACAGATTCATCGATAGAGCCTTCATAAGCCTCCTAGTCAGAATCAAGCTCATCGAAGTCGATTTCATCGTCAATGAGCACTACCAAAACCCTCAATTTCGGGAAGAAATGTCGGATGAGGTAGGCATTCCTGTGTATAGACCTCCTCAGAACTTCACGACTGATAGCCAACGCTTCGATGTGATTGAAACAATCGGGCCTTCCGTCAAAGCTGTACTCGTCGCCATTGGTATATCTCGCACGTGCCTCCACATACTCCGCGTAACCATGTTCCACAGCGCTGAATTCCACATCGCGAATATGCACAATATCAAAATCGTACCTGATCCAAGGCGTACTGGCAACATTGTTGTGTTTGTCTCTGGGCTTATTGTTGCGATAGACTCGACGTGAGACGGTGTACGATTCTCTAAAGGTTTGTGGCATAGGAGGTGGGTTTTTAGGAATATATTGCCAGCTTAAGTCGCCTTTCAAATTTTCCAGCCATCTTCCCTCTAGCTCAACGATTCGTGGTCCAGGTAGAGCAAAACGCCAAATCCGGCCATGGACCTCAGCAGGCAAGCGAGCGAAGCGTGTAAAAGATTCCTGGGATGTGGGCATCCCTATATACTCCGCAATATCTATGTTATCCACCAGAGTCTTGCGAAGTGTTGTGGTGAGATGTCGATATAGTTCACGCCAGGTCGTGGGATTGGGTGATTGGCTCGGACGACGGCGGACACTTCCCTCCACGTTGGCCATGAGCTCCTCGACTTCTGCTGCTGTCTTCGGTAGTGGGCCATCGAAAGTTGTATTAGAAGAAGGGGAACTCCAGTCAGGGTAATTGAGGTCACTGTACTCATACATTGTGGTGGTTGAATGGTATTGATGTGCTGGCCCTGGGTGACGCGACGTTCTCGAGAGCTGTCGCGTCGGCACGTTCCTTGCTTCGGAGAGGGACAACAAATGCGAATACGAAGATGCAGACTTGTCTGGGTAGAAAGAGCTGGGAATGGGAAACGGCCATGATCTTGGAAATGATGTGAGAGCATTCAATTGAATCCTGCTAGATTATTGTAGACGTTCATATGCTAGTAATTTTTTGTAATGAAATATATTCACAATCCAGGCGAGCCAAAAGTATACTTATATATCTGGCGAAGCGACAGGCAGTTCGGCATTAAAGTTACAAAAACATCTGGGAACATTCACGGGGATTGTAATGAAATTGCCCAAATATACAGAGGACTCTTAATTGTGAAGAAAGATCTAGGTAAGTACTTGTTCCAAATCTAAGGCTATTCTATGATTACTGAGTAATCGGGCCCTGTTGACCTACCGGACACGATCATGATATCTCTGTACTCATTCAAATATACTTAAGTTCTATAGCTTCTCATTCCCTATGATCTTTCCGCTCTCTTCTATGGCCGGTAGACCTTCTCTTAAACAAACATCCTCCCCTACCAGACCCATCTTCCTCATCCCCTCGAACCAAAGTAGCCTCATTTTCTGCTTGCTTCTCGTCTTAGAATATCTCACCACGCCATCTTGCCACGAACTAGCAATCTGAATATCCTTTCCCTCCTCATCACCATCTCCTAACTTCCATATTCTACTCTCATGCACTCCTCTCCCATGACCACTCGTTGGCGTCCATGCCTCCTGAATCCACCACTCTCCTTCCTCGACGAGCAAGTCCTTGCTAGAGACGTGAAAGATCACCGAGTGGGATAAGCTTCCCATTTGGCTTATGTCCTCGCTGGTGTTTAGGGCTTTGGGAATGAGATAGAGAGAATTGCGATCGCTGGCGTAGAGATGTGCGCAAGCGTGAAGATTGGGATTGGAGAGCGGTATATGTCCGAGAGGTGTATAGTAGTTCAATTGGCGGTAATTTGCTGGGGGACGATTCGCGTTGAAGTCGGCCATATCGACGCGATGTACTGCTAAACCTGGGAAATCGTTGGGGAAAGGGTAGCGGAATGTTGCTCTATCTGCCCTGGGCCGTTGTCAGTATGCTTATTACCGAGACGAAGAGACGTTTCCTCCGCTTGTGGAAAATGAACAAGGTCTGATGGAGGTAAATCATAACAGTCGTCCCCGGCAATAGCTGAGATCAGGCTCTAGAATCATAAACTACTCAACGGGGGAAGTCTTGTGAGATTATCGGAACACGGAATACGACTTGAGTACATGTTCTAGGACAGTTTTGTAACATTGAATCAGAGTTAAGAAGCAACGAGGCAGGACAAAATCTAACCTTTTCCAGAGACAAATCTCCCTAACTTCGAAACATAACGACTGTATGCATGCTAGATTTCGTAGGAACACTGTTTCATTCGCCAGGGGTCACTATGGGTTGAACCAGTCGAAATTCTAGTGCCCTTGTGCCCAGGAGAAGTTTTCCAGCCACTTGACTGGCCATACGGTCTTTCTGATTGATCAAAAACACAAAGAGATGCCATCGTAACTCACCAAGCAGCATCAACCCTTGGGACGAACGGCCACCTGTCTGGCTTCCTGCCTTCAATAACACTCTTATACCGTTCTCTCACTCCACTCTCGGTCTGATGGCCCGTAACATATCCCTCATCTCTCTTGAAACTGATCATCGAGGAGAAACACACGCTACCCAATTCTCCCGTCACATCTTTGATCACAAAATCTTGACTATGGTTTCTGAAGGAAGATTTAGACCATGACTTGAATTTAGCTGGCGACGTAGGCTGCCGGACCTGGACTTGCCGCGTACAATACGAGCGGCCTTCGGAGAGATGTGAGATACTGTAGACATATGGCCGGTCAACTAATCCGGGAAGTGGGAAAAAGCCGTGTACGTTCTGGTGGTGTATTAGCCAATTTTGCGATAAATTGAGTAGATCCAAAAATGGTAGCTGGATATTGAAGTCGTATGTACTTTCTGATTACTACAATACGAAAGTTGAACTAGTTGCTTGAAAAAACGATACTCTTTCTTACGACGGAAATGAAATGGGAATACGTGAAATTGTCTCAATACAAAGAGACAGTACACATACATGTACAACCATGCCTTCCCCAACCGATAAACTCGCTGCCCATACACTCTGGGCAAAAACATGCCCTCCATAAGCTGCGTTTTGTCCAGGGTTGTACGCAGGCCGAGTGGACATGAACCTTTCTTCGCCTGCATCATTTTCTAATGGAGGTAAGGAGATGAGAGTCATGAGTTCCGTGAAGGATAGTCGGTCATCATTATTGTCCCTGGTGTTCATGGTGCTACTAATTGGTATTTTGAGCAGAGTCAATGAACTGGAATCGATCGACGATGAGAGTAGAATCGAGGCTGTTGTGCAGTTAGAGTTGAGGAACTAGGTGTTTCGACTGAGCCGAGGCAAGAGGCTCGCCAATTTCAACTCATAAGCGAGAGGCATTTCTCCTACTATGAAGCTAGGAAGGCGAGAGGGAACATACTTGAATGCACAAAATCATAAACACAGAAAGCTTAAGAGTCAGTACAGCCTAATTAAGTGGAAGTTTCAGTCTTGTGAGTTACGGCTTGATATAGGCCCCAGCTTCTCATACCTTTATCCCGAGTTTCGCTAACTCTAGCATTGCAGGCATTCTCAGTCAGGTTTAATTCCATGTATTTCCAGTATGCAGGCCAAGAAGGAAGGGAGCTCGCTCTGCTGTTACTTGCACCGGAACTTCAATTACGGAATGATGATGGCAGAAAAACTCGACACAAAGAAGAGGCTGTCTGCCTCATGATACAATATGATACATATGGGCTACCAATACATAAATCATCACCTCTGTAGCGATAGATATTTTCCACCAGAGTGGCGAGCCTCCCAACCTCTCGCCTTCTGCTTCGGCTTGAGCGCAATAACCTTCTTTCTCTTGAACTCGATATCCGCACCCTCAATGCCCGCTCGGCTCATCACTCCGGCTGTTCCTTCATCCCAAATGCTGCGGAAGATGCTCATACCAATTGGCGTGACTTGATACTTGTCGACAAAACTCTTCAAATTGAACTTGTCTCTGTGCACCGTCTTCTTCAAATCCGCAATGTTGAACGTCTGTCCGGGTTTTTGCTGGATAACAAATACGGAATAACGATGGTATGGGGATCCCTTCTGAGCGAATGGTGGTAACCAAGGCAGGACGAGCTGGGATTCGGTGGCGTGAGATAGAGGTAGAGATGTATCTGTCGGGGAGATTCGGATGTTGGTAGCTAAGTAGTGACATCGAGACATAAAGCTGTCCTTATCAACAAGTGGCACATCTGAATCGATCACTGCAACAGTGACCAGTCTCTCGCCCTTATCAAAGACCTGTACCTTCAATCGTGCTGGAACCTCACTGACTCGGGAATCGATGAACTCCCCGGGTTGAACATTCCTATCTCTGAACGCCATCTTGACCTCTGTAGTGGGTTCGAAATGAGGCAAGACGTCGGGCACTATGCCAAATTGTTCTATGCGCTGGGCAATGATAAGTCGCGGAAATTTGCGCCACTGCTTGTCTGCTAGGTATCGATAGATGGGCTTATTCATATCCCCTTCACACCATTAGCAATGACGAAATCCCCAGGTATCCAATGCTTCACATACCCTCTCCGTCCTCAAATCGCTTCTTGATCAAAGGATCATTGATATCCGCTTGGATCTTCAAGTATTCCAGATGCCTCCTCATACTGTCAAGCCTCCTCTCCTTGGTCTCCTCTCCACCCTTAATGTTTGCAGCATCTGTAGCCACCAGCTTCGATATCCGTAATCGCTCTGTTGCGATCATCTTCATCTTCTCTGCTCGGTCTGCGGCCAGCACTTTCCTAGCTTCCTGGAAACATTGATATGGGAGCTGTTCGAACGGAATGTCGTCGGAATTCTTCAGTGCGGCACGGCGTCTCCTAGATCCGATTGGTAGCACACCACTCTTCATCAACTTCTTCTCGTGGCTTGGGTTCGTGACTGTCGCTGGATCGAACGAAGGCTTTAAAGGGACTGCTTCCTCAGTGACTGCTTCATTCGTCCGGGAAGAGCTCGTAAAAGTTCGAATGAATCTTGTAGTGTGCGATGAAGCTTGGGAGCGTTTGAGGCATCGTGCCAATGGCCTTGCAGCCTTCTGGCAGGTCGACATTATTGCGTTGGTACTTGCCGTTGATGCATCTCTAAATTTGTTGATGGTTCCAGATTCAGCGGAGAAACGTTCCCCCGCGTTCCGAACTGATTTTCAACTGACCCTTGGATATGCTACTCATCCCAGGAGCAGTCGACGAGTGGTTAGATGTTAACAATGGCGTCGAAAGGATTGCAGAGCTTATCGAGAAGCTTCAGAGCGTTGCGAGTGTTTCCGTCGGGCGCAAAAGATCCTTTAAGAGTAAGATTTATATATTTCAATGTATACATCTGCTAATATATTCAACAGCAATGTCTAGCACCACGACTCGGAAGGTCAATGGCAACAGAGACTGCGATGCCTTCGAATGCGGACTCAACTCAAGAATTCAATCCTACGTTCCTCGAAACTGCTGCGGACCCCTTATACTCCCTCCCAGGTGGGCTGCATCCAAACCGAGATTTATGCTCAATGCTAATAGTTAAAGCCCCAACCGTCCTCACAACCATCTACGATTTCCCCACGATGGAGCCCTTACGATTCGAATCCTTCGACAGCAAGCATTTACATTTACCACTCCGTCGAGATATCCTGCACCGTGCTATAGTCTTCGAGGGTGATGCCACACGTCAGGGAACCGGAAGTACAAAGACCCGTTACGAAGTCCACGGATCCCACCGTAAGATCAGACCGCAGAAGGGAACAGGAAAGGCCCGCTTGGGTACGAGGCAATCTCCCATGCTTAAAGGAGGAGGAAAGTCTTTTGGACCACATCCCCGAGACTTCTCTACGGAACTACCAAGGAAGATGTACGATTTGGCCTGGAGGACGGCTTTGAGCTGGCGCTACAGACGAGGGGAGCTGATCATCTGCGAGAATGGCATGGATACTATGCCTCGGGAGCCTGGTTTCATCAAGCGTATCTTTTCGCACAATCACTGGGGCAAGGCTGATGGGAGGACACTGATTGTTGTAAACAGCAAAGCACGGGCTTTGGGGATGGCCTTAAGAGGTGCTGGTGAAGACGGAAGACTTCTGCGGGTGCGACAGGTTGATGTCAAGGACTTGCTGGAGACGGGAAGAGTGGTTATTGAAAAGCGAGCGCTAGAGATCATATTGCAGGAGCATCAAAGTGACCTGGTACCGAAGATTAAAAGTGTATGATGGGTCATGTATCCGAGAGCTCGGTGGGCTTTGTATATCTCTGTACAATGATATCAAATCAGCTAACCTTAGGGTGATGCATCGATGCCATGCCAGTGAGAGGTGACTGTCTTGTTAAGGACTTGCGACTGTTACCATTGGCGGAAGAGGTACGAACTATTGCTTTTTCTTGGCATGTTCACATTGCAGCGCATGAGCTATACTTCCTGCTTCTGGATATCTCCAGACACAAAGTATCTGCACAATATGAGAGAAGTGCTTATATTTCCCTGGCAAATGTACTGTGAGGTAGTGAGGATGGTAAACTCCAAGGTTGAGGACCTCCTGGTTCGAAACCTGCTCAAGGTATCAAAGGACTTCTCGGCCTAGTCTCAGGTTCCCAGCTATACTCATCGCTTATCATGTACTAATTTACTTGGTGTGTACAGAAGTACAGAATATCTAGCACGTTGGCGAACACTCGTCTTGACTGCCTCCCTCTAGGGATTTGATTCCGTGGCAAGGCCAATGAATGATACACATGTCCATTTTTCGTTAAGCAAGTGTCTAGCATCAATACAAAGTACGTACTAGACAGCATGTTACAAACGTCCTCTCATCGTCTTTTGCCGATTGCTAATAGAAGCTAGCTCGCGTGGTCGCTTCACTGATATCGAGTATCTATTTCGTCATCATTCGAGACCTGAACACAAATCTGTAAGCCATTGGATTGGAACATGTTCGCACAAGAACGCATTGCGGAGCTCTATTGCTCCACAATCTCGATATCCGATCGAGCATCGCGCCATCTAGTCCGACGACGTCACTGGGTCTGCTCTTATCGCCAATACCTTTCTTTGACTCCTCTGACCTCTGTCTCGCTTTCATTACGATCACGAAACCTCGAAACAGAGCACTTTCTCAACGCAAGACTTGACTATATGTATCTATCCATTCTACGCCAGACCTCACCTACACCAAGTCAGTCGAAAACCTAGAGCCGCCACAACTACATCTTACATCATGTTCTCACCTCACACTTCGTACAGTCCATCACTTAACATCAAGATAATCACTGAGAGAAGCGAAACTTATCCGGAGCACCGATTATCAACCTCCCCGACCGTCCGCAATTCGCACACTTCGAAGCACAACTGAATCTCTGCTCATCCGCACGAACGATTCTTTCATCCGCGGAAACCAAATCCGGGTGTGACCCAAGACAGACACCGAGCAAACCCAAAATTCGCCGCTTCGCTAAGGTACCGTAAGCGAAAAGCAATACATCATCCCGTTCCGTATTCAAACCTTACTACCTACGCTACGTCCTCTACATTTCTACTTAAGGTAGCCCTCCTCTCTTCTTTTCACGATCGTGTCACCGCAGCGAAGTGAGATGGTATCGCTATTACAGTGTCACGTCACGCTTTTTTTTCTTCCCTGAAGAGAACGCGATGCGGTAACGAGGTTCGCTCTTCAACTTTCATCTTGACTTTAACTTTACGTTACAACACCTCTCGCCACCTCGTTTGAACCATTTACATGTCCACGGCTTCATCTTCTTCTTTCCTCCCTCTACTTCATCCTGGCTTTATTAGCGACCATCCTGTTCAATTCCTTCCGCCCTCCACCGCATCAGCGATCCATCTTCCGAAAACACAACACATTCTCGAATGTGCCTGCTCACTCGTTCACTCGCTCATCATCACCCCACGAAAGAGGGATATACCACCACTTCACGCGCAAACTCTTACAAATTTCCACGCTTCCACAAGAAGAAAAACCCCACTCATCACCCATGCACCAAAACTTCAACACCACGGAACACTTTCCCATCGATAGTGTTACACATCAATACAGCTTGGGGTGGAGGTGGATGAGCAAGAGAACCCCTAGCTACCGCCCACGCACCAAAACGACAACAACAAGAAACACTTTCCCTGTCGATAGTAGGACACATCAATACACCCTACCCTGATAGATAAGAACAAGCACGAGGTATGGGACACCCTGAAGATAAGAACGGGCACGAGGCATGGGAGATCTCTTGCTGGACACAACATCAGAATCTAGACGAAGACGAAATGACTGATTGCTAATTCCTTATCCCGTGCTACCTTCTACCAAGTCGAAGGAAGGGGAAAGACAAGACCAAAACAGCCGGCCTACGCCCGTTTCGAGTCGAAAACTTTGAGCATCCTCAAGGCAAGCCGAAGGAAAAGATACTAGGTAACGCTAGACACTTAATGAGGACTAGTCCCAACAAGCGTAGGAATTTTAGGGAGGATAATACGTCTTCACTATGGAAGTATACGGATACCAACAAATCTGAGCGAGCGATACGTGTCACAGTCTTGCAATTACCCATCAGGAAAAGACAACCAGTTATCATCGCAATCGTTAATCGTTAACATTATATACTTTTACAACAAAGTCTGCCGACAAGCTGATGGCCAAACACTTTTAAGCTTGGAGAATTCTCCCTCCACCCACCAACTGACTTCGCAGCGGACTTTAGGCAGCTTACATCGCATAGATGAGAATACAAAGCCTCAGACTACTATCCCATCTCCAATTTACTTGGCTCATCTCTCCCCAGCCAGGGTTTGCCTTTCGATGGGACACAGCTGAATCGTGCACTCAAATAAATCCGCTCAACCGGCAACGAAAATTTCAGAAAACAGAGAGCCATCGACTGTAGCCAGGGGGTTTACAGCCATAGAGGTACCTGTGTAGACGGAATCATCGAATCCTTCGTCTTCTTGGCCAGGGGAATCTTTCTTGGCACCCATTGGACTGTCAAAATCGACCGCAGAATCATGCCGGCTGTTCGAACCGTTGGATCCTTCTCGGGATTTGTGGGTTTCGTAGATGTCCGTGTTGATCCTCATGTTGTGGTCGATTAGGTTGGCAGCCAGGAGCGAAGGGGCTGAGACGGTTTCCGAAGGTTGCTGGAACATTGCTTCATTGTTAGTGTTATGGGGTGACATTGGCTGTTGGCTGTTCTGTCGTGAGGCTGTCCCATCCGAACCAGGCTTTTCGGGATCTGGAATATTCTCTCTGGTAATGTAGCCTTCATGCGATCTTTCCATGATAAGTCCTGGAGAAATTTCGCTTCGTGCCTGATTGCAGTTGTCGATCTGGGCTTGAAGCTTGGCAGCTACTTGGGAGATAGTATCCAATCCGGTGCGGGTCAAGTTTTTCTGTTCTTCACATTCACAGCTATTTTCCAACGAGAGTGCGAGATTCCGGAGACTTTGTAACTCATCCTCTACAGCTGCAACCCTGATCCAAGCGATCTCATTCTCTTGACGTTCCTTGATCAGGTTGTCTTTCGTCTCAGCTTCCGCACCCTTCTTCTTCTGTCGACATTTCTGTGCAGCAGTTCTGTTCCGCTCTAAATGAAGCTTTCTTCTGAGTGCGATTTGCTCCTCCGTAAGTTGCTTCTTTCTAGCACCTCGCCGACGTTTTGGCTTAGGCTCATCGCCAGCGCCTGGGTTGACATTTGGGATTTTCTCGACTTCCGAATTGCTCGTGGCATTCGATCGTTTTGGTGACTTTTGCTGTGCTTGTGCGACGTCACTATGTGGTTGTGATTGGTAAACGGGGACAGATCTTGGATTCATGTCCACCGCAAAGTCTCTGCGTGAAGCAGGTGGTGCCGTTGCAAGCATTGCGTTTGTCGGTTCGTAAGAGAATGGCTGTACGCTGGCTGGAATGGCAGGAAACGGATACTCGTTAGCACTGATGTACTCCCCTCCCATGACATTTCCACTTTGCTGGAAGTCACCTGGCATGTTTGGATATTGCGAGTCGTCGCCAGAGGGGGTATTATTTAACAGGTCGCTGAAATCACAAAGGGCATTATCGTACATGCCGGGTGTGAGAAGGACTTCATTGGAGTACATGTTGCTCATATTGCTTCCGGCATAGTTGCAGCCCGCCTGGTAGTCCATGGTGTCGGTGATTTGTAAAGCACCAGAGGTGTGGACT
The DNA here is from genome assembly GCA_900074885.1 of Rhynchosporium graminicola. Lineage (NCBI taxonomy): Eukaryota > Fungi > Ascomycota > Leotiomycetes > Helotiales > Ploettnerulaceae > Rhynchosporium > Rhynchosporium graminicola. The sequence continues at coordinate 218,339 of FJUW01000013.1, forward strand.
GAGCTTACAAGGCTGGCCTAAAAGCTCAGCGAGGAAAACCGTTCTTGAGATTTGCTTGTCGCAGTCTTTTCGGTCGAACGTGAAAACAGGGACTTTCAGGCAGAATTCGGAGGTCTTGAAACACAGATCAGGTATCAGACCTGGAAATAACGTGCAGTCTTTGCAAAGACTCAACGGATGCTGGAATCGAAATTGCAATACTCGAGATGCGTGCCTGAATGAAAGTTTCGTCCTGCAAATAAGACCAAAAAAGTGTGGTTCGGAGAATAGAGAAAAGTGGCGTGTTGAGAGGTATGGGCGATCGAAGGGGTTGAGAGGTAGGGAAGGAGCTTTGTGGGGTTCGATTGGTTCTGGTGCAGCAGTATCAAGATCCAATGTCGGGTTGAGTGTGTGTGTATTCGGAGGACAGTCCAGGTCTAATTCGAAGTGACAGCCTGGCGATGCATCGTTCAGCAATGTCTTCATTTTGGCAGGTCTTGATATATCTTCTTACCTTTGATCACTTGTAGTTGAGAGGTGCCGAATGTAGTTTTTCCAATTCAATTGGGTGCTTCAAGCTGTGGTGAAGCTGATTTGACAGAAAACGGTGCCAGACCAGTGTTGACAAGCGGAATTGGAATGCTGCGATTGCGAGAAGAAGCCAAGCCTTTCGTTATCTTTTTGTTTGAAAGAATACAGAATCAGAAGCAGGTTAGGTTAGGCTTTGGACCAAGAAGGCAAGAGTGAGTGAGTAAATGGTGGTGGAGTTTAGGTTGTAGTGTGGGGTAAAGGTAAAGAAAGGTAAAAGGTAAAGGTAAAGAAAAGTAAAGTCAAGGTTGGCGGGGGGCAAGCTTTACTCTTTCTGGCATTTGCAATCTGCATGCATGCATACATACATGCATCAAACGGGACGGGATGGGATGGGATTCCACAGATGGAGACTCGAGTGCGATCTCCGCTCGCGACTAGAGGGGTACGTTTACGTAGTCAGGGTAAGGTACGTAGTAAGGGTAGGTAGCTACTAAGTAGTAGGTAGTAGGTAGTAGGTAGTAGGTAGTAGGTAGTAGGTAGTAGGTAGTAGGTAGTAGGTAGTAGGTAAAGTAGTTCGCGGCAGCTGTGCGGGCCCGCTCGTCTAGTTGTAAGTAGACGAGACGAGATGAGATGAGATGAGATGAGATCGAACTATGACGCCCGATTTGGATTGGGATCGGGGTAGAGTGAGAGTGAGGTCGGTAGGTAGGACTGTTGATGATCGAGTCGTAACGAGTCGAGTCGAGTAGTAGTGGCTGTCCCTGAATCAAGATTGTGGTTTGGGATTTGGGTGCTGGTGCTGTTGCTGTTGCTGTTGCTTCTATTATACGAGAAAGAAAAAGGAAGGAAAAAAGGAAAGGAAAAACAACAAGAGTTAGGGAGAAAACAGAAGCAAAGTTCTTCCGACTCCGGGAATCAATATCGCTGGAACCTGACTTCCCGAACTTCGGATCAGAATCATCAGATCAGATCAGATCAAATCTACTTTCCTCTTCCTCTTCCTCTTCCTCTTCCTCTTCCTCTTCCTCTTCCTTTACTTAATTCCGAGATATCAGCGGAGGCGAAGGCGAAGGCGGAGACGAGACGACACGAACGAGGTCTGAGTCGACGACGACACACAGCAAGGCAAGGCAAGGGTTCGGCGCCAACGTGCCAACATGCCAACAACTGAGCATGGAGCACGGAGCACGGTTCAAGATCGGTGAAAAAGGTTCCCTTGGAGATACACCTGATACAGTACAGTGCAGTGCAGTACAGTACAGTACAGTACACTACAAATACGGCAAAGAGACTTTCAGGGGTTCAGTGGAATACTACCTACCTACCTACCCACCCACCTACCCACCCTAAGTAATATCGCCTGCACCCAGGTATGATGATGCGGCGTATCGCGATGCAGGTGCAAGGGAGGAGGGATCATCAAGAAGGATCACAACGGGGAAGAGCCAGCCAGCCTGGGATCTAGAGAAGATGTGGTTGGCCGTGTATAGTACAGTATACCTGTAGATTTTGATATATGATCGATCTCTCGTAAGGCGGCACTGGTGGTTACAGGTCTACTCTACGTTACTCTAGGTAGTTGCTTATTCCATCCACCACCACCATCACCACCACCACCACCACCTATTGGATGTTTACGCCACATGCAACGGCGATGAGCTGTTGAAGAAGTCTATCAGGAGGAACTGGAGGCTGAGTGCAGGACCCTACCGCAGAAGGGAAGGAGTACGTACGGAGGAAAACCTCCACGGCTAAAGGTGGAACAAACTATAGTAGCATAGCAAGCAAGCAGTAGGTGAGTACCCGACTAGGGCAGGTAGCTGCTTAATAATCGTCGTCTCATCTTTCTTTCACCTTTTCATCCCACCTCTCTCTCTCTCACAACAGAGCAAGCAAATCTGGAAAAGTTTTGCCCCACGTCTAAATGGATAAAACAAGTTTTCTTTCCCCGCCGAATCGAGTCTCGGACCCAAAGGGTAACACAGACGTATATCCATCCAGCAGATGGATGGTTGAGAAGTTTTCGGTCGGATCATTCTCCACAATGAAATTTCATACTCGACTCCAGAAAACAAGATTCTCCCGAGCCAGGGGTTAGGGTAGGCAAGGTAAGGTAAGGTAAGGTAAGGTAGGGTAGGCTTGCCGATGTCAAGAACAACTAGACCCGCTAGCTAGGCTTAGCGTCATCGCGGATCCCTTAGCGGTGGAGCCCCTCCCCCCCGTTTTTCGCAACATGGCATTCTGCCAATTCGCATCTCTGGTGGCGATCCAATCATCATCAGTCCGTGCGCGCTGGGGCTCTGGGAGCAAAAGCTCCGGACGCAGGCTTGCTTCGTTTGTTAAAATCCCCAAGAACGGGGAGGAGGTTCCGCGGGATGTCAGAGTACAAGCAAGTACCTAGTTACTTGTTAACTCACGCATCTTTGGGGACCAGGAGGAGGGATGACCGTTCGGAGATATGTAGGGGAGTGGCAAGTAAGTGTTGGGCATGTCTGAGAAATGCAGGCAATAGATAGCGTGGTCGGGGAAGCGGATTCGTGAAACGAGTTGCCAAGCCATGGGAACGACTTCACTTCTCCCAGAGCTCTTTGAGAATAGCTTAAACGGTGTGTGTGAAGCATTCACCCATTCGACTGAGACAATATGAGGTAGTCGCGGTTGTCGATTAATCTCGTACGAAACTGTGCCGAGACCATGCTTTTGGTTGGGAAGGTATGTGTGGTTTGTTGTTGATGTGTTTCCTGTACAGTCTTGTGAGGTATGGTTTCCTGACAGTGTATGATAGCGGATTATGCTTCTGCGACGAGGGAGAATAAGATAAGGTCGCTGTGAGAATGGAGAATCTTATGGTTCATCTGTCACGAGTTCACAAAGGGGTTCTGATACCCGCAGCGCTACGGCCAGAGTTAGGCTTTTCGACCAGGGCGGGAATAACCTTTTCATTCCGAAAGGACGACACAAAGTTTAAATCTAGCACTATCAGACAACCTTCAAAGAAAACTTCCAAAACATCCTTCCAGTAATACGTATAAGTATGATGCAGTCAATTGAAAGAGAAGCAGCTCTTAACTTTCCAATTTCTCGTATATCTACACTAGTAGCTGCTATCCCCCCAGATGCAAAACCTTAAATCTGACGGCCCCCCTTACCACAGCTGAAATTTTAACGTTTATTCAGGACTCAGTAGAACTGGTATTAAGCGACTTGGCAAATGCATCGACCAGCCCAACTCTGGCCGCAGCGCAACGGGGATCTCTCCAGAAGCCCCCAGCTACAATGTCCTGGCCTTTTATGGACGGATATCTCTACCGATGTTGACATGATCTCCAACCGAACAGCGGCTGCACGAGGTCATTCACATTCCCAACCTGGGCAAAGGATGGAACGGAAAGCTCGGCTTGAGATAAGATATATAATAAGACGATGATAAGCAATACCCAGCTTTTTTTTTGGAACTTGTTTTGGGTAGTCGCTACGGAGAAAGTTCTCCTTACCTGCCTCTTACCAGACCTGCCTGCTTGTTTGTGATTCTTACTTGCTCATGTGTTGTAGATCTTATGTATGGCGTTCTCTTGGCCGATCGGACTCGTGTACATCGCTTTTTCTTCTCACTATGCATATCGTGGAAGTACATGCTTCACTGTTACTATCACCCTTCGCTCTTACACCGTTCAGCTGTTATGTTGATTCACGGAGTATCATGATGAATGTCGGCCAAGCCCACCTGAACAAAATACAGCTGTGCTCTGCATATTGTCACTCGCGTGTAGTATCAAGCACACGGGTGACGCACATACCAAGCTCCTTGATCTTCTGTCAGGTTGGCAATTTCACATCTACAATACCTGCTCATACTGCTCCTGTATTATTACCACATGGCTGAAGCATTGGACCCACCGAGCTTTGGACATCACACTCTTTAACCCGTTTTGAAGCTTCGAGGTACGCTGGCGTCACTTTGCAGCCTCCACATCGGAGACTTCTCTCCTTACCAGGGAAGCACAGGCGAGAAAGTCAATTGCCATGTCGCTCGGTTTCTCCGTGGGTCTCACTTAACCCGTCCACAGTGGGTTTGCAGGGAATTTTTGGGTCGAAATTGATGTCAGTCCTGTCAAGTGCAGACCCACGGAGAAACCGACGATATGGAGTAATTCCACCGCACAGCGAGCGACGTTTTTGATGATTTGGTCCATCGTCGGCCCCAACCCAGCCTCGCATGCACATCAAGGAAGTGAGGAGACTTGATCTGTTGTTCGATAGAGCACCAACTTACGTTGTGTCTAGTGGGCTCGGTAGCTCAGCAGTCTAGATCAGGGACTGGATTGAATTGAGCGTACAGTACTTGGACTTTTAGCTTAGACCAGCTCTTTAGCGAGAATTACATCCGCTTCACGGCATGGAATGGCATGGCATTCGCGATAGTGGTGTACAGCATCTGTACACCATTCTCCTTGAACATCCTGCTCCTGCTCCACGATTCCAGCAAGATCGAATAGAGCCCTGTCCCATGTGCCACGCATAACATCCTGCTCCAGAGTCAACGCACGCCCGCATGTTGTCTGTTCCTTCTCTTCCCAGCAACAGACCACCTCACATGCAACGGATGTCTCTCCGCTTACACGCATACCCTATCATCCTACGGTAACGCGCTGTGCGAAGCCTTGCTGGACGCCTCATAGCCAGCTCTAGGCATCGATCGTTGTTAGATAGTTGGTCTGGTCTCCAGATCGCCATCATAATCCAATCTCTAGCGATGTTCCAAAAAGAACCTCAATTACAGCTACTTCCAATCGCGATGGAAAGCACGAGAAGATGCCTGAGCGATTCTCGAAATTTCTCTCCAGAAGCAAAAAAACACATCATCCCACAGCAGACGTATCTACGAACGAATCTTCTAGCAAGGCTTACACTGTACCGTGAATGAAACCGGTTTTCCACGATCACACATACCACCGCAATCACCCCAACCACCAACCGCCATCCAAGAAAGACGTTTACCTCCCCCCTCTCTCCCATATCCGCGGTCTCACATTCAAGCCTCCCGCCCTGTCTCCCCCCAAAAAGGTGCACAACACCCAGCAGCAAAAGGCGCAAAAGCGGCGTGCATGAGACTCAGCACCCACCGATAAAAACGCCACGATGCACCATCATCCTGGAAGAGAGCTTTTCCTCTATGGAGATCGTGAGATATGACAGGACAATTCAACTCCCACATTGGTTCATTCCGAAGTCCACATTTCGCGATGTCTGGATAGTCAGTCATAGGACTACAAAGGCAAAAGATACCTGCTTGACATTGCATGTCCTTTGCTGATCGGTTGTTACATCGTGAGTGTTCAAGTCCGTCACACTTCATGTTGAGCCTTCCTTGCTTTACTTTCCATCTCTGCGGTGTTCGATTTTGAGATCATCGTTTCGTTTCTCTTCATCGAAACTTCTCGTCTACTGTAGGCTCCATCAAGCGTTACCACAGTGGGTGCGGAGCAAGAAATCCAAGACCATACGCTTTCAATCAAGAAGAAGACCCTGAACATGGCGCGTCTGTACCAGTGGAAATAAACAAATTCATGAATCCAGTCTTTCGAACAGTCTAGATCCAAGACTGATGGAAGGTCCCGAAAGTTGGTAAGCTGGCTGGGTATCCGCCGTCGATTTCGCTTAGTTTTCTCCTCTATTCTCGAGGTGCAGCTCTTTCTCTCTCTCCCGCTTTTATGTTCTGCCTCAGTATCATCAAGACTGAGATCGCGGATGATGCGATTGAGATGCCGCGATTTTGGGGAAGCTGCTGTGATGGTTAAGCGAGATGTCTTTAAAATCACGTTTGCTGAGAAGGGGGTTGAAGTTGCATGGGGTTAATTGACTGACTTCCGTATGCGTGCAGAATGACTCTTCTGTACAGTGGATTCTGGCCCTTGTTGTTGCGCTATCATTACAACGAGAGCCGGGCGACGTACTGTTTGTTGCTCCCATTGATTGGCACGTGACCTTCGTTGTCTTCCATTCCGTTTCCTTTCCTGAGATCCATGAGAGAGGACGCAAGCTCATGTCCTTCAGCCCTGCAGTGAAGATTGGGAGTATACAGATCTACTCCTCGATCCGAGGATGTCAAATCAGGCATTCATTTGATCTACTGGTAGCGCTCTACCCACGCATCTCCCTCGGGAAGCTATTCCGAATCGTGACAACATATCACAACTTACGAAAGAGAGCTACCTCAGGGTTCTTGATTAAGGAATTGTAGGAGAGTCTCCCAAGTCACATAATGCGACAGCTCGCTCAAATACTCTACATCCATCACCACTAGTGGAAACGTGAAATATAAAGAGGGGTGATGGAAGCAATCGCACTGGAAGGTTGGGAAATGCATCTCCTGTCCCTCTTCGCTGCTAAGAGGCTGTTTACATGCTCTGCTTACCATGCTCCCTAATTTTGTCTATCTATCTAGTAATCAACACTTTTTGACAGACCGTTGTTGTAGTTCTTTTCGATCCCCTCCGTCTGACTGGATGATAACCAACGTCGAGAAAGAGTGGTTCTTAGAAGTAAGTGAGCTGTGTACGAGTAACCTAGATCACGCAGCACAACTTGAATGAATCTCATCCGAAAGCTACGATTCTAGTATCTCTTCACGGATGTTTGCGTTCCAGGTCCGGTCATGGCTTGACTTGAAGGGAAGAGAGAGATATAGAGCCTATGATACCACCATAGCTAAGCTAGCATGGCCTTCTGTATGCCTCCCGACGACAATCAACGCATCTGGAATACCAGTAGTAAGTAGCAATGCAGCCCTTGGGTACTAGTGCTACTATACCGAGTTCCTCATTCTCAGACACGGGACATCTGTCTCGAAAGTTGAGAGCTGGAGGCCGGAAACGCTTCGCTTCACTTCCTGAATAACTCCGTCGGGAATCGAACTTCTGCTTGAGGGATAAAGAGGAGAATGCGTTGGATATTATCATAGGATCGGAAAGTGTTGCGAGGATATGGGTCTTGGCATGGATCAGGTGACTGTAGTCACGTGCATGGTCCGTGCGGATATTCCTAGATAATATCTTCTGTCGACTCTCTATAGTAATTAGTACTGCAATGTAACCATTATCATTCATACGATTACTACCTCTATGCCTTACTCTGAAGATCAACGTAACCTTGCGATAGAAAGTAAGTGGAATAAGGACTTTCATTGAGGTTTATCTCTGTTACGGTTATTGTATATGCTTGCGGAGGGAGTTCAGATGCGAGTTCAGCGAGAAGAGGAAGAGGGAGAGGAAGAAGAAAGAGCAGAAGGAAAGTCCGACCTGATCTGAACTTTCGGAATCGACGCTCTACGAAGCAGAGGTCACGCCCTCGATATCGTGATACAAACCACAGTTCCTTCAATCTTTCACGGCATAAAACCACACATCAAGAATCCCTAGAAACTACACCAGGCAGGCACCTTGGGGCGATACAGCGCAGCATCACTCTCCTCGAGCCAAAACACAGAATTCAGAAGAATCCAAACCCGATTTCCTCTCCTTGAGATAGATCCCATGCCCTCGGCATGTGACCAAGTCCACACACTCTGTACGATAAAAAAAAAAAAATTGAAAAAATTCAGACCTCTCCACGGCGACGCGCTCTGTCACTCGTGCCAACGTGAGGACACACATCTCCACGTTCGTTTCGTTCCGTTCCGTTCATTCCGAGAGTTCGCTGTGCCGCGGGACACCACTCGTGAGACATTTGGAAGATTCGGAAGCTTGTTTATTGCGGCTCTTCTCGTCCGTGAAATCGCTACCTACATGCAGGCGAGGCAGAAATAGGACGGAAAGGAAGAGAGAGAGAGAGAGAGAGAGAGAGAGAGAGAGAGAGACACCTGCTATCTGTTGCTAGCTCGGCGATTGAATGATGTGATATGTACCTAGGGAGGGATACTGTATACAGCTTAACCACCTACCTCTCATTCACGGAGAGATGCTCATACGAACGAACACCGAGGTTTTCTTTCCAGTTGAGAAAGATGATGTCAAGGAGAGGCAGACAGATATGGCGTCGGGAAATTGATACGACGATGTGACACAGTCGGAATCTCGGCAGAACTAACTGTCTCTGCAGGTTCATGATGTATGCCATGGTGTTCTGGAAGTGTATCAAGTCGGGTGGAGGATATAAATACACAGACGAGGGAGGATATTGACTGGCAAGAACACTGAAGCCAAGGCAAAAGAAAGGCAGCAGAACGGGAGGGTTGAGAAAGGACAGGAATACGTCGCGTCTTGATCTTTACGCGAAGCATAGTATTATCCATTGAAGTATCGGAATTCAGGTTCATGAATCAATCAGTATGTGCGTGTGACACAGCAACAAGTTGCTGTTTTGGAACGAGCCAGCTGTATGATCGTGGACTGCTGGGAGGAAAAATTACATCGGCAATCTCCCTACTCTCATCTTAATTTTGGAAGAACAGTCCATTGTTCTGAGGCTCATTGAGATGCTCATCAAGAAAAGGCTGACCTGAAATCAGGCCAGCAGACGTAGTGTTCCGTCCGCAGCACATTTATTAGGGTTTTAACAGTTTCGCCAGAACTGACACCACAGCAGACCTTCGAAAGCCATATAGACCTCTCCAAATGCTCTGGACTCAGAATGTCCCGAGTGAAACAGCTCCACAGCTTTCTCACTTGCGTACTCACCAAATCCATAGGTCCCTGAAAGTATGTCCGGTTTCATGTTCATTTCAGAGGCGCTCAGCTTATATTCCTATCATCTATGTGACAAAGAATGTTGCCGAGTCATTGTCCCTCCAGCCCCAAGCAAACCGAAAAGCCATCCCATGCCATGCGCAAAACACGAAATAACCATTTAACGATTGGACTTGGCGACACGCTCCAACTCGTCCTTCTTCTTGATGGCGTACGAGTTGCTGCTTCCCTTCGCAGCGTTGATCAACTCCTCAGCCAAGCACTCAGCAACAGACTTGACGTTTCGGAAAGCGGCCTCGCGAGCCCCGATTGTGAGGAGAGCGATGGCTTGGTTGACACGGCGGAGAGGGGAGACATCGACGGCTTGACGACGGACGGTACCAGCTGAACCGATACGAGTAGAATCCTCGCGGGGTCCGCAATTAACGATTGCGTCGACAGTAACTTGGATGGGGTTCTGGTCAGTCATGATGTGGATGATCTCGAAAGCGTGGTCAACAATGCGAACAGCCATGAGCTTCTTTCCGTTGTTTCGACCGTTCATCATGAGGGAGTTGGTGAGACGTTCAATGATTGGGCATTGCGCCTTGCGGAAGCGTTTCGCGGCGAACTTTCCGGCGGAGTGAGAGATGTAGACGGGACTTCTGATCTGGATATAGTCGCTGAAGGGTGGTATGTTAGCCAGAGTTCGTGCAGATATTCCTGGTCTTGTTCCCCGCGGTTTCGATGATTTTCCCAGTTGTCTCCCCAGAACCTTTCTCCCGCGCCTCCAAATATGCTTCCAATTTGATGACCAAAGGCAGGCATAACTTACTTGAGCGAAATGTCTCTTACTTCTATGTCCTCATAGCTCCACTTGTTGAACAGCTTGATCGTTCCGATTGACTTGGTAACGTCGGATGGCAAAGAGCTGTAGGAGGAGACAGCCTCAACTTCGATTTCGTCAGAGTGTTCGGAGGACATCTTGACTATCAATAGGTTAGCATTGGGTATTTTAAATTATCGCAGTAACTCACCTGTCGTGGGTGGTTGGTTGGTAAAATTTGTCGTCGTCGTTATGCAGAGTCGGGATGGGCTTCGATTCAGAAGTGACTGTGGACACTAGAGCCGTATATGGACTAGCGTTGGAAATATACTGGAGAGGAAAGAGCGACCCGGGCAGTCAGAGGAGGGCACCTGCCCTGAAAAGTGCGACTCCACTTTGTGCTAACCTGCTAACCGAGAATCGGCAGCGAAACTCATCGCGAATCGGCAGCTCGACGACAGTAACCTCCAAACGTCGATATCTCACATCAAGTCAACATGGGTACGTATTTCAGCTCTATAAATTCCCCAAATCAGCTCAGCACACGGATGGCACCTTTCTTGCAGCTCGTGGAATGCGCTGCAGCAAATACCGACCCCTCTCCAACACGATCACCTCCATTGCGAATATTCTCAGCATCTAAGCACATGATGATAGCTAACTAAAAAAAACAGCCCCAGCTAATACCGGAGCAAAGAAGCAGAAGAAGAAGTGGTCTAAGGGTAAAGGTATGAAATATCCGACTTGAATAAAAAAGACCTTATTCTGACGCCCATACAGTCAAGGACAAGGCCCAGCACGCCGTTATCCTCGACAAGGCCACCTCAGACAAGCTCTACAAGGATGTCCAATCGTACCGTCTCATCACAGTTGCCACCCTCGTCGACAGACTAAAGATCAACGGATCTCTCGCGCGGAGATGTTTGACGGACTTGGAGGAGAAGGGACAGATCAAGAAGATTGTCGGACACAGCAAGTTGCAGATCTACAGTATGTGCTTCCTGGTCGCCTTCGAAACACATCGAGAATTAGCTGCGATTACGACTTGAGCTGGATACTAACGCATCAATAGCTCGGGCGGTCGCTGCTGCGGAATAGGAGATTTCTCTTTCTATTTCTTCGATGTCATGACCAACCACCCTTCTTTCGATAACGAACCACACATGGGCTAGAGCGAATGGGAACGGGTTGGGCATTTGCAAATGGGCTTGGGATTTTATTTCACGGTGTAGCGTATCAAAATCGAACTTGCTTCCGCAGCTGCACACTGGTGTTTTGGGAATACGTGTGACATGCTGCTTGATACTGATGTGCTAGATTGATCAGGGAACCTTGATCAAAAGATTGAAGAGCATATCTGATAGCTAGCATGGCTCCCTCTTCAATGGTAGGAAGTGGCAATGGCGTTGGCCGTCTTTGGCTGGACATTCACATGATGTTTCTGAAGCGGTTGAAGCACCGCAAACATGATAGCCGGCATTCCTCGACGATTGTGACTCGGCTGCTACGGCACCAAGATCAAAGGCCATCTCGACAACCGTCTTGTAGACTATATGAAGAGCCTAGTTCAGCTAGGTTCATATTCTTATCAATTCGGCAGCTTCAACTGGTCATCTCTAAACCCCACACTTTGCGAGGCTAAGACAAGGCCGGCCGAGGCTCAAGTGCATACATAACACCACCTAAACCACACCGTCTACCTACTGCTTACTTGCATTTACTCTCCCAATACCCTACTACGAAAGCTTCCCTTCGTACAGCTCTCATAATGTCCACGCCCGACGTTCGCCAGCGTCGGAAAGACGCCGATGATACCATGCCGGAAGCAAAAGATAAAGTAGAGAAAGTCAGTGCTGCCGCGCGCGCCAAAGCGGAAGACAGTGCATTTAGCTTGACAGATGTAGCACGTACAATTGTCTTGCTGTTGCTGGCTAGTAGTGCATTGAGTTATTTCGTGACGAGGGAGAGCTTCACGTGGGGTGTGAGAAGACCGAGTTGGGCGACTGTTGGAGGGATCAAGAGCTTGATTGTGAGTTCTGCATTCCCATATATCTTTACTTGCCGCAATGTCATAGGAACCCATCACTAACAGCCCCTCAGACCGGTCCCCAAGCCCTCACAGACGCAGACCTCAAAGCCTTCGACGGCAGCGACCCAACAAAACCCATCTACCTCGCCATAAACGGCACTATCTACGATGTCACCGCTGGAGGCCGCCACTACGGTCCCGGCGGCAGCTACCACTTCTTTGCTGGCAAAGACGCCAGCCGGGCTTTCATAACGAACTGTTTCGAGGAGGATGGAAATCCGGATATCAGAGGGGCGGAGGAAATGTTCATCCCGCTTGATGATCGAGAGATCGATGCTCTGTATACGAGTGGTGAGCTAAAGGCGTTGAAGGAGCAGGAGAGGAGACAGGCGAAAGTTGAGGCATATAATGCGCTGAAGCATTGGTGAATATCTCTCTTTTGCTCTGTGTTGGGTTGTGAAGGGTTGAAAGCCTTGTTTTGGGCAATGGCTAATACATGGCCTCATAGGGTGGATTTCTTCGGCAATAACCCGAAATACCCCAAGATCGGAAGGGTCAAGAGAGAAGCTGGGTGGGAAAACAAGGGTCCTGTCAAGAAGCTGTGTAAGCGTGCACAGGAAGGTAGAAAGCTGAGAAAGCGACCTGTTGGGAAGTAAAGTCTTGACATCTTAGCTGCGACGACCGTCTACATGAAGTAGGCCCAATTGGTAGACGAGGAGAAATCATAGGTCTGTTTACCGAAAAGGCTGGAGAACCAGTGTTATTTAGTAAGGGATCAGCTACAGAAGAACTCAGAAATTGTATATAGGTAGAGGAGGGATCAGGAACTTTATGTATAGGTATCTTCATGGCCGGGTGGATGGATGGACTGATGAATCATGGATGGCTTGAGGTGTTATACGAAAAGGTACCGCAGAAATGCTTAATGAAATGACGACTTCCATTTTGGAATCCATTGAGCGACACCAGTGTCACAGAAGACTCGATAAGTCCGACAGTTGTGTTTATGGTTATATCCTGTCATTTTTCAACCATCGTACAGCATTCACATGTCCCAACAAAGTCGCTTATTCATAAACAACCTCCGTTCCCTCCCTCTATCACCTTATCCCCTCCTCTTCCTCTTCTCAACTCATTTTGATCTCTTGGGCTATCTTCCCCATCACCGATACACATCTAAACAGCAGCAGAAGCAGCCGCAGCAGTCAAAGTGATCCTGCCAGTGACCGTGCTCAATGTAGTAGTTGGGTTCCCAAGGGTCGGGCCACCATTACCAGGGATACAAGTGGTGTCCAGCTCCGAGCGCGGAATTCGATTGATGCAGCGCTTATAGCTTGCAGAACGACCTTCGGCTAGGACGCAGATGGCTTGGTTGTCGTAGTATTGGTACCTATGGGTCGGGATTAGCTGGGGTGGTTAAGAGGGGATGGTGTTCTGACGGGTGGGCTTTGTGGAAGAACATATGTGATTGCTGGAGGAAATGTTGAGAAAGAATTTGAAGACGTACCAGGTGCCTTGCTGGTAAAGACAGCAACTTTTGGCAAATGTGACTTGGCCAGCTGGTCCACCGGCTACACAAGCGTCGGCTGAGACAAGTGGGAGCAGCAGTGCCGTGAACGAGAGGAGGGTTGATAGGAACTGCATTTTTGAGACGAGAATATGTATTGGGTATCTAGTGACGGAGAAAGAGTGACGAGTTTTCTGATGAATGTGAAATGAAGCTTGCTTGATCGAAGATTTGATATAGACTTTTCCAGACCGACTTTGTGTGATGGATGAAAGATGGATAGGAACAAACCTGGATAATAGAAGGGATTACACCCTCTTTTATAACTGAACCTGAAAACCTCGGAGGCAACGAGCTGACCTTGGTCACTTCGACTCAAGGAGGCTAGAAGGGGCTAAACCCCAGAAGCATACTGCTAGAAACGATTCGCAGGAACAGCAGGTCGCGATAGCGAAAACAAAGAGATAATTTCTACCGATATTGGCTATATGCTAGCAACCCAGCAGCCCTACCTCACACAACCCATGATTCCTCGCTGATGGTGACCCTCAATGACATGCAGACTATTTCTCTCCTCGTCCTACATCTAGATTTCCATAGGCCCAAGGAAGCTGCTTCCCGCATCTCCACGTATGCCAGAACTGGGAAATGCAATTAACAGAGACAAAAATAGTATCAAGCTAGCCTCTAATTTGTATCAACGATGTACCACTTGATGCATGTTGATAACGAGAAAGAAGATTGGCTGTCGCAGTGGCGATATAATATCAAAACAGCAACACTGACATATTATACCTACGCCCACCGCAACTCCTTTCGCAATAAACACAAAAGACAGGCGATGAAAGCGGCCTCTCTCATTCCGATACTGATGCATGTAGTTATCTCCGTCTACCCATTGGCTCTGGAGCAAAAGCAGAGAGATATAGATTGGGTTTTCCGCGAAACATCAAGAGCGCGATGCATGGGATAAAGGGGAAGCCTCGATATTAATTAATGTATCTCGGCTGATAGAGACGATGTAAGAAGTGGACAGGATTATGGATGGTAGAAAGGTGTTAATATATCGACTGTGTTGGACCTGGTACCTTATATCAGCCGGCGGGACTGTTTTTATGTTCTCGGAGTGAAGAATCGCCTATTCTCCTCATCTCGTCCTTTCTTCTCACTGCCCTTGTGAGGGGCGAAGCGATTTCAAAATGTTTGTGTGATTCGCCAATCCTCAGATGTCAATGGAATATGGTCGCTTCCAAAGATAAGAAGAAAAAATTGGGGGTTTGCCATGTCTAGAAGCTTGAGGGTTGTTTGCTCGCCCAGGAAAACGTGGGAGATGCGTTCGTGCATACATGTAGCTTTTGGCGCTGACTCGCATGTAAGTATTTGCACATGTCGGATAAAAAACTTCGGATAAGCGAGTAAAGATGGGATTCAATAATTTGGGGCAGGGATTTGGAGGGAATTTCCACTTAGGTTCGGACGGTGTTTGGAAGGCGTTCAAGAGAGTTCGACTTCCGTGCAAAGACCAACGCTTATATTTCGACCTTAAACTGCACAGACAGAAAGAAAAAGAACAATTGAGTACTTGTTGTACGAAGATTTACATGATCGGAGGAAAGCTGCTGCCGTTTGGTCGAGGAAGAGACGAGCTATAGACAGGCTGAGGTTGAAGATATTTGAGTTGCTCCTGCTGTGAACGTCGTTTATTGATTCAGCAGCAAAATTAACAGGATGGCCTTTACAAGCACGATTGAGAACCTTCGCAATCGATTCCAGGGGTGACGGACTCGTATTGTAAGTTGATATCTGAGTAAACGTCCTGTGACGTTTTTGTAGCATTGAAGTATTTTCCAAGTAATGTCTTGTAGGATTGCCATGACTTCGAATCAGAGAGCTTGGTGCGTGGAATCGTTGAGCAACTTCTATATTGGACAAAGGTTCCCGAGTCGTTATCCCTCTCCGAATCCTCATCCACAAGCTTATGGGCAAGATGCGCTCGCTCCCTTGCCCTCTCAGGTGATCATTCTTCAAAAACAGGGAAATCGATGATTGTCTCGTTGGCCTTTCCGAGAGTTCTTAAGCGCATCCTCCAGGCCACTTTTGACCTGATATGACGAGTCAAACGCTTCATCTTCATCTTTATCCTCATCAAGGTTCAACCTTCAAATTCTGTTTCGTGATCATCACGAACAAGAGTGGCCAACAACCCTAACTTTAAATTTGGTTCCGCTCTGCTTCGGGTTTCGCCCAGCACCCAGTTTCCCCGGCATGCCAAGACAAAACTTTCTTTGAACCTCACCACCACGACATAGTCAAAACAAGGCCCAGTCTGCTATTCAGGGAAAGTTATCAAATGTCTGTATGGATTCTAAGCATTATTTTGATCATCTCATGCATTGTTCTCACGGCTTTGAATTCCATCATATAACATCTTCCAGAGTAGCGAGCACCCTGAAGACGCACAATCGATTTAACGACTTTATTGCGAGGTACCTAAACAAGTTCTCGCTTCACCGGAGACACATTCGAATTTGGTCAACGCCATCCGGAGCCCTCTCGAAACAGGCATTCGGTCCCAATTATTTGTCTTTGACTCCTCTGATGAATCTGATCCCGCATGTCAGATGCCTGCCGGCCCGCTGCCATCGGGATGTCACAGTGGCGGCTTTGCAGCCACGGATGCTGAAACTCGAAGTGTTTTGAGGGCGTCACGTCTGAGACCGTTCCATGCTTCATATTTCTCGCTTAGCCGCATCGAGGTCGACCTGGTCAAGTCAACGAGCGTGTGCACGGCCGGTAGGGATGATAACTTCCCCGGATCGCGAGGAATTCTTATACAGACCGGCTTTGTTGTTGCTAACATCAATCGGTGTTATATGAAAAGCTTGGGTGATCAACAGCGAGGTTGCCAGCGCATTCAGACTTCTATCGAGCTAGTGAATTTTTTGTACATCTTCATCTTTTGACACGCTTCAAATGCTGTCAAGAGGAACGTTCGAGGATTTTCCAATGTTCCATGCAAGCGCTGTACTCGGTGTTTGAGCCACGTCTAAAAACGTTTCGCCAGCCAGCCAGACGTCATCCCCAAGATTCATTGCTGTCTTCAGGAGCGATGAAGAGCCTCCTCGATCCCTTCCATGTCCCGAGTCCAAGAACTTCCAAGGTCCCCTGGCCCGAGTGCTGGAACAGCCAGGGTAGAATTCCGCTCGGAGATCAATGAAGCAGAGCGGGTTTCTTATTAATGCCTTGCGATGTCCCATGCTCTCGACTTCTCTTCTCCCTTCTCATCTACTCAGTAGTATCCCACTCTCCATTCTGGTTTCCTTTATTCCCTCATCTCTGTTATTTTAACTTTGTGTTGTATTATCATCACAATCATTAATTGTCGGCCAGTACGACACAAGCGCTAGACGCCTTTATTTTCTTCGCATCAAATCCATCAGTAATCATACATTCGTTGTTCAGAACTCAGGATCTTTTTAAATCGTCAACATGCAATTCACAACTCTTGCTATTTCCGCTCTGAGCATTGGCTCTGCCCTTGGTAAGCTTCCATCGATTTGAAAAGAAGTCAGGAAATGAATTAGTTCTTACCATGTACATAGCTCAAGCAGCTGGTGGTGTTACCGTCCATGTCGTCCGCGTAGGATCGATGAACGGCTCGATTAAATTCTATCCCGACAACATGAAGGCCGCAGTAGGAGATATGGTACAATTTCAATTTGCGCCAAATAACCACACTGTCACCCAATCCACCTTCGATGCACCTTGCCAACCTATCGCCGCAAACTCGAACGTTACTGGCATTTACTCTGGCTTCATGCCCGTCTCGGCAAGCTCCACTACTACCCCAACATACACAGTCATGGTCAAGGCCGCAACTCCTATGTGGCTTTACTGCTCGCAAGGAAAGCATTGTCAGGGTGGAATGGTCATGGTTATCAACGAGAAGTAAGCATGAGACTGTCCATAAAAGAGATTCCCACTAACACACCTCTAGCACCGCAGCGAACGCCTCGCGTTCCCTCACAGCATACAGGGAGGCCTCCGCAAAGGCCACCGTCAACCTTCCAGGTAGTGCCGTTGCAGGAGGTGCCTCAAATACCACCACCACTACCCCCGAATCTGGATCTGGATCTGGATCTGGCACCGGCACCGGCAGCAACAGTGGGAACGGTGGAACTGGAACATCAGGAAGCCCAACTGGTACCGGTGCTCCTCGAGCTAGCATTACCGGTTCAGCAGCGCCCCACGTCCGGGCTGGCGACGCCATGGGTCTTGGTGGTCTGTTTGCCGTTGCTCTTGCTCTCTTCCTATAGATATCAACTCTTTCTGTCTTGAAGACTTCCGATCAAGAAGATCGCGAGAAGTCCAATTCTATTTTGTCTTCGCTTGGAGTGGAGTTGAAAAGGAGGAGAGGCTGTATACTTATTTACATGTATGTGAAAGCCGCGACGGGGTCTTAATTCGGGGTGATTTGGCTAGGATGATGAGATATATCTTTTATATACACACGGAGCTACTGTAGCGCGATTCTTGACGACGCGAATACGGGTATGCATGTTTAGGGATACCTGGTTCTGGGAACGATATGATCCATTAGATGATAATGCATATTTACTTCTTCTCAAAAAGCTTTCGCTTTCTCTGTACATTAATAGTGTCTTTGTGCGAATATAAGATTCAATTCCTTCGAACCTCTGCCTATAGCTATACACTCTTGTCCTTATGAATCCTTATACTTATAAACACTTGTACAGATGAACATACATCTATTCCCTAGGATGGCAATAGCTTGGAAGCACATGCCAACTTCAAATAACACCCAAATGCTCAATTTCTCTGACAAACAACGTAAGCGAATTCTGCACCGCCTCTTACATTATCCCCGATGTTCGTAACATCATTTTCGAACTCGAGAGCAACAAACGACAACCCATCCAGACTTCAATAAATCCGGCCTACATATCAGCTACCTGATATAGTTCCGAACGGGGACGTGAGTTCGTAGAGTCCTACTGCCGCCCGTGCTGATCCCGCCAACGATGAAGTAAATTTCAACTCTCGCACAGGTTCAGATTATGCTTCTGAGCCTTGCCTCCTATGGAGTTTCCTAATTTGAGCCTGTAAAGCCACTTTACAGCCCCGCATTCGGGGAATCTTGCTGAATTACAGCCATGGTCGGATTTATAAGCTGTGATAGCCCCAGAGAAGGTTGCTTCGCCTGGGTCGGGGGAAGATGACTTGTTGGCCAGGAAGTTAACCACTTCCTTCCGAAGCTTCAGACTAACCACGCTGAAGATTCTCAGAGGCTTCGACGGAGACGATCAGGTTCAAAACTCTAAAGCACGGGAATTCGAGTTTCTCGAGCTTTTTTTATTTTATTCTAAACCGATTAGACCATTTTATCAAAGGCACACAGCGATAAATCTGAAATGCTTGAAATCAGGACATTCTTTTCTTTAATATCGTGTCGACTAGAGCTTCGAATATAGACCACCTTATTGACTTATACGTAAAACTCCACTCTCCTTCTGAAACGCCTCAGAGCCATATCATCCGAACCCGAAGCGATTAGTAAACACACCAGCACCCAACAATCTCGCAAGCCACAATTCAACACTCTTCCCAGCCCTCAGAAATCCAACAGCAGCTGTGGCGCCAGCCTCTCCAAATCCTCTACTTCAAGATACTCCCCATCTCCCCCCTGCAAATCGCGATTGCCATCCACACCCCCATCCTCCCAACCATGCCTCTTTGCCCACGCCGCCCTGTTCAGAGCCTCCCTAATGAATGTCTCAATATACATGCCCACAGCGGCATTCGCATCCTTAGTCATGCGCGTATTATCCTGATTGAAGAAGCCATGTAGTAAGACATTAATCAGATCCGGTGGGATGGACATCTGCCGACCACCGGCTTGATTTGTTTCTTCCACGTCTCCGTCCCCATCCGCGTCATTGTCGGCGCCAGGTGCTCGAGCTTTGTGGTTTGCAATTGTCGCCGATTTCCTCCTCGCAGCAGGTAAAGGCTGGCTCGAAAACGGATCATCACTATCTCCGTCTCTGACCCCTTCTCCTTCTCCACCAAATCCCATCTCAACATCGCTTTCCGCATCATCCTGCTCGTCTTCGTCTTCGCTACTGATATTCAGCACCGTACTCGCATTCGAGACGCGCGACCTGTTGAGTCCGCTCCCGCGGGAGACATCTGCATCGTTGGCTTTCTCTTTGCCTTTCGAGCCGGGTTTGGATTTGGATTTCGATGCAGAAGGCTTGTCGATCGGGCCTGTGGATTGGCGCTTCGTGGGGTTGTTGGAGGATCCTTTTGGACGTCCGCGGGTTTTCGCGCCTGCTGCTGCGGTGGAAGGGCGAGGCGGGTTGAAGGGTTTGGGCGGCATGGTTGCTGTGCTTACTTGTGTTGGTGCACCTATGAGTGATCTGGGCTTGCCCGGGGCGAGAGTTGCGCCTGCGTGTACTTTGGTCACTAGCTGGAGAAGATGATCAATCGGAACGGAGTCAATAGGAAAGAAGGCGAGATAGCTTGTGTGTAATCTCACGATCAAACTCGGGCGTGTGGTTGAAATTGCTTGGATTGAATTGTGGTGTTGCTCACGCGTCGGAGAGGAAGACGCGAGGTGAGAGATAATTTTCGCGTTTACACGTGATGAACGAATACTGTAATTCCCATGTGAGCAACTGTGCTAGTAACGATTGGTAGGCTCTTGATGGCAGGTATTTGAAGATTGAGAGAAACACCTAGATACTTCGAAGGCAGAATAAGACGTGTCAAAGTTCGAAGAGAAGACGTTTTGCAGGACTTTTCATCGAAATTGATAGTCGCCTCCTATCAAGCAAGGCCAGTGCAAAGACAGTAAATTAATATTCTTTCTACGACTAATCACACGTGAACTAACCATAAACCTCGTCCGAGTAACACATTCAAGAGACACGTGAACACCTGGCCTGGGTACCACCCTAGTTTTACTGAAGCAGAAACGCCAGATGCGATGCTGCCCGTGAAGAAAACAGCCCATCCTCAAACCCAAATACTACCAATCGCTTGCTAAAGAACTCCATCTGTCCCTATTCAAGATCTACTTTTGCTGCTTTGGCCTAGCCGAATTGATTGATATGCAAATACATTATGATCTAGCCTGGCTTCTTCCACGGACTGCTCCGCTTCGGATGGCTGGCGCACTGATATCCCGTCTTGATCCTGCTCCTTCCACCATCTGCTTTCTAGGCGTTATTGTACCCTGAGCCAGACTTCTTGCTCTACCTCTTCGCTCACGAATCTGTGCTAGAGCTTCTTCTCGTGACATTGTGGGGCTCAAAGCTGGGTTCAGAGCTGCTGGGAGGGTGGTATGGGGTGTGAGGTCGGGTGCATTGGCGAGTGGAATTCGCGTAGTGGTACTAATCGTGTGGAAGGTAGGTACCATGAAGTGTTTGATGGGGCTTTCTTCTTCAGGTACAGGAGGTCCTTGCTCAAGTTGTGTTATGGTCGTATCATTCTCGCCGTCGTCTGTACGTGTCGGACTATGGGGTGCGTCGAAGATGGAGAGGAGGGAGGCTCTGGTGTCGGCGATGAGAGCTGCTGCAGGTGGCTCGCAAGAGGGAGTTCGTGCGAAGGACCGTGGTTCTTCATGTATCTGGTGGTTGAATGTCTTCTTTGCAGGTAAGATCCAAGGCGATTGTTCTGGTGCAGGGGATGCGGTCCTGAATATGCCCTCAGCTGGTATGACGATAGTGCTTGTGCGATCAGTCTGAATACTCTCTTGCATAGCTGCTGTAACAGCAAGCTCTTTCTGTGCAGCTTTAGAGATGCAGCAATTCATCCGGCATTCTAGTTCCAAGAACTCAACTCGGTCGTGTGCTCGATTTGCTCTTTGTTGCTGCCACTCCATAAGCATCCGTAGGTTGTCCAACTCCTCCTCGCTCGCAGCAGAAGATGCAATAGTAATCATTTCCAAGGACTTGCGTGCTTTCTTTGGGCTGGCGAACTCGTCATCCTCTTGCAGTGTAGGTAGTGGCATTCTTCCTTCAGCGGCGATCCTAGCAATCTCCTCTTCCTGCGCAATGGTCCTCAAGGCATCCCGCTCCTGCTCAACCAACTTGAGCCGTTCTTGAGCCTGTGACACCTCTTCCTGAACTCCAACGAGCTGATATCTCGCAGCGAAAGCCTCTTGTTCGCGCTTCAAACTGCGCTCCTTCTCTTGCTCCAGATCCGCTTGTATCATCTTCATCCCATTACGTGCCGATTTCAGTTCCTCTTGTAGCTTCACTACCGCCGATTGAGATTTGAATGACTCTTTGCGCGCCCTTCGGATCTCTTTTTCCCATAAAGTCTGTGTATGCGCATGTGTTTCTTTGGCGCGGCCATAATTCTCCTATGAAACAGTCAGTTGCAGTCTAGAATGCGCTGGAAGCAACGAATGACTTACCATCACACTTTCGAGTCTCTCTCCGACCCTACGTTCTCTTTCTTTGCCCTCGTCTACCTGCCTGCGTAACGCTCGTGTCTCTTCCTTATACCTCCTCATCTCACTCTCTGCCTCCTCCCGCCCCAGCATCGCGCGTTTTAATGCCGCATCATTTGCCTTTCTTTCCAATACCTTTCCTTGAAAAGCGAGCGAGTTAAATGCAGCTACCTTCTCGTGTACACTACTCTCCCTCGAGTGAAAATGCGGGCTTTCGGAACTCGAGTCGTCGAAAATAGTAGAAGCTCTCTGCTTGTTGACGCGTTCTGGCGACACTTGGAAGAGAGGCGTCCCAGGCGATCCAGGAAATTTGAAAGTTGGATCCATTTCAGGTTGTATGGATATGTGTAAGAAAGGGGTGGGGTTTTTGGAGTTCCGTAAGTCTGATAAGGTCGGTACAGAATTGTGGTAGTTTCGTTGTTTACAACAAAACCGGGGTTGTTTAGCGCGGTCCGCTTGCACAGCAACTATCGCCATGCCGATAAGGGGTCCACTTTCCTTGTACTTTGTTAACTAGAGCCTTGATATATTTTAGTATTCGTGTGTATTGATTTCGAGTATGCCCCTCGAGCCCCTATAATACACTCTTCATGGTCCCGACGAGTGAGAGATGCAGGATTTTAGATCGCGTTACCAATCTACATGAATTTTTCATACGGAGACTACTAGCACTGGAGACTCATGCATCCAGCCGATAGTGCATACCTGAAGAGCTGCACGTATACCATTACAACCTCAATTGCAAAATTTCACATGGGGTCCAGAACACAGCAGAGATGATGGCTGCGTTGACGCAGCGAATACAGTTGCCAGAGGTTCCGAGAAGCTTATAGGTACTTAAGAGATCATGCCCCGGAAGTCCAACTTAAATGTATCAGTGTCACAATCTATCAGTTCGGATGCAGTTCTACCACGATACTCTGCAGGATCTTTGTTTCGATAGATACTGAGTGCGAAAGCCGGACTGCACAAAGCAAAGTAACCAAGTGTAAGAGATCAGAGTAAGTTGTCTAAATTTCTCGCCAGCTTGTGTATCAATGGACGATGAGTAACTCTCGAGACTGTCTCAATCCGTATCTGTTGCAGTCAGGCCAAATAAATGCAGTTGTGTTGGAAGTGCCGAAGAATTTTCGCAGCTTCGACTTATTCTTTAGTAAAGTCATGTAAGCATTCTCATGACTTCAAAACCTACTCGGGTGAACGTCCTAACTTTACAATTGTGATATGATATCAAATCAGAAAACATTTAGTGATAAATTATAGGACGACTTAAGCTTCACGGGGGATCATTCGGCCTGCTTGTTCTCCTGGATGTCCAATAATTTTGACCATAGAATTTTGTAGAGGAGTCTGATCTCGACGTCTAGCTGCTTGGTACTACGTGCAACTTTACACGAGAAGTTGAAAGAAATCGTTCCATAATCGATTTTAATGTCACCTGGAAGTTTCAAGACTTGCATTACCATACATTCGACCAGGACAGCTTCACATGTCAATCCAATGACCCGTGATAATGGAGAATAATGATATGACTGAAGAAAAGATACCACAAACCCCCATTAAGCTAATTTTCCAAATATGGAATCAGTGTGAACAAGCATAGGTACGTACCTAGGTAGGCAGATATGCAGAAATTCCTTTTGTGTTTGCTTGGATAATTTCTCCCCTTTTCCCTCACCCTTCTGGGCAAGGCCGAGAGAGAGAGATTGACCCGATCCACAAGCGACAACAGAACGAAGTGAATGGTTTTGCACGAGACGTATAAACAACAGGAACAGAGCAAATATGGGTGAAAATGCAGAGTAACTGATATACTCAACGATTCCTATCTACCTATTGCATTTTCAGTGAAATAGATTTGTTAGACTTCGGCTTAGACAGACGGCGCTTCCGATGTGCTCATAAACACCCCAGTCTTGCTTCCTCAGGCACGCAGTTCGGTGGAACTCGGACGCTAAGCTAATTTTTCAAGCTCTGGCCTCTCCCGGTTTTGTTTTCCCAGACCATAAATTCGTTCACATCTCCATCCGCTTCATCATCCCATACCAACCGTCCCTCTAATCCTCAATCTCCCCTCAGTCCTTTGATCAGTAGATCTCCAGCCATCATCATGAGCGACGCACCCAAGAAAGAGTCCGTCATGGGCGTGTAAGTCTTATCCCCCTTTCCTGCTTCAAAATTATCTCCGGGTCAATTGGCAGAGCAGCCAGCATCTATCCATATTTCTCATCGCCCTTCGATCTCAATAAAGCTCAATTGGTACCGGAGAACGATATGGGAGATGCCACGTGCTCTGTCAACGTTCTGCGAGATTTTTGCGAACCATTGGCCTTGGTTCAATACTTTCAACCAATGTCAACCATTATTTTCGAGCTTCAAGCTGACCTTTATTCAACAGTCCTCCTTTTGTCATTGATTTCTTGAGTAGGTGTTCCTCCCTGAGCTGGAACAAATGATAACTGCCATTGGGTTTGATGGTCATGATGGGTTCTACATGTTCTTGATGGCACACAGCCAGCTCATCTGCATGGATATTTACTAATTTGCGATAATAGTGGGAGGTGTTTCCGCCGCCGTCTCGAAGACCGCTGCCGCTCCTATCGAGCGTGTGAAGCTTTTGATTCAGAACCAGGTACGTTGTGATTTGTTATTAGCAGAAGCAACATTATCTATACCCTTGCCGGCTGTCCGTTTGAGACTTGCAAAATCTGTGCCAAGACTTGGTCTGCCAACATATCTGTGCTCGATCTTCGAACATGATTACTCCGCGACATCCCAATTCCGCCATTACACGAACATCTTGCGACAATGACTAACGATTTTGTCTACAGGACGAGATGTTGAAGACTGGTCGTCTCGACAAGAAGTACGATGGTATTGCTGAGTGCTTCAAGCGTACAACCGCAAACGAGGGTGTCGCTTCTCTCTGGAGAGGAAACACTGCCAACGTCATCCGTTACTTCCCTACACAAGCTCTTAACTTCGCGTTCCGTGACACCTACAAGTCTATGTTCGCTTTCAAGAAGGAGCGTGATGGATACGCTAAGTGGATGATGGGTAACTTGGCTTCCGGTGGAGTGAGTTTCCTCGGCTCTGTTTCCATCCACTCAAACTAACATTCAACAGGCTGCTGGTGCCACTTCCCTCCTCTTCGTCTACTCTCTCGATTACGCCCGTACCCGTCTCGCCAACGACAACAAAAACGCCAAGACTGGTGGTGACCGTCAATTCAACGGCTTGGTAGATGTTTACAAGAAGACTCTTGCTTCCGATGGTATCGCCGGTCTTTACCGTGGTTTCGGTCCATCTGTCGCTGGTATCGTCGTTTACCGTGGTCTCTACTTCGGAATGTACGATTCCATCAAGCCTGTCCTTCTCGTCGGTCCTCTTGAGGGTAACTTCCTTGCATCCTTCCTTCTCGGATGGACTGTCACCACTGGTGCCGGTATTGCTTCTTACCCTCTCGACACCATCCGTCGTCGTATGATGATGACTTCTGGTGAGGCCGTCAAGTACAAGTCTTCCATGGATGCTGGTCGCCAGATTATCGCCAAGGAGGGTTTCAAGTCTCTTTTCAAGGGTGCTGGTGCCAACATTCTCCGTGGTGTTGCCGGAGCCGGTGTCTTGTCCATCTACGATCAAATGCAGGTCCTCATGTTCGGAAAGGCCTTCAAGTAGAGGATGACAACTGTAGTATAGACGAGTTTGGGGATTTGGTGGAAGTGGGTAATGGAGTGGAGGTCGTTTATGATGGTCGTCGAGAAGACGTCGCGGCAGGTGGAAGTTGTGACAGACATCCATTGCAATGGTGTTGAGCAACTCGCAGTGATTTTGGTTGGGTAACCTTGATCGCTGCTGTACTTTATTACCAAGGCAATTTCCTCTGTTTTCCTCTTACTTGCTGCTCTTCATCTTCGCTAGATCCTTCTTCGGTCTTTTTTGCATGCATGGTCAATAGAATACTGATGATGGCGGCTGGTGGTCAAAATCGAATGGAAACTTTAAATCTACTTGTAGTCCATACTCGCAAGTGATGATCGTGCGACGCTTCCAACCCTTCACCTGCCACAAAGAAAAGTAGTTGCATTAAAATGCTCTGCCACATAAACTGGGGTATGAGCCTATCCAATTACTTGGGCATCCCATCAGATGAGGAGGACCATATACCTAGCTTCGTCCAAGTCCTCCGCTGACACTATAAAGTCCCCAGATGTGCTTTTGTACGGAGCCTCAGTCCGAAATCTCATCAAACCATCGAGGAGTAGCGTCGCAGTATCTGGGACGGGCCTTGCTCCACTGCACCTGAATGAGCTCTATTTGCCTGGATGAAGCTCACCCCGACCAAGTCCTTGAGCTGTCAGGAAGGAAGAAGTTCGTCGAAGTGAAGTTGGCGTTGATCCACAACGTACTGCTATAAGAACTGGCAAAAGCTATGAGAGTGTCTGTCAATTGAGAATACCTTACAGGCAAGCGCAGGTGTAAAGTAACCCTTAAGTGACGGTCTCTGGACGGTTCGGTTTATGAATAGAGGTATAATAAAGGAATCACCAGGGGACGGGTCTCTACCGGTTCTTTATTGGGAATATTTTAAAAGGAGAATGATTCTAGAGCTCGGAACGATTCAAAAGGCTAACAAGGGTCCTAGAACGGTACTGAGTAGCAGATACAAGGCAGGCATAAACTCCTTTAATTACTCCCTTTCAACTACCTTAGGGTATACTAGTAGCTAAGCTTACGTAGAGCGTAGTTTTGCTAAATCGACCGACTTTTAACTCCTTTTAAGTGCTATACTAAAGTTGATATACTAGTATCGATACTAAAGTTAAGGGTACAACTGAGTATTTCTACTCTAAGTACTTGAATAGGAAGGCACGAGAAACTCCCTTATCTAGTAAAAGTCCCTTGGTGATTCCCTATTTGTAGTACTATTCAAACTCGGAAATGTCCTTTGACCGGCTCTTGACTATTCCGTACCATTCAAATACCCCTATACCCCTCCCTGCCCTTGCCTCTAAGGTACCTGCCGTTTACCACGAGTTACTATCTACTCTTAGTTTTTCTGGCTGAGTACGTAGGTACATCATTTGTTGATCTGATTCGCCATCCATTTAGCTTGGCGTACCGAATTTGTGGCGTTTTGTTACGCGCCCGAGGCGGAGTTGAGTTGAGTTGAGTCGGAGCTGTAAATATATATAATAGCACCACCCTGAACTTTGTAGTCCGGTCTAGCTTACTGAAAAATGCTCAGAAGTTAGAAAGACTTCTACTCAATTCAACTGGAGGATTTCTCGTATCTACTCATATAATACGCAAAGACGACTCCGGCGCGCTGAACGAGTTTCTAAATGATGTTCCTGCTGTCGTCTAGCCTGGAGCTCAGCGACATTCGTGGAGAGGGCAGTACAATTGATGTCGGTGAAGGGTTCCAAGACTTCTATCATAAGATGTCAAAGTTCTAGAAGCCAGTGATGCTCTCTTCTTGTTCGATCCAAGGACCCGGGCAACGCCCCCAATGGCTACGCCGGTTCAGAATATGGCTTCGAACCAGAAACACCCAAGGTGGACCAGATTTGGATCTGACCAAGGTAATGCTAGCTTTGTGCTTTCATGGAAATTACAGACATCAATCAGACCCCATCAAGGGAATATTGCATGTTGAAAGTGTCATCCCGACAAGACTTAATTATTATGCCCGATTGACCTCCTGACTTGATCTCTCCTGATATATCTCAGTCTCTTGGAGCATTTGAAGTTCGGACATAAGTCAAGAAAGTGAAATATCCGTTGGAGACGTAAGGCTTCATAAAAAAAAAGATCATTTGTTTCGCAGAAATGTGTCTGAAGGAGTTTGGACAAGCATGTATCATTTTGTGTATCATTTTATATGCTCAGCATGCACAATCGCGTCTTTCCAGCATCACTTCCTCCATTTCTTGGTTATATTGAGATCACCCGGTTTCCACAAGCAGAGAAACCGGACCTGGGACAGTAGCTGTTAGCCATGTAATAAGGTGTGCCAGACCCATGGTCGTTATTGACGGTCCTTAGAAATATGATTGAGAAAGCTGTGCGGCAGGGTTCATGTCTTCGTTTTAGTGCTAATACAAAAGCTTATTTTATCTCGACGGATTTGATCGACCGTAACCTGAGTGACAGAATGAGGTGAAGCATGAGCTTGCTTCATCAAAGATGAATATAGCTCATTTCGCTAAGGCAAGCAAGTCAATACGTGTGGCTTGTGCTCGCCTACTAGCGCCGTTGCTGTCCATAATACCCGACATTTTACAAATTCAAACAAACTCATCGCATCATCCTCGGAGGTCCCTCGAAAACATCTGCAACTACCTCGAGTATCGCCAACGCGTTCACTCAAGCTGTCAAGCGCCTGCCTGGTACGCAGTAACATCAATTCCTTCCTGGAAGCTCAGGCATTCATGTTCAAAAGTTGGTATCAACTCGTACGAATTCCTTCAACACGCGCCTCATGACTGCCTTTACTTAAATGCCTTCCTTCTCCCCTTGTAGGTTTTATCGCAGCTTGAATATCATCTGACATACCTCATCTTGTCTAACTGCTTCTTACAGACGTTCTCTCAACTGTTTACAACGTTGCCAACATCGTTATCACGCATTTATCATGGCGCCTCATAAGCGTAGCCACGAGACATCAGAGCCTGAAATCGGAACCCTTCTCACACTACCTGGTGCCCAAATCGAAGACCTAGCTGTCAAGCTTAACGGGTGGGCATTGAGAGACGGCATGCAAGAAAGAGAAATCAACCAGACAATCACGGCTCGGCCCCCATCTCGGACGCTTTGCACAACTGTTATTGCGAACTATCACGGCAAGGATAATATTCTGTTCAGAAATTCCATGAACTTAATGGAAGGCGAAATTGCACCTCCAACCAACATCAGCCGCAGATATCTCATCGTTGGATACGCGATCCTTGCCAGATCTCAGGGCGAATATTCTCAGAAGAATAGAGCATACCAGGAGGGAGATAATAAGTCAATAGGTGGCAGTGTACCTCTTAATGTAATCTCTTGGGATTCTTGTCTGCCTCCATGCTTAGTCGTAACCGAGGTGCCTTCGAGAAATGACGGCCAAGCCCATTTCTGGGCTCTGATTCTGCCACGAGATGGGATGTGTACTCCATTTATAGTCAAGGGGAGAGGACATATTCTTCAGATATGAGTATAGGAGTCCTGCTACCAATGCTAAGAAACGAAAGGCTGCTTGGGTAAAGTCTATTATTGAAGCTGCAAACGAAGTCAAGCTTGGTAACACTTCAGTGTCCAATGTCCCCGTCTCAGTACCGATCAGAAACATGACTACCAGCCTCTCCGAACACAACTTTGGAAAGTCTAAGACGGACATAGCGGCTGCGCACCATGCCTTCAATAAGCTTGCTAGTGGAGAGCATTACGAGAGACAAACTCCATCCGCCAGTGACTTCCATAAGGATTTTTCAAGAGGAAATTCAGGAGGAGAGTCGACAGTATATGATATTAACCAACCACAAGTCAAAGTCAGCTCCTCGCCTGCAACCCCACGGTCCTATTTTTCAGAGAGCTTAGCCTCCGCAGGAACCACCGGTATGCGCGAGGAATCGCTCGCACCGGAAACCCTGCAGACAGCGAAGGAGCTTCACAAGATCCCCCAGCAGAGTGTCAAGGTCGAGAGAGATAAGCTAATTGCAGACACAAAAAAGACTTTGGACAAAGAAGAAATACTTCAGGGCTGGCAGGTTGCTTTAAACCAAGAAAAGGCTGTGTTTCAGCGAGAGTCCGAATTGAAGGCAAACAAGCTTGCGGAGCGCGAGTGCTTAGCACAAATTCATGAGCGACGACTTTACGAGCGTGAGCAGCAGCTCCAAGTCAGAGAGCAAGCCATGAAGGAGGAAGTGGAGAGAGAGGAGCGCATTCATGAGACTGAGCAGAAGCTGCGCAGATGGGAGGAAATCTTAATTAAGAAGGGGCAGGATTTTATTGAGCGAGAGAACAGATATTGGGATGAGAGAGCAATCCTTGTAGCAGACGAAAGACTGTTACAAGACAGAGAGGCAGCTATGGATGAAGCTCAGAAAGCCTTTGACGCTAAGATATCTGACGCCATAGAATCTCTATCAGTCGTGCAGCAAGCCAGGAAGCGAAAAGAACGGTCTGATATTGGCGATCTTGAATGGGAATCGAAGAAGCAACGGACTGAAAACGGATGCTGAGTTCCTTGGGATTTATCTCGTAGCCTCGTGGCTTTGTATATCTGCATTTCGATTCTCCTTCTTGCTTTACACGGGCTCTGGGGGACATCTATCGTTTGGGCGTGAAGTAAGGCGTTATATGAGCTTGCGCATACTAGCTTCTCCTCTTGGCTTCCTTCATGATACTGCAATTCATTAGGATAAGGGAATGAGAACTCGATACAACCTGGTCGCACTTATCATTTCGCATCTTTCGTACCGCGCATCTATCTATAGGTTTGGTGATCCGAGTATCGCGAGCTTCTCTTCCTTTTCCCAAATGAGCAAATTATATTACGTCAATTCTCGACTCAACGCAGGGTGTGCTTGCGGATAGAAGCCGCTTCTCTCGCTCTGACCATCAATATTTTGTCTCAATACCTCCCAATTAACACCCTTATAATATCATCTCTCGCAAATCTCGGATGCTTTGCTCACTTCAAATCACAAGAGAACTCACTACATCGAAGAAAGGTTCTTCATAACATGACACATCTCCACGGGAAAACCCAGGTGCAGGGTGTTCCAGGACCTTACATCCGTCTTATTTCTAATAGAAGGGGATTTGAACTTTGGTGTATCTAACGAGCCTAAATTTCGAGGTCTGGCAGACAGACGCCTTGGATATTCGAGACGTGTAGTGGAGAAGCAGCCAGACTAGGCGACTGGTGTCAGTTGTGCTTAGCGAGCCACCAGTGAGTCTCGCTTGACGCAGCCCAAAACAATGGGAAGGGCCAGTGGTAAAATGGGGAAGTCTGGCACTTGACAAGTCTTTTTCCATCCTGGTATCCAATCAATTCCCGTACCAAAAACTATTTAGATGTCGACATGCCATCTCAGGCTGTAGTCCCTGATCTACCATATCGTCCCCCACTTAACAGACCACGTCCAACTGGAAAACATGCTTTACTGACCTGACCGTATAAAGCTTTAGTAATGTTACTGCAATAACATCGCACTTAAGCCAGGCTACGCTGAATGTCGAATGCAGACGAGGTACTTATGGCTATAAAGCGAACCAGGCAGGTCAAAAACAACACTATGTTTAACAGACAACCCTCGAGCAGAATCTGAGGGCAGATTGCTTCGAGATCAATCCAGGGTAGGCTGGGCGACCCTGAGAGTCGTGGCCAGGAGTCAAGTTACCAGATGAGTATCCGAAATCCAGTTAGTGCAGAAGCTGAACCCTTCAAGATAAACTCATTTAATGACTCGTGGTTTCCGAGCTCAGGCCAATTCATCTGCAGCGAACGAGAATTGGCAAGGTATAGTTTAAGGTCGCAACTCGATGCTAAAGTCACTAAAACATTACAGGACATTGTATGAAGTACTGCTCCAAGGTCCCCTAGTCTTTTCATGACCCTACAAGAGTGAGATATTAGAACTTGTTGCAAGGTTCTCGATTCGCTTCGCCTAACCAAAATAGATATTCCTAGTCACGTTCTTCTAAGGTCATACAGAGTCCTGACCGAGCTGTCGAATGAGCTGGTCGAATTACAGTTTTGGAAAGTCTGGTATGATTGGTCCAGCGAACGATTCATCGGAGTATGGGACGCCGTCCAGCCATCCTGGATCTAAAGCCCGACATGACAGGACAGGCTGCAAGCGGGCCGCTGGACTTAAATCTAAGCTTGACGCAAATCCCCGGGTTTCCTCTCTGGCGAAACAGGGGCACCATGGCTGGGGCTGGGGCTGGGCTACAGGGTACGGAAGTACGAAAGTACAATGAAGTCCATCAATTGGCTGTGCCATCTTGTGCTTGCTCACTGCAATAGGCGGCATAAGTAGAGCTGCATAATTCCATTTTTAGGACGGGGCATTGCTGGTTTTCTTTCGCTTCCAGCACGCTGAGTGGATGAAATACACGGAACGAGCCTCAACCCGCAGCGCTCCGCCCTGTCAGTCAGGTCGGGGGCTTGCTACAGAAATGTTGAAGATTGACAAGCATGTGCCCTGAAACAGAAAGGATGCGGGCACAGTTTGTAATACTCAACCCGGTCTCTCGGTGCGCTTCAGTGGCCCACTTCGTGGTCGCTGTCGCTGACCCGTCGTGTGTCTGGTTTTCAATTTCACACATTCGGATTCGTCCCCCTCATGTCAACTTCTACTGTTTCCTCCCTTACGTGACGGTATATACTCGCCCTCAATGAGGTTTCAATTATCATTAGGTCTTGCTTGGGCTTCATGCCTTTCAGGTGTGGTAAGCGAGGAGGCTTCTTCCCTAAAAGCGCGCGAGGAACAAGTCAAGAATGGGAGGATCGCAGAGAGACAGCAGGCAGGCGTCGTCGCCTCCAATATCTTTGTACGCAGAGGATATCATTCTTGTGAGCACTTCCCCAAACTTTACTGAATCTATCGTACTTGGAATTTGGAAACCGAAATATTGCTAACGATTCCAAGCTGTCGTAGCGGGTAACTTTGTCTACATTGATGGCGGCGCATTTTCCTATTCTCCAGGAGGACAACTGCAGATCGTGTATTCAACGACAACTTTATCGATTGACATGTCGAAATCCTGGACAAATTCTTCTGTAGTTATAAATTCAGTCAACAAGCCCAGCGGAGTCCCATATTTTGACGATGGAGACCTCTGGTATAACGAGAAGGAGAACAGGCTGCAAGAAGGATTCGTTGGCGCAGCTCCACGATTCGATAGCCCCGAGAAAGCCGGCTATCCTCTGGGAATGTGGACCTTCAAGCTTGATGGCCAAGGAGGAGGAACTTGGAGTCATGATACTGCTGCTACAGATGCGATCGTCAGCGCGAAGTTGACTCGACCCTATCAGGCATTGTCAGCTTTTGGAGGGGGAGTCGCCCTAACCTTGGGGGGATACGCAAATTCCAGGACAGTCCCGGAAAATGTGAACGTCACCGAGCAGATACCGATTCCTGGCCTTGTGACCTACGACATGGCGACCGGGAAATTCACAAATTCGAGCGCTACTGGTTATAATCGTAATGGGACTGCGGAGCGAGGTGTGCTACATTACGTGCCATTTTTTGGTCCCAAGGGTGTTTTTGTCATCCTCAGCGGTGACGCTTCTCCTCGCAATAGCTATAGCGCTTCAAAGACCATACAGTCCTTCAGTACACTGACACTGTATGACCCGGCAACCGGTACGTTCTTCAACCAGAGTACGACTGGCAATATTCCGAATGGGCGTATCGAGTTCTGTGCGACTGGAGCGAACTCGACAAACGGGACATACGAAATGTGAGTTCAAATTGCTATTAGTAGTTCCCCCGGATCCTGACAAAATATACAGATTCGTCTACGCTGGATGGGGTGGTAATCTGGGATCTTCTGCGTTGCAATTTGACGAAATGTATATCCTCACACTACCGGCTTTTCAATGGATCAAAGTCCCATATGCTCCTGCCAAACCTAGGCATGGCCTTACCTGCGAAACTGTCGGACGTCGGCAGATGCTGGTCATCGGTGGCGTTGATACTTTGCAAGATGATCCGACTCCTGCGGCGAATTCGTTGGACGCGGTGACCTTTTCAACCAAAGATCAATTTTCCCAAGGACTTGGTATTTTCGACATGACAGCCTTGAGCTGGTCAAGCGGGTATAATGCAGACGCTCGAGCATATGAACAATCTGCTCCTGTGAAGAACTACTATGCCTCGAAGTGAGTACCCGGAACCTATTTATTGAAGCATAGAATTAACGACAAACCAGCTCTCGTGAGCCAGCTAATTGGGGTTCGCCTGCACTCAAGACTTTGTTTTCAGTCACGCATTTCGCCAACTGTAAGCATTTTCCTTTCTTTCCCTTCACAAGACATAGCTGATTCGATTCAGCTACTAAGCCTGGATCTTCATCTGACCCTGGCACTTCGTCTGCGCCTGCTTCGAGTTCCGGCTCCAGTACAGGCGCAATAGCAGGCGGTGTAGTTGGTGGTGTCATTGGACTCGCGCTCATCGCCGGCCTAGCCTTCTTCTGCATGCGAAGACGCAAGCGTGCTGCGGCTTCCGAGCTTCCATCTCAAAACCAAGACCCAAATTATGCCATGAGTGGGACTGAGATTGGCAGCTCTTATCAAGGCGAGTATAGGGGCGACCACAAACCTTACGCGGCTGTCATGTCTGAGGCGCCTGGTCCAGATGTGGCCAGGGGTGATGGATCCGCACACGAATTGAACTCTCAACCTCAAGTCTTCGAAATGGATTCGAGGCATCGTCATGAGCTAGCTTGATCGAAAAAAAAACCCTCGAAAACACATCGAATCAAAACAGAACTATCTTCCAGGGATACCCATGATCTACTTGCATTTCTCTGCTTTCTAGAATATAGAGCGGGCGTTGGGATATCTACGGCATAGCAACGAAAGCCGTATGCGGCATTGCAGCAAAGAGCTCGTGTATATAATGTATAGAACATAGCAATCAAAAATGTAGTTAGTTGCGTCTCTACACAAGCCTCCTGCCTTATAAGAGAGGATAGGATCCACCGTATCGGCCATCTGATAGCTCCAGCATAATCATATTGAGAATCCCAAAATACATTCACTCTTGTCTGTCGATTGTCCCTTTTACCAGACCACTGATTGTAACAGTCTCCCCTTGCAGAACGATTATTCCGTGCCAGGTCAGATAGTCCATTTTTACCATGAAGCATGGAATGGCAAAGATGGATGTTAGTAATCTTGATAGCCCCGATCATATCTCCAGGCTAAGTTCGAGTGCATTTTGGAGGCTTGCCATCACTATACATCTAGCACTGAAATAGAGACAATCTGCTCGCTTACGGTTCTTTTAGTTTAGTTTTGTTTTGTTTTGTTTTGTTTTGTTTCAGCAAGCGAGGCCTCGCAATCAAAAGAAGTTCGTGCAAATATATTATTTAAGACCATAAGACACGCACGCTCTTGGAACATACAGTCACTTTTGAGGGGGAAAAAAAGTGTGCTGAAACTTTAACCCTATGACCTGTATTTACGTATGTGTGGGATAGATACATGCTGGCTTGTCCAGAAAAAAATCCCAAGAAGAACATTCAATATTACAGTGGCTCGACTTGTGAACGATGACGACTCAGTAGGGCAGATCTAGATCACTGTTGCTTTACTTCTAACTTACAAGGAAGGTTTTATGATTCAAGGAAGACAGTATCCAGTGTTCTTTCCGCACTATTCTTGATGGACATTGAGAAGGTTTCTGCCTCGACTAATTCAATTCCGATGACAACCATGCTCCTGATGTACCATACAGATGTGTTCAATTCCCTTCCACAATTTTAGCAAATTACAATTTTCCATCCCATGAGAAGGACAGTCCACAAAGTGTACAGCGAAACTGATGATATTCTGATCGATATTTCACCAGATTTCGCACTAGCGAA
The DNA here is from genome assembly GCA_900074885.1 of Rhynchosporium graminicola. Classification (NCBI taxonomy): domain Eukaryota; kingdom Fungi; phylum Ascomycota; class Leotiomycetes; order Helotiales; family Ploettnerulaceae; genus Rhynchosporium; species Rhynchosporium graminicola. The sequence goes on from FJUW01000013.1 coordinate 253,937, forward strand.
TCGTATATCACCAGAAATGGTTGCACGCTGGGTGGTTAACGCCTGCTGGCGTGGCTCTCCCAAAAGATGAGCTTGCGATATGACTGTGGTAGTAGAAGTAGGCGCGAAAGATGTAATTGTAGTTGTATGCGATGTCTCGATGATTATACATGCCAACGTTACGACGTCTACAGTTCCTTGTTCTGCGACGCTCAGAATCCTCCCTACTGCAGACGAGGGAATTTGATTGAAGCTAACGCTTCCCAGATTTGCCTCAGATGTAGATTGAAGTGTTTGCAGATCGTTCATGGCCATCTTTACCGTCTGTGAGGATGGAGAAGGGAAATCCCTACTTGAGCTAGCTATGGAGCTGGAAATAGTCAACGATGATATGTTGGTACCTTTCGTGGCGAGTGGTGTGAAATTAACGTAGACGAATGCATGATGTCTTCTCGAGCTGAAGAAGACGAGTAGTAACGATACTACTGTTATCGCAGAAACAAGAAAGAGCCAAGTGACCCATTTATTTAGACCTGATGGCTTTTCAAGAAGAGACGGACTTGGAGGTGGTGTCGGAGCCTGTGGTCTAATCCCCAAGCGTTTGACGGTCATCATCTGTGCATCCTTTCCCGGAGCTAGATGTGGGGGGTTTGTTTCGAGGGAATCTCGTCCAGAAGTTCGGTCTGTGTAGGTAGTCTGTGGTGAGATGGGTCGATGATCAGCTGGTACTTCAAGGCTTTCTCGGAATTCACCCGATGGCATAGTTTGCAGTGGTATGGGTTCTTGCATTGGTTTCTGATGGTCATGAAAAGACATTCTTGAAGGGCCGGCTTAGCTGGTAGGTTAAATTAATCAATAGAGACGAAGATACGCGTGAAGCTTCAGAAATAGAACAATCGGTATAGGGAGAATCAGCAGTCTTGTATAACCTGATGATCTGAAAATTACGAAATATTTCGAGGACGAAGACTCCAAATCGTGTTCGTTGACTGGCTTTGGGCACTAGCTACCTTCCTTGTATCTTGAACTCATTCACAGGAGTGAAAACTCTGTATTCATATCACGGGAATCATTCCTGGCTTTGCTATAAAAAGGATACAGAGTCACAAATTTCCTTTGGCACTTCTTGTCGGGGTAATATCAGCCCAGAATCGGCCACTTCATTCTGATGCTGATGGGAAGAATGCAAGTCTGTATGATCAACCGTGATTCGTGTGCTCTAGCTTTGAGCTTCGCATCCAGTAGTGCACAGGCAATTGTCTTCTGTGACCCGCAAATCGCAATCTTGCGATCTCAATGTCCAAGTCACCAAATTCTGCTCTGCGTCACTTGACGAAGCTGAAGAGTGTTTTCCGGGGTGAGATGTTAGAGTAAGCTCCAGCATTATCGCTGAGAGCGTTGCACCGTACCGTAATATGAGATTGATGTGATGATTTGAAAGTCAACACAAGCGAAACATTTCGAATCCGAAGGGGGTGGGGGGTCATACTCAGAGCTAGTCTCTATCAGGCTGCGTCTCCTTCCCTCGACATCACTGTCTATCTTTGAATGGTGCGGCTACGTTATGATCACTCCCAGTGCTCTATAACCTTTCACGTTAGAAACGTGTCTTCATTAGAATAGAGAAAGAGCGTCGGCGTTGAAGCCCAGCTAGAGTGGACTAGCGTAAGTATAAACCCACCCTCAAGATCCATTCCTCTCCCGAATACAATTCTTTCGAACGCACTCTCGAGCAGCCACTTGAAGCACCTCACTCCAAGGCCTTGATTATCGCAATACTCAGATCACTCCCCACGCTTTATCGATGGGCAATGCAACGCCATTGATAGCTCTTGCTCCATCACTTGCAAGAAATAAGATAACGTTCGCTACTTCGTTCGATGTGATGCTCGGCGTTTCACCTACTGGATTATGAAGCTCCCAGATTGGTCTTAGAAGGTGCTTAGCTCTAGTTCTCGAAACTGGATCATGGATAAAGGTCGACTTACCGGAGAGCAGCGAAACCAGCTTCGTCAAAATGGTCGTTCTTCTCGAAAGCTTTGACGTTCGTTTCCATTGCTAGGTATTTTGTTAAAAAGTCCGTCTTCTCGATCCACCACCAGGTAAAGAGAATCGAGTTGAAGCGAATAAGGTGCAGATGTGTGGCGGAGGATAAAGACTTACTCCCAGGTAAAACTGCATTGCATCTGATCCCCTCGTCCCTGAATCTCCATGCCGTGTGCTTCGTCACTCCTAACAGACCATGCTTAGAAGTCGTGTATGCCAAACCTGCTGTAGCACCACTGATAGCCGCCTTGCTAGCTACATTGATGATAGAACCATTCTGCTTGGCTTTCATGAATGGAATGACAGCGCGGATCATCCTTGTTGGCACCGTAAGGTTTACACTCACTAAGAAACGTGTGAGTCAGTGATGACCAAATCAAGAGGGCCTCGAGGGAAGGACAAGAAACGTCTCGAAAACATCTGAAGATACTCAAAAAAAAAAAATTGAACTTCTGGGCTAGTCCATTACCTACTGATACGTGACCATTCAGCATCGCTGAAGACGTCTATTGCTTCGAAGGCGTCCATGACACCAGCTACATTCGCTAGTACGTCTATTTTTGGGCTTTTGATGTCAGAACAGTCCCTCATAGCGAGGACAATACTTCCACTCAATCTACTGTCCACGATGACAAAGGAGAGAAAGTTACAACTCATCTAACAAACCTACCCGAACTTCGCAACGCAAATCCTAACCACCTCATCACACTCGCCATCTTCCGTCAGATCACCTCTGTGAAAGTGGAACCTCTCCTGGTCACGCTGGTCAATCTTCGCATATTCCATGTCCACAATGTCGACGCCGAGGACTTCGTATTGGTGGCTGAGGAAAAGTTGAATCGTGGCTAGACCGACACCTGACGCGCATCCGGTTATGATGGCCACTTTTCCGAAGCCGATTACGTCGATTGTACGTTGTGGTAGGATGTTTGTGCCATCGTGGTAATTGAACGGCATTTTTTGGCTCAGATGGTCGACTAAGTTGAGTAATTGGGTGGTGGTGGTGGTGGTGGTGGTGATGGTAGCAGAACAAATTTCAAGAGGATGATGGCCAAGGCAGATGTCAAGAGCTTGGTAAGCGTGTAAAGTGAAGTCAGGTTCGATATATTGACTTGTAAGAAGTGAACGGATAGAGCTGATAGAAATTCATATTTTGCAGTTCTTCACGTCAAGCGGGCTCGGGTGAGGAGGAATCGTATGACCTTTTGGCGGTTTCGCCACCGACTCCTAAACGGCCGGTGGAAACGCGGGGTTCTAGGGTAAAATCTTGCAATTATGACTTGACAATCAAAGTTTTGTGACTTGTGATAGTTATGACCGATTGCGAGGTAAGTCATTCTCACCGGAGACGAAATGGACTAGCCTCGATGAAAGCTACATTGTCAGGGTATTCATAGATCTCCATTTTGCATCAATGAAACAGACATCCCAAAGGCCCATTCTGAAAGAAAGTCCTATCACTCTCCCAAGCTCTGATAACCCAGTCCCTTCCGACCTTCACAACACCCTCAACCTGCTCTACCGTTCCCCAACCCTGCACTCTCGAACCCCAACACATCAAATGAGTCCCAGCATGAATAGCAGTCTTAAACGCCAACTTCTCATCTATCACCCCGTATCCTTGCATGAAAGCTTCGATGAGCCAAAAACCCGCATCAATATCTTTGAAGTGCTTCAGCTCGAAGAGCTCTGCGAACATTTGACCAAGATCATATGCGGGCGAGGCGACTTGACTGAGCTCCCAATCGATGATGAAGACTGTTATAGCATCTTTGACGTCGGGACTAGGCCCATCTGGCAAGAGAACACTATGACATTGTCAATTTCAATGTCTGAATAGGCCCTGACCTAGACATCATATTGAGGCAAGGTAGAAAGAAACTCACTTCCCACTCCAGAAGTCCCCATGAATAAGAACAGCATCCTCACCACCCAGCTCGCCCCTCCTCTCATCCCTAATCTTCTCAAAAATCTCCTTGCTTCCTCCAAGGATTTTCGGGAACCGCTCCACGGTAGCAACAAGCGTCTCATAGTTGATGCTAAATTTCAGATCACGCATAGCTATATTACCCTTCATCTTCTCTACTAGGTCTTTCTGTTCATCAGCCTGAGCCCAAACATGGAAGTTCCGCGTCCAGAGACCGAGGGCATGACCTAAACGCGCGCACTGCGGGCGAGAGAGTGATAGAGCGTGTTGAAGAATATAGCTCTTTAGGTCTAGGGAGGAGGGGAGATCGCTGTAGATTTGAGTATTGGTAGATGGCGAGAAGAGGTGCATGATAGGTGTTTGGACGGTGATACTGGAATGTGTTGCTGGTGGCAAGGTTGAGAGAGCTGTAAGTATTGTTTGTTCGTAATCCTATCTCTGTCAGAACAAATCAGATCTCAATGGCTCGAGCAGAGGTGCATCTTACACATCTTGTAGTCGTCAACTTGAAGCCCGGACTTTGGGCTACATAGCCTTCAGTGTGTTTTACAACCACTGTTTTGGTGCCATCTGAGAGAGGTGTGGCCAGTGTGCCGCGGTACACGAAATTTGCTGTCCCCCCGGACAATTTGGTGAGACAAATACATGCGTAAGCACTGTTTATGAGACTGCTCTTAACCTTGAGCATCATCTCCTCTTGAGGTCTGGCTTCCATGATAGTCGCTTGTAAAGAGTTTGGTAAGTGACGGAGCTGGGTGAGTGATTTGTAGATTCGATGCCGGCAAGACTTGTTTGACCAGGTGAGAACCCACTATTGTATCTATGTGAGAGTGAAAGACTTTCCGAAATCGAAAGGCTCGAAAGAAAAATGAGAACATTCGCGAGGAGAGAAATGCCGAAGGGAGTACAATCATCCATGAGTCACGCCGGCGATATCAAGGTTCAGATGCATCAAAGGACAATTGGAAAGAGGGGTAGAGATCGTCTTTCAGAAACAATCCAATTGAACGCACTGGATGTAATGATCAAAAGTAGCCACTCTTAGGAGGTTATCTAGCCGAGGCGAATCCAATTCTTACGAGTAAGTAAGACCTTGCCTGAGATACTAGGTGGAGAGGACCAACTAAAAAGTGAGGACTCAGTATCAAAGTCACGAAAATATTACAGGACAACACCAGAAGCCAAATCTGAGTGCCATAGAAGATTTAGATAAAATTTGTTAGGTCTTAAAAGACGAAGTTCCTGAACCGCTTCGCCGGAGATAAAGTTGCCTGGCCTCAATCTGGAGTGCAACACAAACAGAGTAAGTCGCCAAGGAGTGAGTGCTTAGGCTTTAGCCTGTGGTAGCACTAGCCTTTTGTGGACCATCTTCAATGTATAACTATCCTGTACCTGAGTATCCACGAGTATATATTAGCTTAAGAATAGAAAGGAGATATCCGAATAGGTTTCATTCGCTCATCTCTCATAAGCCATCTTAAACGAATACATGCTGCCCTTGCCTAATATCCCTTTTCTCGACCAGCGCCACAATCCGCTCTAGCTATGCAATCGACCACCCAGCCAGCTATCAAGCTTAAAATCAACTCCATCCGTCCACCCAGTGAAATGCTTAGGGGGCAAACGCCATGCTAAAAGATCTGCAATAAATGATACTTTTTGAACAACAGTAGTAGGACTACTCTCCACCACCGAATCTCATCGGAAGGACCCAGCTGCCATCAAACTCGACGCCTCGCCTGACTCTTGTACCGGCTTTCCTCCATACAGCTGCACCCAGGCCAATGTCTGCAACGAACAGTTGCCAGTCTTGTGCCTTGCTGTCTTCGTCGGCGACGCCTTCACCAAGAGCCATAGCCTCTAGAAGGCCTTTTTTTGGCGTACCCATCGCAACTACGTACTCGGCATGTATATAGAGCTGCCGCCCATCGATAATGCTGACCTTTCCGGTTGTAGGATCGATGCCAGTGGGGACGTCGATTGCTAAGACGCGAGCTTTGTTCCGGTTTGCCCATGCTATCAACTCGTAGGCCGTAGCTTGGTCTCCAGTTCTTAGCTCCTCGAATGATATGGTGAGACCAAGCAGTCCATCGATGATCAGTTCAAGAGGCGAGCCGAGCGCCTTGACATATTCTAGAAGCTCAATCTTAGTGACTATCCTACCCCCGAAGCCTCGGAAGACCTTGATTTGACGTCTCAAGCCAACCAAAAGTTCTGATTCTCGCTCAAGTCCAAGAACGCAAACGACGACGTTAAGACCGTGATTTCGAATGTGTCGGCCAGCTGCTACAGCTCGAAGGCCACTCTTATTATTCCCCGCGAGCACAACAACTGTGGGTACGGTGCTATTCTTGCCTTGAATTAGACCTCGTCCACCTCCAGTGTTCAGTGCAGATAAAGCAACTTCGGCAATTCCACGGCCAGCGTTTTCAGTCATCATATCTTCTGAAAGACCCAATTCATTGTCCGCTATGTTCTCAAGGTTGAGCATCTGTAGAGCGGATATGGGCTCGCAGCGACGATCTGATGGAACAAGGAAAAATGATGGCTTGGAAGCAGGTATCGGAATCTTTGGGCCATTAGCATGTGGGGTATTGGCATGATCTTGAAACCTTACTGAAAGGGTTCGAGCAGGATGGATACCGGCGCTTCCCTTTCGAGAAACCGATCGATGATTCATGGAAAGTTTGCTCTCGGCTCGGTCAGTTCTGCGCGAGCGTCTGCCACTTCCGGAACCTCGTTGACTCCCCATACCCTCTGCGTCTTCACTATCGCTCGTTTCACTCTTCCATGTAGTCGTCTTCGCTGTTGCACTCGGAGGACCATCGAGGACGTTTTCAGTATAATGAAGATTTTTTCCGCCAGCAGTTCCCGGTTTCGCTTTGGGCAACCTGTTGTGAGAAACAAGTCGATCTTCATCCGCAACACTATCCTCTGCCTGCATTTGAGTAAAGATGGTGTTTTTGTCGAATTTGGCCAAACTTCCCTGGAAGTCGAAGTCGCCCATCTCCTGTACATCCGTTGCATCCTCAGTCTGCCATCCATTCTCTTCCGTCTTTCCATTCCTCCGTCTACTCTTCTTGAGTGTCGCGAAGGGCTGAAAAGATGTCGTTGGCTCCAGGAGAGGTGTTTGTCTCCACCCCTTCGAATTTGTAGTTTCCTTGGCTGGTGTAACAGACGCATCTGCAGTGACATCTTCTAATATCTTGCGACCTCCTTTCCTCCTGCGCTGCTTTCTTTGCCTGGAAGCTGGTTGATCAGCTGGCACCTCTGCCTCTCCATCTTCTTCCTCAATCGTTGGTGTGCCATTCGGTCCACGCTTTTCTTTATTTGCCTCCATGCGCATAGTCTCCATAGGCTCCACCAGGACTGCAGCTGGTGTCATATCGCGTACAGATCTCGTCTCCCTTCCTGTCGCAGTCTGGGCAGAGTCTGTCCGTTCCATTGATGTTGTACTCCATTGCTGAGGGATAGGGGATCTGAATTTGTTGGCAGGAGTTGGCCGTTTGCCCATACTCAAGATAGCTGGATCTTCGAATGGCTTCGATTTGACGACTGGAGCAACTGGAATTGCTCGAGGAGGCGCATGGTTGGGTTTGGCGTTTTCACTCGTAGCTTCAACCAGAGTGACGATATCCGGCACTTTGATTGTGAACTCCGGAACGTATTTGCCATTTGCTGGGCAGACAACTGCATGGTATCAGCTTAATAGATGTCCCAGCGCACTGGCTTTGGGGCGATACGTACCATTCAGGAGAGTCAAGCCAACTCCAGGCTCTATGTGCTTAACCACACCCCTCAATTGAGCTCCAGGTGGATCTTTCAATGTCACCAGCATGGTGAGCCCAATGAAGGAGTTGGACATCCTGTCGAGTGCCGTATTCCACCGTCCCTAAAAGTTGAAGTTGCGATTTCGTGATCTTGTAGGATATGGTAATATCTGTGATACCTTAGAAGCTGGCAAAAGGAATGCCCCTCAATTCCGTACTTCGTTGTGGGCGGTAGCTATGTGCTTGTATGATGGTGTCCGAGAGTCGTCTCACGTTTCGTAACTGGCGGATTGTTTACAAGAACTGACGTTGCAATCAAAGTTTGAGGAAGTCGCGTGTGAGACTAAAACAATTTCTGCGACGTTTGCTTACCTACAGCAGGTACGCTGCTTGGTCCTGCACCGGCTCGACCGGGTACTGATGTACAGCTCTGGGCTTATCGAGCTTATCGATAGGAGGAGGTAGGTAGGAATATCAATTACAGCGAATTGATCCCAAAACCTCACTTGATCAGAGTGGTAAGGTCACGAAGAACTCATATATATTCAATCCAAGGAATATTCCAAAGTTACGGATTTGATATAGCACTTCTTCCAAAGACGATACTAGCTTCGTCAATATCAGCCACTTCTTAGGAACCTCGATAGGGAGAGAATCTGGTGAGTAGCGATACTTGTGTTCAAACCAAATATAATCACTCCACTCTTCTCCCTTCACTTCACTTTACTCTGTTGCCTTGATAATGTAACGCTAGTTCTAATACCAAGTCATTTTGAACACCTGAAGACTCTAGATTCTCATGGCTTCTATATAAGCCTTGCTTCTCGCCTAATTGTCAGGTTCGATTCTCAGCATGCGCTGCTGTGGACACTGGTGAAATAGAGTTTTAGTAGCAATAAGTCAAGTTGGATTTGGAAGCAAGATGCTATATAAGTAAGATTTTGGCTTTACGTCAAGCCATCTACTGTATCCTGCACACGCGAGTTCCCGCTCTCTAGCCAGGCTACTTAGCAACTACGGCGAAGCAGCATTCATTGAATAACCTCTAATTGAAGATTGCTACATGTGCTAACTCGGACAAAGGTGTCATTCTTCACCCTGGTTTCGTCCCAGAAGCCTTAGCAGAAGCAGAGTCCTATTTCCCAATGTTGGCCACTATGCATCCGACAATCTCGGGCACGTTGAACTTCTTAGTACTCCTCCCACGACATCTCCGGAATCGGAAGTGGTATGCAGCATCCTTCTACCGTATACGAGAGCAACGCCAAGCCATGATATACTACTCCATCAAGATACAAAATAAACGTCCATGGGCCCATTCTTCAACCATAAGCAGCCATGGCTGCCTCTTCATCATCAAAATTATGCCCTCTCTTTTGCTCGAACTCGGCCATCATATATTCCTCTTCATGTGTCTTGGCTTTCTTCATTTGAGTTGGCTTGGAGGCGATTGGATGCTCTGATTTTGCGACTGTTGGATGCTTGAGAGCCTTATTTACGCTGTATAAGCTGTCATAGAACTGTCCAACCCGTGCGTGTGCCATGACCTTGGATTTGTCGAAATTCTGGACTTCAAGCCCAGCTTGGCTGGTAGCTCGACTAAGAGCAACATATGCTTGTCCCTTCTCAAAAATCTTCTTAAGGTCGATTTTCACGCATTCAAGCGTTTGTCCTTGCGCTTTGTGAATAGAAAGTGCCCAGGCAAGAATGAGAGGGAGTTGCGATCGTTGCGCCTGTACCTCACCACTGGGTAGCTCCACTTTCCATTCTTCTGGCTGAACAAGAATTGCCCTGGTAGTCCCGTCCGCAGCTGAGAATTGGACAAGCGGGTATAGCCGACCTGCATCAGCTGTCGAATCTTTCGACGACGAGAAGCTTGCCCTAATCTTAGATCGTTCATCTTTACCCTCCTCGGTCAAGTCTTCATCGCCAATTTCGTCGTCGAAGAGGTCCGGGTTTCTGTCGTACAATTCAAAAGTTTTCTCGCTCATAAAAGCAGTTACTTTCCCCAACGAGCCATTGACCAAGCCATCGTCCATATTCTTAATCAACATAACTTGGGCGCCCTTCTTCAGCTCGAGCATTTTTGGCGCCATCATGTTGGAAAGTAGTTTATCGCGCATGCCTACGTCTGTAATGGTACCAGTGTCTCGCGCTTCGTACTTATAGCTCTTGCCAACCAAGCTCCGCATCCTGAATGCGTTGGAGTTTTCGACTTCATTTCGTGTTGGGAAGCTGAGAACAGGTTAGCCACGTAAACAAATCAAGAAGGCGAAAAGATATGTTCCATACAGTTCAGTAGCAGCCAGGCCATTTTCATGTGCAACGGGCCTGCTCAACTTCTTGAAGGCAGCAATAGTTTCCGGCGTAATCTTGCCCAAGCGCATCTCGTTAAGCATATTCGCAAAGACTAATCTGTTAGTGGATTTACAATGGCATTTTACAGTGTGACATACCAGGATCCTTCTGACGGAAGACCTCAGTAAGACCGATTGTGTGATGAATAGCAGTTGGCCAAGTTCCAGCATCAAAGGCAAACTTGACTGCTCTACCTCTACTCTCAAAATCTGGCACAGGAGGCAATTGGAAGAAATCGCCTGTGATGACTAGCTGAATCCCACCGAATGGTCGTCCATTGTTTCTCATCAATCTCGCTATACTTTCCAGCTTGTCGAACAAGTCTCCATCCACCATAGAAATCTCGTCGACAATCAAGATCTTCGTTCGGATCCAACGGTTCTTCGCTTTCTGATTTCTTTTGATCTTCTTCACGAGTGTTGGTGCATCTTCCTTCCCAAGTCCAATTCCCCCGAAGCTGTGCAATGTTACGCCACCGATATTACAGGCAGCAAGACCCGTGGAAGCAGTAACAGCAACCCGGTCTGGCTCTCGAGAATATTTCTTGCGCAATTCTGCGATAATGGCTCTCATCAGCACCGATTTTCCTGTTCCAGCCGATCCGGTGAAGAAAACACTTTTGCTCTGATTCACAACTAAATCAAGAACTTTCTGCTGTTCCTGGCTCAAGGTGATTGGGGTCATTACAGCGGCTTTGCGGCGACGTCCTTCGGCAGTTGTATCTTCAGCGGTCCTTCTAGCTTTCTGCTTGTCCTTGAATTTCTTCTTTTCCTCCGCAATCGTACTACCAGTACTATTCCATGGCATGCGCTTCTCTTTAGGCGTAAAATCCCATTTTGTCCCTTGACCTTTCTTCAATGCCTCACAGTCTTTGGAATAATGGCCAATCCCTTTGCACCGAAAACAGAATATCTGTGGTTGTGATCCAGAAGATGCAATAGATGCCATTTCATCTTCTTGCTCTTCTCGCAATTCGGCAACCTCGTCTGCCTCTGCACGATTTTGATGCCACGGCAGAGTTCTCCGCTTGACGGGTCGGGGGTTAGGGGCATTTTCAGTTCCTGTTGTCGAGTCTTGGCCTGTTGTTTCTTCTCGTTCTCGTCTCTTCAGCGAAACAGGCGGTGTCATTTTATGTGAGGGAGAGGAAGAAGACCATGTCTGCGCACTACTCGCTGGATTTTGAGGAGTGGACTGGCGGGGTAGCTTCGGTAGAGCATACGGAGAAGGTGCTGGATGAGGATTGGTTTGAGATGGTATGGGTGGTGCTGCCATGGACATCGGCAGTTCGTACTCCATATCCAAGTCAATGTCTGCGTCGTCCTCAAAGTCGTCAAAACTGTACTCGACTTCCCCAACGTTGATTTTTGCTGGTTTCGAAAAAACAGGTACATCTTTCGTAAGATCAATTGTATCTGGCGAGTCTCGGAAAGAATCTCTACGACTTAACACCGTAGATAACGAGGATGCAGTTGACAACAGGCTAGGAACGAACGATATGCTCGGGGTCCTGCTGAATGGTTGCTTTATATTTGGTGATCTTGGACGAAGAGGATGCGATGGCTTGGAGGATTTGGAGGGTATTGTAGGTTTCGCAAAAGAATTCTTGTAGCCAGTGTAGCCACCGATCGATTGCGTCGAAGGGCGGATTTTCTTGAATTGATCTTCGATGTTGCCATTTTGTGCGGGGCTGCTTGAAGGGAAAAGTTGTTTTTCGAGAGACGTCTTGGGTTTCGAAGCCTCGTGGCTCTTGACCGCCTTTGATAACATCGCGGCTGCAATCGAGGAGTGTTGCAGAGTCGTAGCAGGCGCATTTAAAGTCGTAGATAGATAAGGGGCAACCCGGGCTTTCCAGCAACTCGCAAGCAGTCCTCGAGAGGCAGAGGCAAGTGAGAAGACCGGAAAGCTGTTCAAGCCAGCCGGCATACAATCGGTCAGGAATTTTCTGGAGGTGGGCGTTCAATCCATCGCGCGGACATCGAGGACTGTTCGATTGTTATCCTCTGCTCTTTCTCGAAATGGCTTGCCTCCCTCATTCGCGTGGTGAAAGCGCGATTCGCGTCGCGCTAGTAAGTGGTCACGTGAGTATGGTGCTGCGTGCGACGCTAACTAAACTAGGGAGCAGTGATTTTTCAAACCAGTTAAACAGACTCTCGATGGCTGTTGGTACACTCTGTCCTGCATGAGAATATCTATCGATGAGGCAAACAGCTTGTCGAGGTCATATAGCATCAATAGTCACAAATGGGACTCGATACCAGTCATGGCGTATTCGATCGAACCTAATGTCATTCAAATCTTTCCAGTTACAGATGATCTCATGTAACTACCCGCCTACTTTCAATAACGACAAAGCAAAGTTGACACTTAGGGAACTGGGTAGTCGCTGATAGTAGATTCGTGACACATGAGGACAAGAGTGGAAAGAGAAGGGCCAAATTCAAATGCCGAGAGTTTCCAACAAGTCCAACGATCAGATAACCTAGGAAAACAACTTTTAGTGGCGCATCACCATCCTAAGAAAATATGACGCAGGAACTTGTATTAGAAAAAGCATCGTCAAGAGAAAAGGTCCTATGCAAACAAACTGAACGGCCTTGCCGAGGCCAGGCAGATCAGTATGAGAAAAAAAAAAGACCAGATGCGGAGAATAGATCCCAAGTTGATAACCCCCACCACGAAAAATCGCAGTACGATCATCAGAAAAACAAAGCCGTTGGTAAATTAACCTTGGTAGCCACCAAAACCATTTCCAAAGTTCTGAGCGGCGGGTGCACTCCATTGGGGATTCGCAGTTGGCTGGCCGCGGCCATAACCACCTGCACTGGTGGATCCGCCATACATTTGAGGGTTGGCGTATGGACTGGGAGACTGAGCTGGGCCACCGTAGCCACCTTGAGGTGTGAATTGACCAGGAGTCTGAGTAGGCATTGGGCCAGCTGATTGTGGACCTGGCGGTTGAGGCATTCCACCATATTGAGGAAAGTATTGAGATGGAGTACCTGGGTATCCTCCAGGGGTAGGAGCTTGGGGACTCCAAGCAGCCTGAGCTCCATCCAAGCCAGGTTGACCAGGTGCCTTGTCTTTGCCCCACTGAAGTACATGTTAGCTGCTGGACTATATGAAGAGCCTTGAGCCCACTTACGCTGCACTTAAGAGGCCGACCATTAACGTTGTAGCCACTCAGTTGACAGATTGCCATGGCAGCGTTCTCATGTGAATCCATCTTGACAAAGGCAAATCCACGATCAGCTTGGAAGCGGGTCTCAACGACATATCCAAAGTTCTGGAAGAGAGGAATAAGGTCATTCTGGGTGGTGTACGGGGTGAGATTGCCAACGTAGACGGTGGTTTGCCATGCAGGGGTCTGCTGAACGATCATGTCGTAGCTCTGGACGCCATGGGTAGGGAAATGATGATGGCCGAATGGAGTGGTTGGAGTCATGCCCATAGCAGACATAGCTTGTTGCTGAGAAATTGAAGGTTGTCCTTTCTGGTTCGCCCAGTTGCAGCGGATTGCGCGAGATCCCAGCCACTCTCCATCCATGGAGCTCAATGCTTTCTCAGCATCCTGACGCTCGCGGAAAGCAACAAAGCCATATCCTCTAGACCGACCGGTTTTCATGTCCCACATAACACGAGCTTCGGAGACTGAGCCGAAAGCTGAGAACGCTTGGAGGAGGACTTCATCATTGACTTCGTTTGAGAGATCACCGACAAAGATGTGAAAGTGATTCGAGGTATCTTCCTTGTTTGAGGTGTTGGATTGATAGGCCCAGTTGACACGGATTTCCTGGAGAAAAATACAGTTAGTATCTGGGAAAAGCCAGGAGAGGAAGATCCTTTTCATACCGCCTGGTGTACACGTCTGCCGTTAAGGGTCTGCATGGCTCGTTCTGCTGCTCCGGGGTCGTCGTATTCCACAAAACCGTAGTTGAATCCTTTCGACTGCAAGGGGTCCTTAAAAGTTAGCGAAGTGAGTTTTTGTGCTTGAAAATTTTCTTCTAGTGAATGTCTCGCCACAAAGCGAGGTGAATTTGTTGCGTGCACCAACGGCTACACGACAACATGGAACAAAGGCTCAGAAGTTCGGTTTCGCGAAAGGAGAAGATACGTACAGCGCCTACATTCTTGTCTGGAATGATCTTGACATTTTGCACATGCCCAGTAGTCTCAAAAATTTGACGAAGCACATCTTCTGTAACTCTCGGGTCAAGACCTCCAACATACAACGCGCGCTTGTTAGGCTCTGGGGCGGCACGGCGTACGAAACCACCAGCGCTGTCTGGGGACATCATGCCTCCATTTTCTCCCATTGGCGATGAGATGGCAGTTGGGATTGGGTTTGTATTTTGTGGGATTATGACCGGTGCAAGAGGTGGTGGTGGCATATGGTTGTTAACTTGACCATTATGCCCATTCTCGTAGCCCGGCGCGCCCGCAGTCGTCTGTGGTGGAGGCGGCAGCTGCGCACCGGAAGGGGGAGGACCATTGTCTGCCATTATTGATATTTTCACAAGCTGAACGAAGTTCGAATCGAAGTTGCGCTGACGAGGTATGCGACGTGGTATTACAGCGATAGAGCAGAGACTCGACTTCGCGAAAGGTTATTTCAGCCCAAAACTCCGAGTAGCAGAGAGGTATGGAAGATTGGCCGAGCTTCTGATTCTGCTCTGGCAGTTGCCTTAGTATCTGTGTGACTCGAACGATAAGAACAGTGCTGAGACTCGAAATCGAAAGACGGCCTTGGGCAGAAAAGCCGGGGACGAAAGGTGAATGTCGAGAGGAAATAATATCGCTATTATTTGGGTTCGCAATGAAGCTTGAAGGATGGAGACGAGTAATACGACAACGAAGCGGAGTAGAAGCTCTGCGAGAGGATAGACCAGTGTGAAACTTGAGAAGGCGACGACGACGAGAGGACGACGATGAAGACGGACTTGACTTTTGGATTGTTAAAAGTGGAACGGAATAAGGAAACCGCGGAAAAGAGACGAGAGGAATAGAGAGGACGAAAACCACTCGCGACCCCAATGTCTGTCGATAGAGGAGACTTTCGGGATTAGACAAATAGACGGATGTATCTGGGGGGGAAAGAGAAGGGGAGGGAGGAAGACGGTGGAAGGTTGGTGATTTCCGCTGATTACAGTACTGTATCCAGTCCCAGGGGCCTGCGGTTTTGTTAGCGCGCCAGTGGAATTGAGGTGGAGATGGGCAGCCGGGCTTGGCCTGAATTGAGATATGATGTGCTGCATCCGTCCTGCGTGCACCACCACAGCAGAATACCTATACCTATACCTATACCTATACCGTATATTTATCTATCTATCAAGACACGATAGAACAAAGAAACGATCAAGGGAAGCGGGCTTGAGTTTGTTATAACTGGCTAGCTGCAAATGGTCCTATTCCTTCCTACCAAGTTTCGGTACTCGTCTCCTACAATTGCAGGAAGACCGAGTTCTGCATCGACGTCGTAAGAAGATACCCAGACCATGGAGGAAGCAGGGTTCAACTAGTTGAAATAAGATACAATACTTATATGCCAGATTCCCCATCTTACAGACCCCAAATACGAAAATAGATCCCCGCGCCTTTCTGCTGTACGGAGAGCAAACTGAAAAGGACCTTGGGACCTATCTATCTCCCAGAATCGACATCAGAGCTGAGCCAATACCAAGCTGCATAGGCGGCTGCGCAGCCTGTAGTCCTCAAACCATAGTCATAGTCCAAGGATCTCATGGAACATGCTATTCAATCATCCATCAGAGGTCTCAGACTTAGCTGAGACTTGTTCTACACTACTTCTTCACTCAAGTTCATCAGAGCCTCAACTGTACACACAATCTGATTGATCATCGCCGATCATCGAAGCACAGCGAGCGGCAGCCAAGCAAATGTGCTAAAAATTATGCAGAGATTCAGGATGCGATGACATGAGATGGGATGACACGAACCACATCGCTTCGAAGCGCCAGGAAGGCACACACAACTACTACTACTACTACCCCCGGGTTATTGTACTTGAAATCCAATAAAACCCCCGAAGAAATCACCAGAAGCTCAACGGAGTTTTACAAGTATACTACCTACTCTTTCCACGATCACAAGGAATGTAGCATTTGCAATTCTTCTCCAGCTCTTCTAGAGAAACACACCTATACCGATCGCTATACCGACAACAGATTGAAACACTGTCGGATAGCCTTCGGGATCAAAGGGTTCAAGATGTGAAGCAACCAATGTAAAGGTAACGCTTATCTAGAATATTTCAGAGTCCGTCTACAGTACTTATACAAGAAAAGCAACTTCGGGCAAAAGGTTTACGCGAGTGCCTTAATTTAGTACAGCATCAGCATCTCTCGCCCTGTCTGATTCTGGAAAGCTTATATGTAGCTAGGAACATTTAAACTTCCACCACAGTAGTGCAATGCAACGTCTTTTGACGGGAACGAACCGGGAGGGGAGTAACTAAACCGCATGCACGCACTCACGCACTTGAGAAGTGATGATAGTTGCGGCTGGCTGACCCGGGCACGGACGCTGTTCCGCAACGTCAACGTCAAACTTCAACCTCTCTCGGCCTTCAGTCTTCTATTCTGTGCAATTCTTGTCAGCCAGCCTTCTCCTTTCTCAAACTTAGCCGGCTCTTCTCAGTACTATCCACGATCCAAGATCACTATATAGTGTTATTAGCAGATATTATTATCTTTGTCGTCAATTCTATCAATTTCAATGGCACATGGGGGAAGGCATAAGCCGCCTCTGGATGTGCTTCAGAGTATGATCAATGCCATCGTGAGTACAGCCCACTCAATACTTAACCGGCCTTAAGTGGAGCCAACTAACAGCCTCAAAGTTAATAGAGACCGGGAAAGCCCTTCGTCCATCAAGTAAGGATGGTAAGAGGGCGGTTGCCAACGTGAACACAAGGTTACGGACCATTATTCCCAGTGCTGTCGATAACTTTCACATGGCCCTAGATGATCTCGAGTGCGATATAGTAAGAAACCCTAGAAGCGATAAGACCTTTTTTGTTAATAGATCTGTAGATTCGAGCAAAATCAGTGTTGTTGAGAGACTTGGATGAACTGCGGGCAAAGCGGATCGCTTTGGAGAATCCGGTACCAATACTAGAGGAGGTGGTCGAGGAAACACCGACTGCAACGAACACAACGAATGGTAACACAATGCTCGGGAGTGAACTTCATACCTCTCCGCAGGAAGCAATTAAAGAGGAGCGGAGCACAAGGAGTCCGGAAAACCGAAGAGAGAACGAAACACAGTCGCCACCACCGGATCTTCTAGCAGAGGCCAAAAGTAAGCCAATCGAAGACGTAAATCCTCCTCTGCAAGACCTGGCACCTCCGGCTCCGTCAAATGAAACGAGTCTGGAGTCGAAACCCATTGGTCTAGGCATAACCAATGAGGAGGCTCCTGCTATTCATGCAGGCAACCCCCAGAACTCCTCGGTCGATTCTCCCTTCGAGATAGCAGAAAATGAAACCAACGATTCCGCTTTGAACTTCGACGACATGGATTTTTCTCTCGATACATCTACAAATATTCAGGATCCTTCTCAATCCCAAAGTAACGATCTTGATCTGTCCAATTTCGGGAATACAAACCCCAACCCGAATAACACAATCACAAATGCGAATGCGAATTCCGAAACTAAGAGTAAACCAGTAGATGATCTGTTCGACTTCCCGCAAGACATCGGAACAGGCGACGCCATGGATTTAGATATGGGGATGGCTGGGGCAGAGGATAGTGTCTTTGATGATATGTTCTTTGGGGGAGGAGAGGACGAGGGGGCTAGCGGGGGAGGTGAGATTCAGCACGGCGAATTCGATAATGCTTTCTTCGGCTTAGAGTGATGGAGAAGCAACAACCGACAACCGTCGAGTATTACAATTTTGGCCGGAAGAATAGTTGAGTCCTGCCCAAACTTCCGAGCATTATTTGCCAGCCTTTCTCTACCTACCTTCTGCCAGTCTAGGATATGCTACAAAAGACTAGTATATGAAGCACTGTAT
Source organism: Rhynchosporium graminicola (assembly GCA_900074885.1). NCBI lineage: Eukaryota > Fungi > Ascomycota > Leotiomycetes > Helotiales > Ploettnerulaceae > Rhynchosporium > Rhynchosporium graminicola. The sequence continues at coordinate 272,053 of FJUW01000013.1, forward strand.
AGCTTGGATACACGGTAACAGATGAGCTTGGAAATTACAATCAAATTCTTTGCAACATTTACCTTGTCAGACGACTACATATCCTTCGCGCTAGACAAAGTCAAACGCATCCCGTGTCTGTAAATGATGCCCCTTCTACTGCGTTCTGGCACTTTGCGCCCTCATCCATTGATCTATCGGAAATGCTACGAAAGTCTGTCAGCTTCTAAAGGACATTGCTTACAATGCATCTCATTGTTCGCCATCTGAGTCAAGCACCAGATGTCAATCTCCAGAATGCTCGACAACAGCTCTTTCTTCCAATTCGGATGCTATAAGTCGAGATGCCTCGCTACTTTAGTCCAGAGGCACGATTAAGATCAAGTCACTTTACCGCGCATCGCAGTTACATACTGCAAAATGGCACCCGGCCCGTTCTGCTGCTACAACGCCGTCCCCTCCACCCTCCGCTACGCAACAAGCCTCCTTCCCAACACAATACTCCACCAACCGCTTGCCAAATCCAAAGGCTCTGCCCCTCTCTTAACATGCTTCCTCGCGCACCTTTTGAAGACCAACCTCCCAATCCCATCCAGCGCACCGGAAAAGAGTAACCATATCTTCTTCGTTATCATTCAAGTCAAGAAAATGCACCCCCTCGAACAAAAGAATGAGTCCAAAGCAAAGAACACCGCCAAGACAGCTCCCTCGCCTGCTTCTTCCTCTATGTCCGTCATCTCTGCTCCAGCTGCCGCTCCAAGCACCCAAGTCTCGGGATCCAGGCGGATTAACAATATCGCTATTGGTGCGATTCTGGGCGCCATTGTATCACCATTCTCCAACTTCGAGCAAGCGTCATACTTTGTTGCCATCGAGAAGAGCAGTTCAGCCACGGTTCTCGATCAGAACAGTCCGCTCTTCGGTAGAGGATTCCGCGAGATCAAGACGCAGGAAGCTATGGAGAGTCTGAGATTCCATGGGACTGGTATCACGATTGGTGATGGAGAGGTTTGGGTTGAGAGAGACGGAGCTGAAAAGTTTTGGTGTGAGGCTCATGGGGTATGGTTTGAAATGAAGGTGTGGGTCAGAGAGGGCGGTGGTGTTTAGCTGAGAGGCTGGCAGGGAGCAAGTTGTGCGTTGATGGGAATTTTGGATTGAGATTTGGATGCAGATTTAGATTTGGTTGGGTGCGTTGGATACTCGTGCTTTCGTTTTTTGATCAGCTTTTGATCGGTTGAACTAGGGAGACGATCGATTTCAGAAAAGAGTGGCCGCTTTGGCGAAACTGATATGATTTCAAGAAGTGCCAATGCAGTCAGTCTCCTGTGAAATTTACATCATTCCCGAAGTCAAATTTTTGTAATTTTGTCGGTCATTTAACTAAAACGATTTAGATAATCAAGTGAAGTTCCGATAATAGTTCGTGACTTTGATATCTTTCCCGTACTCCGATATTAGCTACCTCTTTTTGCCCCAACCGGCCTCTCCTCTGACATGGTCAAACAGAGATGAAGGCGAGGGCCGCGAGTCGTAGACAATCATTCCTTTCCAACAGACCAGAGGATGGAATGATCCAAGACGTCAGCAGATTGACCCCACACAAAATAACAGACACACAACCTAGAAGTCTATAAACATGACCGGAGTTTCAAACCCGCTCCAACCAACTAAGGATCGGGCAAACAAAAGCCTTCGTCGACGAAACATTACACTCACTTTCCAGAAGAGACGAGACGGAAATTTCTATTCACTACTGGAATTTCACCAATTTCACTGGCTGAGGATCTGTGACGTGAGCGCCATCTATGTTCGTGATTTTGTGTGTTGATAAACGTTTTTCACTCTTCTCTTGAGTTTGCTCAGATGTGTCTTGGTAGGCGGGCCCTGTGCTAGTTTGCCACAGCGCATTTGTCTGGCTGTGACCGGATTAGCGGATGTCTACATGTTGCGAGGTATGAGTGACATGGCAGTACGACATTTGATGAACAATACAAAGTGCACGACTTTCGCAGAGTCATTTAAATCGTTTGTCAGAGCTGTGGTTTTTGTGGCGGATGCTGAATTGTCCTTTACCTTGTTTGCTGGAGGTATTTAAAAGAGTTAGAGTGACGAACCTTATACTCGGGACTTGAAAATTTAAGTAGTTTTACAACGTCCCATACATATCCATATGTTGTAGAATATACGGTGATAACGATCGTGTGAGAGCCATGTGGCTCCTCAGTTGTGATTCTGCTCTTGCTGTCTCTGACAATTCAGAATGAGATCATCGAGCTGGACATCCAGCACCTGGAGGAGAGAGACAAAGGGTATATAGCAAGGACATACGATCCCTAACCTTATTGAAATCAATCCATACTTCTCCAGGTAATTACAATCTCACTCCAGCGACCTCCAAGCCACTTTCAAAAAAGCACATCAACAAAATCCTCGCTTAACCCCCAGCATCCATCCACCCACTTGCCCCAATCATGTGCACCGGAAACATCCACGAGGATTGGTACTGCTGCAGACCATATCTTCTCACCGTGCACGCCTACCAAAACGCGCTCTTCGGACTCGCCCAGCCGATCAAGCACTTGCTCTCCGAAGGCGCCAACCGACGCGTGATGTGCCAATTCGACGGCTATCCACCGGACCACATCACTCCACCTCTCGTCATCGAAGTCCAGCGCGACCACCGGGCCAAAGACGGCCTCCTAAAAACGACTCGATACTACTACTTCGCACTAGATCGAGAGAGTGGCGTTTGGTACGATATCGGGACGGAGAGGTGGATGCAGATTAGAGGTTGGATGGCGGTGGATTCGGGGGTTAAGATACCTTGTGCTGATCATCGGATCTCGCATTATTTCACCATGTATCGAACGCATGAGGAGATTTCGAGATTGTACTTGGGGCGGGACAAGGCTTTGAAGTTCGGAGCGAGTCCGTTGTCTCATAGGGATGCGAGGAAGGAGAAGGCGAGGGCTTAGTCGATCGAGAAGGGGATGAGAAAGGGATCTTGAGTATTATTATGCGTTCATAGGTTCAATTTGCATGGTCTTGACATAGTTTTTTCAAGCCTGGCTTACGATTTTGAGTCTCTTGGGTCAAAATGTTGAACGAGCCTCTTGATAGAGTGCTGCTCGGCTTTGTTGTCTCACAACTTCTACAATTACCTCTAGATCTCGGCACCAAGTTATTTAATTATAGGACTCGGGTCAACGTAAAAGACCCCACAGTTTCAAAGAAAATTATCCCATAAGGCTTCTTGAAGCTGCCAATCTGTGTACTGGCTTGTCACTATGTGGTCCATCATCTATAGCTTTCCGCTAGCCGCAGATTTGTTTGCTACTACGTGGTTGTCTGCGTACCAAACATAATACCTTAGAAGCTAGCTCTAATTACAGTCAATATAAGCTCAGCTGAGTAAGGGCTATCTGTTACATAGGATTTATTTCTATAGAAACATATCAGCAGGGCGAGGCTAGTGGAAGTATTACGCGACTACCAAATGCGCCCGCGGCTGAACCACGATGAAAGATGAGGCCTAACTCTCCATACCCACAATGTATTCATCTCCCGTTACGAATTCACCTCAAATTGTTTCCTATGTATGTTTGCTGCCTGAAATAAACTATTTCGAGAACTCAAAAACATCGTCTCCCCAGACAACTCCACCACAAAAACATCAACAATAGGAACGAACGGCAATACGAACAATTCTACAGCTTCTCACAATACCAAGTACAATACCAACTACTAATAGCTCAAGATGGAATTCCTTAGCCAGGATATATTCTACGAGTGTTCTACTCCGACAGAACCTCCTTCATCATATACCAATTGGTTCTCCCTCCGTCTTTCTCTTCCTCTTCCGTTGATCTCGTTCTTTCGACGTAAGATTGGCTCTGGTCCGGGTACTGCCAAGACCTCTCTTCATCATGATCAGGATTCTCATAGCCATGTTACCAATCATTCCAACGTCGATAATGCTGCTCCACCTCAGCTTCCAGAAGTTCCAAGTGTTATGGAAGTCGCATGCACCGGTCACATGATCAACTACAACCTCCCTTTCGTCCCTCAAACCCCTCCTTCTACCCCTCCACAAGGCTCGAGACCGGTATTTGATTGCAGTTATGAAGAAGATGAATACGATTCGACCCTCAGTACCCCTCCTCTTTCCCCATCCTCTTCAAGATCGACGTCAACAGCAACCACATGGCTAAGCGAGCCATCAACACCCACTCGAAACAGCGGCATCGAACCACACTGCTTCCCGATCTCCCCACTATCTGAATTCTCATCTCCTTCTATCAAACCGAATGATATTTGTCATCTATTGGCGAATCAGAAATCCGAATGGAATGACACAGGCATCACGTCTTCACAAATTACCACGATCCCTAGCCAAGAGTCCACTCGGAAGCAGTCCTCGTCGAACAAGACAACCAAGAAGCAGAAGCAGAAACAAAAGAACCGACCAAAGTATCCATTCCACGTCTTGGAAACAGGCCCTTTCATCCCAGAAGGCCTCCATCTCGTCCAATTCCCCGCGTCCAGCATGATCATCGCTCCTGATACACTCGAAGCTGGACACATCATCGGTTATGGAAGTCGCGCCGTCCAATCCTCTGCTTTCAAGATTGCGCGCGAAAGACGCCAGATCATGAGGAATAAAGCCCGGCATTACGGAATGGGTGATACGTTGAAGACGGTCGGGCTCCATGGTTCAACGAGCTGAGAAAGTGGGAATTTGAAGGAGGACAGCGAGGAGCGTGAGCAGAATCTGAGATATTTGTGCGCTGGAAGCTGTGCAGGAAGTGCAATGGACGTGAAGACGCTCGAATGTCGTGATGGAAATGAAGCCGGGTAGTTTGATTGTCTCCACTGGTTGAAAGAGAGGTGTTGTGCCAATCTTGCGCTGCTATATTGCGTTGCGTATGCACAAGAAAGATGTGATTGGTGTTGACGGGGCCGAGGATATGATTTGGGATTTGGATGGAATTTTGGGCCTTCACAATAAGTTCTTCATTTCGGAGTTGAGATTAGCATGGAAGTCGGTCGTATTTAGCTCTGGAGGTTTGGCTCCGCGAACAAGGTCGTTACTTCGTTGGGAAGGGAACACAAGCTAGGAGTTGGGGAAGACTGGAAGAATCGGATCGAGGCACTTTCAAATCGGGCCTTTCCGACTTCTGCTTTCAATTTAAGGTTAGAGGAAATTTATATCGAGAAATGAAATTCCCCTTCTCCCGACACGCTTGTGACTAGAGAAGAAATAATAAGACTCACATCATTTTGTGACATCGCTACTAGTGACACGGTAGAGAGCTTCACTGGATTCAAGTGGCGTTTCCATTCACACGCATTCCGTATGATGGACCAACCAGTACCAAGGATGAATATCGATGTCAGAGTCCGGATTTCGAGATCTCGTGGCAAATCTCTCGCAACGGAGTTTGACTCGATATAGTTTTGATGGAGCCAAGATCCTAAGTTCTGCAATGTCTTCGCGATTCGAAATACTCAATAGGACGAAGTCCTTGGACAAACTCCATTTGAAGTTGATCTAGACTCCTCAGCCTCTCACGTAAACGGCTTCTCACTGAGGCCGCGCAGTTCTGACAGAATTCTCCTCAGCTGATCTGTGAGGCCTAACTTCTCGTCTTGCGGCAACCCCTTCAAAGTCCGTCCATACTCTCTCCTTTAACATAATCCATCGTTATGCTCCTCGTCATTTGTGCTGTGGTCAAAGTACACGTACGGAACAGGAATATCATTATGCTTCTCGATAAATATCATGGTCTATGTCTCAGAAGGTCGCAGATCTGGACTCATTTTGACGACTTGATTTTAGTAATGAGCAATCTTGCGCTTGAAGGAGGAGTGCAGCACAACTCCTTACGAAATGATGAGCCAAATGATGAGCAGGGGTAAGCATGAGAGGACAGCATTAACGTTTGTATCCTGCACCTTTGTCTCCCGTTCTGAGCTAATTTACAGAACTTCGGGGAAGTAAACACCATTGCGATCCAAACGAGGAAGCTCTTTGAAACAGTGTGAGAAAATTGGGGACATAGATGGGTATATGATGGTGTCGTGAACAGGTAGGTGCTCTTCGGTAGTGGCAGGGCAGGAGGCTCGCAGTTTGAAGTGGAGCACGGGCCACCACCGCCGGATGATGTGCCTGTGCCTCCTGCTTCATGTTCGTAACAGGTGAAAAGGGCGATGGTGATTGAAGACACTAGCGTGCTCATGAGAAGTTCGGGGTGCTTGCTACGATTATGACAGAAATATAGAATGAAAAAGACGAGTAGTGAAGGTAAGGTACTTGGTAGACGTGCGGCCCGCAGTTTGGGTTGGTATGGTTTCGCTTGGACGCTTCGGTAAGCACACCCCTAACCAACTGTATTGACAACCTGGAACCGACACTTTGATTCTACCTATGCTTGTATTATTCGGCACGCAGTCGTCTACGGAGGTTTCATGAATCCATTGATCTACAAGCGAGCTCGATCAGGAGGATGGAGAAGGATCATTGGCTTCCGTGCCTAACGGTGATGGGTTTGGCAGCATATAATACATCATATGCGAATTTTCCATTTTTTTCATTGAAGGCGAGGCAATGCAAAGGAATCCGGGATAAGAGTAACCCATGATCACATCCAATCTTCTCTGTTTCTCCAGCAATCGATCACTACCCATACAGGAAAGTGGTCTTGTCTTCCTGGACGATCCATTGATTTATGTTCTAGTACACAGAGTTCAGCAGCATGACAACCAAACTTGAGCACCGACCGATAAATGACATTTCTGACAGCCGCTGTCACTCCGCTTCCAGACGAGTGTGTTTCAACTTTCAAAAGACTCGGACGAGGGCGTGTTTCGCAAACGTCCGGACTTGGTGTACAGCCCGCCAGACTGGGGATAGCCAACGGCTTTCTGTACCAGGCCGGCAACTCTCCGAATGTGTCCCCACAAAAGTTGTCCACCAGGAACCGACTTGGCGGCCTCCGTCCCAAACAGCATTATTTGAGGCCCTTGAGGTCCTTAAGGGGTGGCTGCGGAAATCAGAACATACACCCGTCCCAGGAGGCAATCAGGTATATAAGTTCGAGGTATGCCCACATGTTTGACTTCTTCTCATCATCCTTCTTTATCCTCTTCTATTCTTTTCTACACTCATTCCCGCCGGTCGGTCGCTCGTTAGATTTCCAATCCTATAACTTAAACTTCATTTTGTCAATAAAACCCCTTCCTCGAAAGTCATAATGCAGTTCTCAATCGCCACTATCGTGCTCGCGCTCAGCGCCCTCACCTCTGCATCTGTCATCCTCGAGCGCCAAACAAGAGCAACCGGTGCATGCTGTCTCCCCAGCAAGAGCATCAAGCAAGAAGTGTGCACAACTGCTGGTGGAGCCCAAGGAAGATGTGTCCCAGGTGGCGGTGGAGCCAACTGTCAGTGATACTCGTTCCGATCACTTTGAACCATAGCTAACGGTGTTTTCACAGGTAACGGAGCTTTGGACTGTGTTGCCCAGACAGCGTTGACCTGCGACGCCTCCGTCATTGAGCGTGGCAACCCCCTCTGCCGTGCTAAGGTCGCCGGAGGACTACAGGACGGTACCAAGGTCATCCAAAATCTGTCTCAGGCCAAGGTCAACTAATTTGGGGCCCGTGGGAGGATGGGAAGGAAAGCAAGGAAATCAACGGGTTGATCTCGAGGGAATGGATATCTGTAACTTCCCTTGATGGGAAGTGTCCTCTACAAAAGAAATGAAAGATTGATCATAAAATATTCCCCCCACCTGCAACCGTGACATTGAGAGTGACTCCCGGAAATTTGAAGAAGATGGCAGTTATTGTGCGGCATAGAAGGTGAGTTTGTATCTAAAACTCCTAAGCGAGATCATCAGTCTAAATCCTCTTCTGCCATATATTACAAGAGAAAATCAAGAACAACTCTGGATACATCTACATGCGGCACTTTCGGTAGCCTATGACATGATCTACACCAATGACCCATCGTTCAAGGTGATACAAAGTGTGACCATGGATGAGGATTGGGCCCCCTTGCCTCTAAATTACCTGCAAGATGCATAGAAAGATTCTTGAGACGACCAGAAACTTGCTCCGCATCTTGAGATGAACAAGTAATTACGAATCACAGTTGACCACTCACCCTACTCTCACTTAGTGATTAGCCGAGTGTCACTTATCAACATGGGCTTGCTACTGTCTTAAAACGAACAAGATTGCGGTAAGGACGAGAGCCATAGGAATGAAAGCCCAGTGCACGAACGGAATATTTGAGAAATTTCCGTATTTTGTAAGTTATTTATTGTGCTCTGAAGCGTGTTGCCATGAAAGTGGTGAAGATCTGATCCTTTCCTGATCAAGTAACGTATACTGAAATTATGAATCTCCCGAATCAAGAACGCTGTACGAATGAATGCGAGAAGATACCGCGCGAGTCAGCTCAAAGGGAGAAGACAACACTGGCTATATAGAAATCTGATTCTAATAAGCTGCATACTTCATTCAAAGGAGGGGTGGGGAGTTTGTATGGTAGTGGTATTACGTCCCAAGACCTAATGTAGAAGTAACTGAGTGGTTGCTGAAACTATTAACCCTGGTTCTAGCCTGTGAATCATAGGCTTGAAAGTACTGAATAGTAGGACGAGAATGTTGTGAATCGGTGACTCAGAAACATGGAGTGAAGTCGACTCGTGGGACAGATATAAGTATTTCCAACTCCATCGCTCGACTGTTACCCAACATACACTTTCCCAAACCTCCTTACACTACTATCTCCACCATAATTATCTTTTTTTTCACTTACCCACCAACCAAAGATCACTTTACGACGAAGCAAAGCTTACGAACAAGTGAGACCAAGAAAATGTCAACTCCATCAGAATTTAGCCCCATTTTCTGCTGCGGCTCAGCACATCCAGTCCATGATTCCTCCCACACAAAACTCCACAACGATCCCAACCGCGGGCTTCACGAAGCCATCTTCCAGAGCTTCGTCGCCTTCGCCATGCGGCGCCAACACGCCACCGACCTCTACCACTTCATCATGGGCTTCTCACCCGACCCCTCACGACCACCCACGTCAGGTCTGATTCCCCAACCACAACCAGCACCCATCTTCTCGCTCGAAGCCTTGGAGAACAATCCTTTGACACCACAAATCCCCTACGTCATTCACCTCACATCGCGCCATGACTTCGGCCCCGTATACTCCCACAGATACTTCGTGTGTCCGCCAGCTCTGGACGAAGATTGGGTGGAAGTCAGTCTGATCCAGTGGTTTGCGAGAGGCGAGCCGTTCAAGATGAAGGCTGAGAAATGGGATATCAAGTGTAGGGGTGATTGCAAATTCTTCCGTATGACCTTGAGACCGAATTTGGCTATGCGAGGCTGCTATCCTGTGTCTGCTGGTGGCGCGCAGGAAGTGGAGTCTTCTGTTTCTGGTAGTGGGGATGATGTGTCGTTCGGTTCAGATTCTCAAACACCATTAGCATGATGAAAATTAGCATGAGGCTATGCATTTTTGCGTAGGAAAGCTGTAAGAGAGACTTTGTGTCGAGTAGGCGTTGCTTTTCTCTATCGTGGGTCTGCGTTGGATTGTACGGAGATGTTATGATGATCGCCTGTCTGGAATTTGGATGAATCAAGATTATAGTGGCTTCCTGCGAGACGTATCCGCAGGACACGTATGCTGTGAGCTGTACATACTCTTCGCTACCGATGAATTGTCATTGATCTTTGTACATATATTATTGCATGGTCTATGATTTCAAAGAGAGTCAAAGACTTGAGAATATCTCGAGGGGTCCCCAGTTGATTTTGGCATAGACAAAACTCCGAGTATCACTTGATATTTCGACGGTACCCTGGTCTGAATGCTCAACTACAAATTTCATATGTGACTGTGTAGAAACAAAGGGGGGGACTCGTTGAGAAACAAACGATCACTTGCCTCTCAGGACATTAGTAGCCATTTCACAAGCTCTATATTCTAAGAGCTGATTCTGAGCAAACAATCTTCAGTACTTTCGCGTGTAATTGAAGAAGAAAAACTTGTTATTGAGACCAGGAAACTTCCTGGGTTGCCGAATCGTTGAACGAAGCTTCACATAAACGACGTAGGGGCCTAGTCGTCCTTTTTCAAGACTGCGAAGAAGACATTCGTGACCGTACAGTGAGGAAGGTCAAAAGGAAAAAACCCTAGAAACTTGAGATGGTTGAATCGATCATAATTCACTCAACTTGAGTTTGATCGTCGTTGACGTCTCATCAGAAGCTAAACAGCTGCTCCCCTGTTGGACGCCCAAATCCCTCGGCCCGGACCTCGGCACATCGCGTCCCTCTAGGAGACCACAAGCTTCCAACTGTTGAACCTCATCGCCGCATTTTCATTCATATCTCTGTCATTCTCTTCTCCTTGCCTACCTATACCTACTTAACTACCTACCTACCCTGGCATGCAATTATAACAGTCCTCGTTAAATTTCTCTTTTCTATTTCAACAAAAGTCCTCAAGATGTCCGAAATCAGCGGTATTCCACCACCCGACACCACCCCCTCCAAAGCCCTACCTATCGAGATCCCCCTCCCTCACCCACGACCTCCACGACTTCCCTCCTTCATGCGTAATTTCCGCGCTTGGCTACCGCTCTACCTCTCCAAAACCGACGAAAACCTCACTCGACTGTCCAAGATCCTGTCTACACCCGCAGGAACCGATAAACTACTCCTAACAACCTGCTACACCTCGCTCCTAACCTCCTCCGTCCTCTCCAGCATCTCCCTCTCGCGAATCAGACGACAAGCCCGCCTCGTGATCGAGAAAGCCATTGCCCTACCCCCAGACACAACCCTCTATATCTCAACGACCGATATCCGGCCTTCGCGACTACTAGTCATATCCGCACGGTTAAAGGCCCTCTCGAGTCTGATATCCGATTTCCGGATTTTCGCGCGCTTATGGGGTCTCCTCGGGATGTACAGCTGGGGTAAGCAAGTCTGGTCCCAAGACGGCGGCGACCAAGTCGTGCGTAGTATAGCAGGCGTCCAAGTTCTCTCCAATATCGCATTCCAGTATCTTGAAAACATGGCATATCTCAGTTCGAAAGGGGTATGGGACTGGAGTCCTGAGAAGCAGGGGAAGGCGTGGGTGTGGAGTTCGCGGTTCTGGGCGGCGCATGTGCTCTTAGATTTGGTGAGGTTGGGAAGGGAGAGGAGCGTGCAGAGGAAGGTGGTTAGGTTTAAGGGGAGGGAGGAGGAGGCAGAGAAGGACGAGGAGGAGTTCTGGGCGAGATGGAGGAGGCAACTGGTGATTAATTTGGCGTATGCGCCTCTGACTGTGCACTGGAGTTTAGAGAAGGGACTTGTGGGGGAGTTTTGGGTAGGTGTGTTTGGGAGTGTTGCTGGGTTAGCTGGGTTGAGGGATCTGTGGAGGAAGAGTGGTTTGAGTTGAGTTGGATGGTTGAATACAATAATATACCCTTGTGATGATGAGCTCATAGTTTTTTATGCTTCTGTGCCAGCTGAGAACTGTATCTAAGTCGCGTGGGATTAGATCTGATAACTACTTGCAGACTATTCGTGAGAAGTATGACAAAAATCTAGGTACGGAAGGGATGAGAGCGACGTAGCCGCGATATAGCCGAGAAATGTCAACATAACATCCTATTCACTCAGAAACGAGCATCTTCTCCAACCATTACTTACCATTTACATCTCCTGAAATACCACCCACTACAGACAACTCAACTCTCAAATCTTACGACGTCCTTGCAACCCTGTCACATCTTCAACCACACGGTCCAATTTATACCCAGTAGTTGAACAGAGAGAAATCAACAATTAATTACACAAGCGGAAAGGTGCTTATCCAGAAAAGGTATGAAGATTCTTTTAGGTGCGATCGCTCATGGTCTCCATCTAAATCTCGATTCCAGCTCCCTAAGAAAAATATATCATTAAGCCAAACCAAGTCTTCTCTCGAGGATGATGTCTTGCATATATATGCTACTAGAAACGTTTGGCATGTCATAAAAAAGCAACATCAAAATGGGTGAATCCTTGCTTGGTGTGGTGATTGCCGCTGACGTGTAACCATGCTGTAGGTGGGCACGTGGATGAAGGGAAAAATTTTCGGTTTTTTTGGAATCATGAGAGGGGATCATGATGTATTGGGGAAGCTTCACAACATGGCTCGTACTAATGTAGGGTATGTAAACCATGAAGATTGAGGTCAAAACTGTTCGTGCCTGTTTTTGAACGTCCCGATTGACATGTAGGAAAGGGTCAGCTGTGAGTAGCTTGGTCTTGTTAGCACTGTTCACAGAGTGTTTAGCATCCCGATGTCATTTACGAAGCGTGAACATTGTGTAGTAGGACATGGAAGCTTAAGGTACGTTGAACCTCACGTAGGCGGTTAGGAGATATACAATCTTCAGCAAAACTTGATATCTGGCAATGACTAATCAACGAAACAGGATGTACAAAAGGCATAGCAGCAAACCTTCAGAACTGCTTATCATATTGTAACAATTGGCAGGCAAGCAAGCGCCTTAACACTGTGCAGATCTCGCGACTGATCATTCTTATTCCGATCAATGGTAAAGGGAAATATGAAGCACTGAGTTGACGCCTAGATCATTATGTGGAAAGCCGCTTGCCGGGATAGGGTGAAATGGAGCGCATTCAAACGATACATCCATTTTTAGCCTTTCATCTAGTATTTTGGTCCTCCATATCCCTCGTCTGGTCTTCGGTTCTCCTCGAAATGTCTCTTGCGGAGGGCTGCGAGACGCTTCTTCTTTGTGACGGAGTTGACATATGTACCGATGAAGAAAGCGACGATGTTGAAGAATGGAACCCAGGTATGCTCTGGGAGGAACTTCTGGGCAAAGGCCAATGCTAGTGGTGATGAGACCCAGCTGACCTTCATGACCGGCATGAATCCAGCCTTCCAGGTCGCGTGAACTTGATGGAAAGTCTTAGCGCCGGCAATAATGGCCATTGAGACCAAGTAGACACTGTTCTGAATTGGGGCAATCTAGTTTGTCTTAGTCACTGTAGGAGACGGTGGTGAAGGCTTGTACATACAAACAAATTGCTGAACAGAATTTGGAGGACCTTCGCCTTCAAACTCGTACGGCCGGCGAAAACCTTTTGGAGTATGCTGATTAGGACATGGCCCAATGGTGCACTAATGAAAGCTCCATATGCTGCCATCTTGGGGACTCGGGCAGTGAAGTAGCCCCCACTCTTTGTAATGTCCTTTGCGATCCATGATGCGAGGAGTTCTTGTAAGGCGGACAATGTACCAGAGGTCAACATCTTGGTACGGAGAGGGTTTGTCTGAAGTTGCTTGAGGTATGCCTAGAGGTGGTCATCAGCAGATTGGCCTTCAACTCCACCACTATCGCATCGCAGAAATCCATCACGTACCGCCAAATAACCCTTCTGCCCAACCATGCTCGCTCCTCCGGTCAGAGCTGTGCCTATCTCATCTGCTAATTCGTGCTTTGCCGACTTCATTGCGGGCAGCGCGCTGGCAACTCCGCCAGTCTGCTTGATTGTATCTTTCTCGAACTTGACCGACATCGTGGTGGCTATTTGAGGGTTCAGTCTACAGGTAGGATTCTGGTTATCGAAAGGTCAGTCAGATATTGTGATACGGTTCATGAGCAATGCAAGTGGGAATGAGAGCTGCCCAGCCCAATGTTTACTGATTGAAACGAACCGAGGTATGGCGCGACAAAAGCTGCGATGCGATTCGGGGTCTTGCGCCAGCACCTTAGGTACACAACGGAGCTGGAACGGGTGGTACGAACCTTTAAATTTGCAGAACACCACGCAGACGGACACTGTGACAGGCAATTGAGAAGTAGGTTGATGCGTATCACCAGAACCAATAACCTTGACAGTCTTGGGAGAGGGTGATGGGTTTGATAAGGATTGAATGCGGAGAGAGAAGCTAAATCGAGTCGGGGCGCGTCAACTCAGCAGGGATGAGATGAGCACAGTACTGTACTACTTATAAGGTACATACATACCTGCAAGTTGGGGCGTGAGTGTGCTGTCCGCCGGGTGCCCAGACTACGGCCAGCCGAGGAATTTAATAACAACCTACATGGAACTATTCGGAATCTTAAACCTGACTCGGCTTCGATTTCACTCGGTAACCTTCGATCGGGTACGTTCGGACCGCATGAGTTTATTGTGCCTTCTTTAGTATTCGATGCTGCATGGCTATAAGTTTCGTGATGCGTACTCGAATCACTTTCACCCATTAACCTCTTGCTCTGCCCGCTTATCTCAGGCCAGCTCAGCGATCGGCCGGAGTCGCGAGAATCAGTTTAAATTACAAAATCGAAGGACAATGACGACAATGGCTGACATCATTTCATATGCTTACGACGAGATCTCAATTTAGGAAGCATTGTTCCACCGCTGCATTGAAGTCTTCTAGTAAGCCTGGAGCTCGACACATCACGTGTCCAGCGAGACCCAAAAGTATATCCTCACCGGGGTAATAGGCATGGCATATCAAATTGACTGCAAAGAAACATCACAAGTCGGCTTCAAAATCTCATCAGTCACCTCGATATCATTGTTCTCCGGGTGTCGGTTAGGTCTATGATGCTCCACCTCTTCGTGATGCTCTTTCTTTCCTGGCTCGCTATTTTTGCTTCTCTTTGCGTCTCTCAGTGCAACATTGAACTCGGTGTGTTTTGGTACGGTTTAAAAGCTTGAGAGTCTTGCATGCTTTCGTTTCGTAGGCCTGATTGACAATTTCTTCTCTGATTCTCGACCTATAGTCCAAAGCAGGATATGTCGACGGGCAGAGGATTAAATGTCCCAAGGTATATAATTCCGGTCAATTGTAAGCATCTCGTCTTTCTTCCGTACACAAATTGCCTTTTTGGAGCTGTTATCTATCGAAGCAAATCAATGATATTGATTGTGTCTCATCTGCCCTTCTTGAAGTATGTAGAGGATTGGAGAATGCATCGAGCAGACTATAGATGCCTTCAAGCACATTCGAGAAACATGAAAAGATTGCAAGCGAGCGTCAAAGGACGGCATCTGATCATGTATCTTGTAAGTCACAAGTGTTTCGGCAACATTCGCTGCTTGATAAAGTCACCTTGGCTGCCACCCAATTATCGTCCCATCAAAAGTTGGGCCTCGCTTGTAAACATCAACAACCACGACGAGCCTGCTTGCGACTCCACACCATCGCGCAAACTTCGAAAGTTCAACCTTCGAAATGGCCAACCAAGCCATCAAGAAATATATGCCCGCCATGGTGACCGTGACTGACCAAGGCCCTCCCTCGCCTCGCCGCTCGACAATATCGGCCTATCCATCTCCCTCTTCTCAACGTAAGAATGGCGATAATGGGCAATGTACGCACCTCACCACGACGCGTCTCTATACGACAGACTTCCGCTGCGCATTCTGTTTCCGTTTAGGATCGTTCGGATGGGTGTACCGCTGTACCCAAGATCGAGAACTGCTCCTGGACGAGGATATTCAACATGGACTCGTGGTCAGTATTTGCTACCTTGCGCGCACACATATTTTTTAAACAGACAACTTGCCCGTTCAAGATTTGAAGCTGACTCAGAAATCTCCATATGTAGGAGAAACTGGATAAGTTCTGTGAGAGTCTGCCAAAGTCAACCTTTCCACACAAGAGAAGCGCTGCAGCGAGGATCGACAAATTGAGCTTCTTGGATGAGATCAGTGATGAAGCTATGCGAAGCTACACACCCGAGCAGCTGAAGATCATTCTTGCGCAGCGAGCAGATGTAAGTCACCTGAAGTTTCATGCTGTCACCTTGCAAAAATTCCCACTTTCATCCTAGATAGCATATCACACAACCAGAAAAGAACTGACATCAACAGGTTCTCGACCAAGCCGCTCAACCAGAATATCCCAGCTTCCCGGAATCATTCTACCAGGACCGTCCTCTCCCTACGCCTCACCCACATCCCCCACCTAGTCTTCCCGGCCTATTCTTATCGCCCACCAATGACAACGGACTCAAGTCATGGTTCCCACTCCAAGGAGGCGAATGCCAGTTCAAATGCTGCCACGTCTGCCGTCCTTCCCTGAGGGAACGTAGCTATCTATCGTTGAATGGTATTGCTGATGGCGATATCCCTTCGACGAGCATCATGGGCTTTGGTTTTCATTTGACAGGCCAGAGACCAGTCGGTTTGGTCAAACACGTGCAAAATTTGGGACTTAGACCAAATCCTCCTCCTCCTGTAAGTTATGCTCATCAACATTTCCTTTTTCAAAAAGCATATTTATGTGAAAGCCAACCAAGGAGAGCTTGCTTACTGACTCTGCTTCCAAAGGCACCATATACCCAACAAGAAAACACCCAAGAGCACCACTCCAAACCCTCCTCACCCAACACTTCTGCATCGAAGAAAAGAACCATGCGTCCTGCCCTCTCCATAGGTCTAGGAATTCTCGAACAAGAAACAGTCCACCCCTCCGTCTCACCAGACTACACAAAATCCTCTACTCCCCTGACACCCCCAACACCAACATTCAGCGCTCTCCCTTCAACGACCACGATATCAGGCACAGGTATGCCCGGCACGACTCTACACCCCACAACACCTATCCTCGGCAGTTTCGAGCAGCAAGCTCTGGCTTCTCTACCAGACTCGGGCAAGACGAACAGACGCCACTCGTACTCTCCCACCCCATCGCCTTCTATTGGCTTAGGCTCGGTCTTCACTTCACTCGCAAACGTTACACCTCGTCAACAATCAGCAGCCAGCGGTCAGTTTCCCAATGGCGATACTCTGACAACCATCCCCCTCACTCCCAACATTGCCGCATCGACACGCCCCAAGACCGAGACCGAAGAAGCGACGACAGCAGAACATACATCCGGGTCAACACCAGAGACCGTAGAACAAAAGGATGTGAAAACCTCCACGAACTATCACACAGCAATGGAAACAAACGAGTTAATCCAAGGCGAATTCGGCAGCGCACCACTGGAAGTCAAAAACGGCATAGCGGTCACCGAAGAGAGCGTCTCGCTACACGTTGCGGACTTCATCACGCAATTCTGAGTGTCTGGACCGGATTGAAAGTTATCCTTGTGACTTTGAAAATGATACTTGCTTTTACATCGTCTTGAGGGTTTCTGTTTGATTATTTTGTTGAGTATTGACTTGATTTGGCTGGATTGCTTGCTTGGGTTTAGCGATCTTCAGTTCAGCATGTAGGTCTTGATTTGGCACTACACGAACCACGCATATTCCTCATCGTTTGCTTCTACTCTCCTCTTTTACTGTGTCGATTGCGAGGCGTTCTGTATAGCTATGGAAAATTTTGAGGTTACGGCTTGATTTTACGAATCGATTTTACGTATCGATTCGTGGATACGAACGCAGGTGGCGTATGGAAGCTGTGCTGGGATGAGCTAGGATTTGCCAAGAGGATGAATCTCATA
The DNA here is from genome assembly GCA_900074885.1 of Rhynchosporium graminicola. Classification (NCBI taxonomy): domain Eukaryota; kingdom Fungi; phylum Ascomycota; class Leotiomycetes; order Helotiales; family Ploettnerulaceae; genus Rhynchosporium; species Rhynchosporium graminicola. Next base: position 289,527 of record FJUW01000013.1, read on the forward strand.
GAGAAACGGAACAGCAGTCAACAAGCTTCTCGAACAAGATTACTAGCAAAGGAATGAATAGATGAAATAATTTTTTTGCACAAGGAACTTTGCAAGACCGTAAAGGGCGGGTTAGGTGTGTTTATGTGATCGATCGACTTCCATTATCATGAATGATTCCATGCGTGCGTTAATTACATCTACAAAAGACTCTCTTTTGCTTCTGTCTCTTTCTCTCTTCTCTTATCATAAGGATCGTAAGACGTGCATTCGTTTGGTTGGTCCGTTCGTTCATGGTCGTTTCATCTCGTCAGATAGCCAATAGACCCGCTGGGCAGTTCATCTCACCCTGATCTTCCACCGTAAGCGCAGCTGAGTGCGCATACAAACATCAGAACCATAAAGGTCTCCTCAGTTCATATATCTCATATGCCCAAAAGAGTTAGGTACCTGTCACGACCTCCCAACGACACCTCCTACCCCCCTGCCCTTCCCCTCACCCTCCTTCCTCCTAGCCAATAGACTCTTGAGCGCCCCAAGACTAGTATCCAAGCTCTCTTCCCCATGAGCACAGAACTTATAGCTCTTCTCCTCCGTGATAACCTGCAAACAATGCCTCTTAGTCTTACTCAAAGGATCGACCTCGACCGCATTAATAATATTCGACAACTGAATGATGAGTATGGGGCTATACTCGCTATCATTTTTATAAAGCGCGATATTCCTCGGCCGGACAACGGCCCAGTAGTCTTTCCACTGGCGGACACCCCGTACTGATTTCAAATACATGAGGTAGCCCTGCCAGACTACCCGCTCAGGATCAGAAGATGTTTCCATATTGAATCCTGATAGCTGCGAGACGTTCCGTGCGGCTAGCATTGGTCTTGAAGGAGGAGGCTTGACAGCCATAGTGTCATCTGTGATCGAGACCGTAGACTCTCCTCGCTGCCGCGCGACATCCGTATCTGACATATCGGAGACTTCGTTCCCGGAGTATTCCATCGTCTGCGAGATTCGTCTAGGTGCCGTGGAACCTAGAGCTTCGCTCCGCCGCGTGCGTGGTATGGGAATGATAGGATCGCTGGGTTCGGGGGAAGAGGAGCCTAGTCGTTCATCGTGGAGGAGTTGCTGCTCGTGTTTTTGCTGCATTGTACGTTCGAAGCCTGCGTAGGTACCTGTGGCATTTCCGCCAGGACTAGCTAATAACATCTCCTCTTCCTCCTGCTCGATGCGCGCTTCAGTGCGAATGAGCTCCACCCATTCCTCCGCATCTTTCCTTGATGTAGCTTCGAGATGGTAGTTTCGTGAAGGCGAGAAGAGTCCGAACACGTTCTGGCGTTTCTGCTTTGGGTCTTTGAGGAAGGCTACGGCTGTGAGGTCTTGGAGGAGGATTTTGTGCCGTAGTTTGTCTTCTTTGGAGTCTTTGTATATGGACAGAGAATTGGGTCGGAGGACTAAATAGATGGATTTCCAAGCCTGTGGGTCAGAGAAAGATACATTAGTGGGAATTCTCCGTCAATTGGTAACATAGAAGCTTGAGCCAACTTGATTATTGAGGGTCAGCACCAGCTTACCTTGGTCTTCCTCGTTCGTTTGGACACCACTCCACTCTTCAATACGCGGTCAAATTCGAAGCTGCCATTTTGATTGACGGGGGAGAAGGTATCGAGCCCAAGATGTGAATTCCTTATGCGACTTGCAGACATGGAAGAGGGTTGAGTGACTGATGAAGGCAGGGTAATCTGGAGAGCTGACGGTGTAGAGATCGGCCGAGGTCTTGCTGATTCCGCCGTGTTGTGATGTTCGTGCATTGGAGGATTCTGCATTTCGGGCATCATTTACTGTAGGAATGAATTGTCGCATGTATTTCCTGGATGTACGGTTACGTGCATAGAGTAGCGACAGTTTGTATGTTGCCTATCTTTCCTCGAGAAAGAACAGATGAAGCAGCTCCGATACCTAGAAGATGGATTCGACGTGGCGTTCTGTCTAAAGTGGTGGCAGGCGCGCCTTAATTAGGGTGGTTGCTCGGTCGGGTCCAGTGAGTTCTGTCCTCCTCTCCTCTCCTCTTCTTGAGTTCAGCCACTTGATTCTCTTAGAGACCTTAGAACATGGGCAAGATCAACTCGCTGCAGCTCAACAAACAAAATCAGGATCAAAATAACAGATCAAGCAGTCAATGTCAGATTCAGGTGAACAATCCGACTCAATACTATATATGAATGCAATAACAAAACCGAAGTCGCTAAATGTTTAATCTAAGATGGCTCACGACATGGACCACACTAAGTAAGGTAAGTAAGTATTGAATAGTCTACTGTAAAATGATCAAAACCCACCGACCACCGATTTCATCCCAGCCAGCTTCAATGACATTTCCAGATGAAACCCACTATCGTCTCTTATTAACAGGGTGGACAGAGATCATACTGGATCTCAGCCAGTGGATGGCTGCCGATAGCTGAAGCAAAGACACTGAAACCCGGTCCGTCCGAAATAGAATACGGTCCAGACCATATTTTCATGATCAGAGGCCGGAGTGACCCGTTGCTGCTGGGTGATCTTGGAAGAATGAGAGATGGGTCTATGGAGACGAGAAAAGGTCTTTGGCCAGGCTTCTTCTTTTACTCAGATCTGACTACTGCAGGTAGTTGTTATCTTTCCTGGACTTGGGCTCGGTAAAATGACGGATCCCATCCTACGGGGTATTCGAACATCATTAATGTTTGTCGATCTACGAATAACTATATGATTGTATAAACTCTTCTTCTTAACCTTCTTTCTATTAACATTCTTCTAACCTTCCATCTATTCTTCCATCTATCCATCTATGCAACCATCTATCTGTCTGTCCATGTATCTACCTCTGCTGTTCGTCTGTCTACCTGTTTGCCCATCTGTCCATCAACCATTTGTACGTCTGTGTGTGCATCCAGGGGCTTTTCTTCGGTCTTTTGAAAGCGTGAACCTCGTCGACAACTGGCTTGCAGTTCAGAGGAGTACGACAGTTCCAACAGCATAGGACAATCGTCACCTGTGGGTTGGCTACCTGCACCTCGTCGCTTAACAGCCCCCGTTAGCTCTGCATAAAAAGTTGCTGGTAAACAGAGCTATTATTTCACGCCTAATCGCAACATAATTACAACACTTCCCCACACTCATACGAAAACAATCTTGAGCGCGAAAGTAACCAAAGTAAAAACGATGACAAGCAGGTAGAGATTCCAGCAGAAGAACCTTCTCAAAGACATGTTCACGATAGATTTTTATTTACATATGCATTCCGAGGTCAAAAATTCCCATGTGAACATCTTCTGCTTTAATCTTGCCGTCGGCATTCCCTGAGCTACCGACTTCGAGGGACGACAAAATACTACCTTTTCCGGTAGGCTTGGAACCTGGAGGCGCTGTGGGCGTAACATTTGCACCTCCGTCCGGAAGAATTGGAAGCTTTATGGTGGCATCTGAGCTGCTGGCATTAACAAACGCGCAATCGGCATCATATCTGCGCGGATTGATGAGGTTGGGTCCAGTGATGTTGTTGTAAGCTAGACGGACGAGCGTATCTTGACCGATGTTGTATTGCGGCCATCCGTACTTGGTGAGGCCTTTTTGAGGATCTTTGGCGAACGCTGCCCAGGCTCCACGCATATACTTTCCAATGCTGACTTGTTCTCGAGTAGGATCTGGATAGTCTGGTGCTGTATTGAAAATCATTGGAACTTCGGCAAAGTGGTAGGCTTGTGCATCGTCGGTTATGGCTAAATTTGGGAACACACCCATGTACCTGTACCGCCAAGTTGGGATTCCTGCTGCAACCGAGAGATTGGCCCGGATCCCAGTAGGGCAGGTGAAACCTTGGAGGTTGAATACGTTCCAGAAATCTTCGGAATAGAAGAAGCCACCCAGAGCAAATTGCGCACGGAAAAGACCAGCCTCGTAGTTGTTGCTACCGATTAACATTGGGACTTTGGCGGGTGTGCGTGAAGTATACTCGTGATTGGAGAAGACAACTTCGCCATCTACCGTAGGTCCAAAGGGTCCTACAAGTGATGCTGAACCAGCTGTTTGTGGGATCGCATTGAGTACATCAGTGTAGTTCTTGCCTCTCATACATTCCAACACGGCTGTAGAGTTGGAAGCAGCATCTCCGCATCCTAGAGTCGCACTGACATTGTACCAGGCTTTTGCAGAGACGTCCTTGGACCTTTGAAGTCCCCATCCAATGACGTTGCCGCTTTCTGGAATCAGGCCAGCAACAATGGGATCTTTCGTCCAGGCATACGAGTAAAGATCGACAGAGGCTGCTCCAACAGATTGTCCAAAAAGAGTGATTCTCGAGGGGTCGCCTCCAAATTTTTCGATGTTGTCACGGACCCATTCCACCGCAAGTCTTTGGTCGAGGAGAGCAAGATTAGCTGTTGAATCAGGGTTTCCTGGAAAGCCTAGGATGCTCAAACGATAACTGATGGAGTTAGCATATGAGGGGAAAACGAAGTTATATATTCATTCCAAAGCATACTTGAAGGTAACCACAACGACATCCTCTCTGGCGGCAAGTCTCGCTCCATTGTATGCTGGAATTGAGGCCGAACCAGTACTGTAACCTCCACCGTAGATCCACATCAAGACCGCTTTCTTCGCCTGACCATTTTGCGGTCTGGTCCAGACATTAAGGGAGAGACAATCCTCACTCTCCTCACCCACAGATTCAAAAGTGGCCAGGGTCAAAAGAGCAGCAAAAGTTGCATTTGCCGCATCTAACTGCTCAGGCGTTGGGAACGAGTCATTCGAAGCCCTTACAGGACAATTGGGACCCTTTGCAACACTGTCAACAAATATTTCCAGATGCGAATCTGGAGTTCCTTACGAAAGCAGCTCCACTAAGTTTCTCTTTTCCTGTAAATTTGACCGGGGCAGCGAATCTTAGGTTCCCAATTGGCGCCTGCCCGTAAGGAATACCTAAGTATTCAGATACTGCCTTGTTGTTCTCCGCGGCATGTCCAGCCACTGGGCCACTTGCAGTCTCCACAATCTGCCCGATAGTCCAGTTCGAGGATTTATTATCTTCTGTACTCGAAGCATTGGCATAAGACCCTAAGGTGAGAGCTACTAGAAGTGCCGAGAACTTCATGATTGCGGTTGTCCGTCTCCAAATGTTCGGATAGAGATGGACAAGGAGCGAGGAAAAGACTGAATCGATGCGGCGTTAACCAGTCTACAGTGCGGAAGGATCTTCGTACATCTTGTAGTCCAATGTTTGGTCAAGAAACTAGGGCTGCCACTCCCCTATTATATGCTGCAGCATGGATACCCATGGGCGGGCAGACCTCGAATGGGTTATCCATAGTAGGTAGGTTTTGAAGATATACTCGGAAATTGCCATCGCAGTTAAGCACGACATAGGTACCGGAGCGAAAGCACACTGAATCAAATGTGACCCGCTTTTTTAGAATTACTACGATACACCCTGATTGTTGGGTCATGTGATTCATTTGAAACCTATCCCCGAGCTACCGAACGGCAGTTGTCGAAGGCACGCGATTTAAGGCTTCAAGGTATAGAGCTTAAATAAATTGGTACAAACTACGCATGGAATTCATAACATGGCATAATACAAGTAGAACCTACTTATGGGTAGGTGTGGGTGGGGTGTTAAACCCTTCTACGGGGAAGTACGTGGTAGGAAGAAATTAATGAAGTAACTAACGCCAAGTCCTTCATGTTTTCCTCATGGTCGAGGGATCATGAGATCGATCCTAAGCTTAGCACTGCCTTTCTACTTCGTAAGGTAGTAGTAAACTCCGTACGGAGGCAAAGTCGGCCTAGAATATTTCGGTTTGATTGAGGCAAGATGTTTTACTGAGTATATGAACTTATACTTCTTGCCTCCGAAAAAGAGTAGTGAGTAGCCAGAACCATGGCACCTTCTCATCTTGGCATTTGCTATAGTTCAATATTCGAGGACTCCGATTCTGATTGTTCTTCATCTTAAGCCAAGACTTCTTACTCCGGCTAGCACCCCTACCTTCTACTCACCCATGGATCTGTAAAATCGTAAAATCCCACCTGTGGATGCCCACATGTACCCATGAGTAATGGAGGAGTAAAATTTTACAAATAGCGTATATATTTCATAAAGAAGGTTACAGAGACATCTAGATGGTGGTCTATGTGATAATTACTCACGTTACTATTGATATCGGAAACCCATTTCGCAGTCCACCTGCCCTATTGGTAGTGATTGGCGGCGTAAATAATGGAGTTACTCTACGACTTTGTTCTCAAAATTCACGGTCCATGGACTTAAGAGACAATCAATCATGACTGGGTCTATAGGGAGATCACAGCTTCGATAGAACGGAGTAGCCCTCTTTGCTCTTATCTGAGGCTCTCTAGACAGTACCTAGCCAAACAGAAACTACCAATTAGACAATGTAAACCTGTGGAGCTTACGGCTCCGTAAGAGGATAATATTACCAATAAACGGGGGAAAGATGGAAATTGTTCCAGCTACAGTAGCACATGTAATGACCTTGCGGAGGATTTGCTCAGGGAGTTTGATGTGTCAACACGATTTCGTATCTCTGCAACTCAAGTAATTTCAGATACTCAGTGGTAAATAGTAGTTTCGCGTGCAAACCTTCACACCCATAACGTGCAAAATACGCGGGGATAAGGTAGTCATTTTTCTCTTGGTAAATAAGATATTGCAGTGTACTCTTATTTCGAGAGAATATCATCTTGTGCTTCGAACTGATTAAATATTCTTTAACCTTTCGCTCTATCAGGTAATCTTAAGCTGTTGTACTGCTGATGTGAATAGTCAAAAGATGACGCTAAAGTGCTAGCACCGTGCATCTTACCTGAGTTTTACTTTCTAATGCGGTAGTTGAAGCTGTCATCCGATCTTTTGGTCGCGAAGATCCCGGTGACTGGAAGTTCTGGAAGAAGACTGATACCAGCTCACTGTCGGATCGGAGTTAGCAGATGTTTCAGTGCTCGAATACGGCGGAAGCTTAGACAAGTGTAACAGGCGGACGAGAATTCAGCCATGGCTATCTTGGCTTCAGTGCGGGTCACTAGCAATAACAAACAGAGGGAACTTCTGTAGACAAACCTGAGACACACAAATAAAATATACGGAGCGCTCGATATGTAGTAATTGCAAAGAAAGTATTGGGATATATTTTATTTTATGGTACAGTCTTTAGTATAAAATTCCTAGTTAATCTTTACTGTCTGCCTGAAATATCTCGTCGTTGCTCGAAGAAGGTTAGCCGGAAAGGGGCTAAAGGTGTTATTCTTTCACGTACAGGGAAATTTAGAGAGAAAGACCTTGAACTTTTGACTAATGATTACAGAGAACGATAGCCTTGCTGCTTGTCAAGGGGGAACGAGACCTACAGTCAAGCCCTTTCCGTCCTGAAATTACTTACTTAGTACTTGTATCGCATAACGTCGTCTGATAAACGTTACCACTAGGTAGCCAAGCGAGCTCACCTGCAGCTATAAGTCCCCAGCTAAGTAAGTAAAATGTCAAGCGAAGGTTTATCAACCGAGTCACCCAAGAACAGTTAGATGAGGGATTGTGTATTCAAAAGTCTGTGTTCTATTTTGCTCAGGCTCTGTATGCCTGGCAAACTCAATTAAGATTATTTATTGCGCACGGAAGTGGATTGCTAGAGGGTCTATACAGGGCCCTACCAAGTACTAGGTTTCTTCGTGGGTCGGAACCTTCCACTATAATCTATGGGGATGGGGAGGAGAATAGATCAGCACATGGGACGTTCTTTTTAATCTCTTGTTCACGGTGACTTGCTTGCCCTATCGATTTTAATGAATTTCCCCTGCTAACTTAGATAACTCTCTTTACATTTAAGGGACGTGCTCTTAGCTACTTTTCGTCCCGGAAGTTCGAAAGTAGATTTACTACGCCTCAAAAGCTTGGATATTAATAATATTCTGTTTTAGTTGCAGTTACCACATCGACGAATTCATGAATTCTGGAATTCTTACTCGAGGACCACTCTATCCTATTGGCTCAAACACCCCTACTAGCTAAGTCCAAAAAGTGGAAAGTTCAGACCCACGAAGAAATCGAGTATATCGAATCATCTGTTAAGGACCCAATCGGACGGTGAGCCTAGCACGCTTCGATCATGTGATGCCAGATATTGAATTTTGACGGAGTCTATTACACTTCGCAGGCTCACAGTAAACATTCGACTACGGCATACGCTGGCTCCCAGTCCCATTCTTCTCCCTAGTAGTTGGAGTATTTGCGCATCCTCAATGGGACTCGCTACAAATGCACAGAGCCTTGTGAAAGAAGGACGTTCGTTGGTGGCGTACAGCAACATTTGCTTGATATAACAGTGCGTAGGAGAGAATACAAAAGCCATTGCAAAGTTCGCATTCAATATGACAGCAAATGCTTCACGAAGCATAATCTGTTTGTTACACTATTTGTTACAGCCCCTCCAAGATCTCTGTAACCTTTTCAAACATCTACGAAATATTCGGGTCACTTGCATAGTCGTACAGCAACGCTTAGTGGCGCTGGACTTGCAATTGAAGTGCGTTGGTCTAGACCGCTTCGCATCCTTCTGCGTCACTCTGCTGGCGAGCTGCCTGCCATCCAACTGCTGCCGTTACGAACAAGGGTGCCTGCCAGCTTTCCAAGTCCACACCACAGGGCACAGCGAACAGCGAGGAAGCACCAACTTCACACTTGTATGTGGTGCCTGCATCACAGCTGCATCCTCATGCACCTCCACCTCTGCTCCTATCATGGAACATCATCTGACGATCTCTGTGCTTCGAGCCAAACCATGGATACGAGTGACCATGTTAGTAAGTAAGTCACAAGTACTGTCTCTTTACGGATTTTCTTTCTTCGCCCTCGTTCCCAGTTGCCGTCATTCTTCATTCTATGAACTTCATTCTATGAACTTACACGGGTCTCCTCCTTTTGTATCATTAGATATATTCATGTCGTTCGTTTGACCAGGCGTGGGTCGTTATGCCATATATTTGTGTCCTAGTTTAATCTTTATTGGATCAAGTCTCAGTGCTATGCGCTCGTTAGCGATATTCTTGATAATCTGCTCAGTCGGATCGTTTGTTCAAGGTGGGGGGATGAAAGAGATGGGGGAAAGAAGTGACGATGCTACATTAATGGTACCAATTGTTTCGGCGCCGAGCGCACATTGGTAGTGCTCCTTAGTTCTTTGAATCGTAGTGAAAACTGATTTAGAAAAGGGAAGGAGTTGATGGCACATGGAGCACATTCACAATTCGAGTTGGTACTCCGGTGGCAACGTATCGTGTGTTGCCCGCGACATCATGGCAGGAAACATGTATGTTGTTCGGGCAGTAGCCATTCCTCCTTGTGTTTTGGGGTCACTTTACTCCAGAAGTACTTCTGGGACAAGGCGAAAACGGGCAAATGCTAACGTCTTGATTCTCGCAGGGGTTATTTTTGGGGCGGCAGCAAATGTCTGTAACATCAGCGCTGGAGTTGAGGCAAATTGTGAGGAAGCTAGAGGCGGTTTCTTCAATTCGGCGAGATCTTCTACTTGGAAGCAAGGAGATCAATACATGCTACAATTGGAAAATATGCTTGGATATGATGGGGTCGGCCAATATGGTAGGCACTTCATTCGACGACGGAGATTTCCTACACTAACGCTTTAAAGGCTTCGATACAGTTGGACTTGGGTTCCGGTCCGACACAGGTACTACTCTCACTAACCAGATCGTGTCCGAGATTGTGTCCAACGAATGGTGGTTCGGAATGCTAGGATTGGGATTTCAACCTACTAACTTTACGGGATACGAGGATCCACAGCAAAGTTTTGCAGCTACTTTGTACACTGATGGGAATATATCAAGTATGAGCTGGAGCTACACTGCAGGTGCATTCTATCGTCTCAAGGGTATTTTCGGAAGTTTGATGTTTGGTGGTTATGATGCCTCGAGATTCACACCTAATGGCGTGCGGTTTTCTATGGCCAGCGACAACCTCCGCGATCTCGTGGTTACTGTCCGCTCAATCACATCTACCACATCAGATGAAACTACGACGCTTATGTCAACTCCCATATTTGCCTTCATCGACTCAGCAGTCCCGGACTTTTACCTCCCTGGCTCCGTCTGCCGACAGTTTGAGAGGGCTTTCAGCCTCATACTAGACCAGGCTTCAGGACGATACTTGATCGACGAGATCACACACAACAGTCTAAAAGCCATGAACCCAAGTGTGACGTTCAAACTCGCCAACCAAAAGGAAGGCGGCGAGACGGTGGACATCGTCTTGCCCTACGCAGCATTCGATTTGAATATTACGACACCTCTTCTGACCAATTCTTCAAGCCTCTACTTTCCACTAAAGCAGACCAATGACGAAAATCTTTACATCTTGGGGAGAGCTTTCTTGCAGGAAGCATACGTGACAGCACATTATAACTCTCGGACTTTCAACGTCTCGCAAGCTAGCTTCTCAGATAATGCACCTCCAAGCCTCGTTGCTCTCCCTGCTATCCTTCCTACATCGACCTCTTCCCCAGGATCCAACACAGGTAGTACCAAATTGCCAAATCGTCCATCCAAAAAGATCGGTGGCGGTGTTATAGCTGGGATCGTGATCGGTGCTCTTGCTGGGCTCGCTCTCCTGCTACTCCTATCGTTCTTTCTTCTCCAACGCCGAAAGCATCACTCAGCCACAGTCAAGAATAAAGCAGAGAAAGGACCCATTCATGAGATAGATAGCGGCAAACGAGTCGATCCCAACACCACTAGTGCATACTCTGCTCAAGCAAGCGCTCTGACAAGTGAAGTCTCAGGAAAGGACTCAAGGGTCGAGAAATGGGGTGTGCCCATTATGCATCCGCAGGAGCTAGAAGCCGAGGTTCCTGCCACCAGGAGCAGGAGAAGCAACGAGGCTGAGATGGCAGGTGGAAACGAGAGGATTATTTCTATCAAAGAATGGAAGAGAAATACTCCAATGGCAGAACTCGGTGTCCAGGAAAGGGGTTTTGGAGAAGGTGTCGTTTCCGAGAGAGGACCAGATCATGAGGATGAGGACCAAATCGTTAGTCCACATACAGATCGTTCGGCGAGTATTATGGGACGGAGTAGAGGAGATGTCTCTGCTTCTAGCCCTAGTGGGCCGAGTGAGGGAAGCTGGTACGTATTGGGGAAACCTAACATCTTCTTTCTTTCACTCCACTGTTTCAAGAATCTTTTCGGGAAATGTCTCATTATTTTTTCAAGGCATCCTACCTGTGAACAAGCAATTGCTAATTCCCTATCTCGATAGGAGCCCTAGTAGTCCTGTTCAGAGAAGAAACAGTCGGTTCAGCGAGACATGGACCTGATGAGTGCTCCGAGGCGAGGAGACAAAGGCATTATCTTTGGCTCACCAGATGAGAGCAACAGATGCATCTAGCCAAGGTACATAAACGACATCTAACCGGGTATGCGGGAAAACTCATGGATATACACGGAATAAAGGGGTAGTGGTGTGAATATTATAAGCTCACGGGCAATGATAATAAGAAATAAAAGATACATAGCTCGCAAGTGCCACACTTTTGCAATGTCACTAATGTGATATTGGCTGGATGGGAATGCTTTGGTGTATGAGCTGAACATCTATAAAAACAACGAATTCTCGGATTGAGAGGGCTGCATTTTAAGCCTGGCATCAGAACTTGTGCGAAAGCAAGCTTCAGCAAGGTCACGGGTTGGCGAAGCAGATGCTTGTTTACCACAACAATCGTCCGGGACTTTCTTGCCTGGGCTTGAAGCAATGGCCCAGGTACAGTTGGAGTGGTACTGAAAAGCAATTCAGCGAGGAACAGGAAGGAGCTCACCTGCCTCTTTTCTCAGTCAGACCGCTCAGCGTGCCGGCATTCGAAAGTAATAATTTAGCCTCATCCTTCTGGCTCGAAGGCCGCGATACCGACTACTCCTCATCATCAAGCACCGCTTTTGTCTTCGCACCGATTCTATGAAATGGTTCAAATCGCAGAGGGGGAATCATACCGATTACTCTCCTGTTCCAAAATTTGATCATTTGCACTAACAAGTCAAGCCATTCAAGCAGCTTCCAAGCGGCACACTCGGAGCTAAAATCCTTCGAAGGCCCCGATATTTCGGGATCGAGTGGTGAGAACCAGGATCTACGTGCTCAAACTTGCCGGTGGAGATATTTTTTGCAGCGTCCGGAATCCGCTCGGTGAAATCAAAAGCTCTAGATACCACAATTATTCGTGCTAAACAAACCCACCGAGAGTCGCAGTAATCCTCGCTTACGGTTTCGCCCCCTTTTTGATGTCAGATGCGAGTAAGCGAGCCGATGACCCCAGGAATCCTTCCAGCCACAACTCTAAGTCTTCATATATACTGGGAGATGTGGAAATAATTTCCAGTATGTGATATTGCATGTTTGCTTAGAGTCTCAAGATCCGGGACTCGTTTTTCGATATACTTCCTGCATAATAACAGAACATCTCTCTCCATCCATTATTTTATTTTCTCTTTCATACTACACAGATACACAAAATGCTATGTCACACCGAGAAAAGCTGCCAGATTTGTGCAGTGTCTTTCAGCATCAGCCGAGTGCGTACACTTCACGAGCCACTCGAAGCAGGATGGGATCCATCCGGCTCACCGTACCACCTCCGCGACGCCACTTCCTCGCTATGTAGCCGTTACTCATCTGAATCCGGATGTCAGAACATTGTCGTCGCCTCGCCGCCAAATGTACATGCAGAATCTAGATACCAGCATCTTGCCGGTCCGGGATGTACCTTCCAGGGCGGATATAATGGGAACCGAATTGCGAAGATGGAGATGAGTGGTTTTGATAGTGCGAGGTACATACATAGGAAGCTAAAAGATGGAGAGGTAGAAGATGATGCCAAGTTCTTCGTTTCGCTTGATACGCCTGTCAAGCGTGGTAATGGGAAGTCGAGTGACGAGCTTTATGGAGTCAAAAATTTCGAGGGACAGAAATATCCTATGTCTGGATATCGAGGGGAGGAAGATATCGCCATCCCTGTCCACGATTCTTGCTGGAAGATCTTTGAACGGGTGTCGATGAAGAAGCTGGGTCGTGTTGACTTGGATGGTTTCGTGGCGCTGTGGTGTAGGGAAGCGCACGGTGAAGGCGGATTTGAAGACTTGAACCAGGATCCTGTTATCAGTACCCTAAAGAAGAAGTGGTGGGTGCATAGACCGGGAACAGAGTACCTCGTTGCGAATCCAGTTGAGATACCGGGCCTGAAGTTGGCCATGCGAGGTATTTATGCAGAGACTCCCAAGGGAGATAATGAGTTCGTCTCGAAAGAATGCTCTGGGCCAAATTCAAAGCGAAGCGCGGAGCTCCAAAGACATCAGCATGACACAAATCCTTCCGACATACTTCCCACGGAAATTAAAAACAAATTTTACTCGAAATTATCGCCGGAGGAACTCGCCAATCTTCGTCGCTCACCAAGAAGCCTACATCAGCTTTTGAAACAGGTCTTCAGGCAAGTCATCGAAGAGGAATACCCTTGGTTCTGGGAAATTGACGAGGTTCGAAACGAAGTAGAGTCTCAGTATCACGATGATTTTATGGAGCAGTATGGCGATGATCTTGATTTGCTTGAGGGGATCATTCCACCAGCTTGGTTTTCATTTGTGAAGGCGAGGACGGAGAAGAAGCCTATGGACATCAACTGGGACCAAGTTTACCAACAACTGAAGGTTATGGAGAAGGGGTTTCTGGGCTTGAGGAACAGGGCAAGGATTTGGAATGTGGCGGAGGAAGTTGTGGCCAAGATTGAGGGGATAGGGAAGGGCTCGGAGGCGGTATTTGGAGGACTTGTTGTGTATCCGAAAGATATGGCAGGGAAGGAGGGTGACGAGAAACACTACTCTTGCTGCCCTGGTGGTTCGAATATTCAAATTGAGATTGAGGAGGATGAAGACATTTTCGAGAAGAGCTCTGTGGAGGGTAACTCGAGGGGAAGTTCAGAAGGATACGTCTCTGAGGTAGACTCGGAGTACTAATGGCTATCTCAATACTTGTTTTTCGCTTTTAAATATAATTTAATGCTAGTACTGCTTTACTTCGATACGAGATGTTCAAAGCTCGCCGTTTCATCTCTAGGTAGAGCTACTTTGTAAGGCTGTAGCTCTGGATCTGTAGCAATATGAGGAAGCCTGTGAAAATAGTAAATACGTATCTCATTCATCTCCAGATTAAGCCATCCAGTCTCCCGGACATTTATTCAGGCCGTTGTAAGCGTTTGAGATATCCAATCAACGCCAATATCTACTGTTCAGGCACCCTCCCCGAGCTCAACCCCAAGTCATAACCACCGCCCAATACCATACATCTTCTCCCAGCTCAATCCTTAACATCTTCTTGAATGACCATGGCAGAATCTCAACATCTCCATCCAACACCAAGTCGCTCCGAGCCAGGTCCAAAATGCGCATCTCTAGTTCCACATCTTTCCCCGTACAGCGCATTGTTTCTACACTCGAAACTGCAGAATTCTCCGGTATTTCGGTGTTGAACATTCCGTCTGTTTGGCATGCATCCTCGTGGGATCTCGAACGGTAAGCCAGCTTGCGCTCGGTAAGTGGGATCGTTGATGCGTTGAAGCTGGGCGTAGATTAAGTAGCAATTTGATCCAGCGAGGAGGGTTCGGTGGCCGCAAGAGGATTCCACGTTCCAGTAATTACACATGTTAGGCAGAGACTGTGAGCGCGTATGGGGTGACCAGAGAAAATTCCTGAGTCTGTGTTTTTATACTAGCTTGTCTTGATAGTACGGAAGAGGCTTGAAATGTGAGAAAGCTGACCTCTGTGATTCATTATTTCGATAACGGAGTGGCAAGCTGCAAGCTTGAGATATATGAGCCAGCTCACTGTCGAGCCCCAAGAAAAGAAAAGGTCATATGAGAACGTAGCACACGTTGCCTTCTGGAACCTTGCTACCACTGCCACAATGATTAGATCTTGCGTTGTCCCATCTCAATTTAGCTCCCCATCTGATCTCAGGGTATTAATC
The DNA here is from genome assembly GCA_900074885.1 of Rhynchosporium graminicola. NCBI lineage: Eukaryota > Fungi > Ascomycota > Leotiomycetes > Helotiales > Ploettnerulaceae > Rhynchosporium > Rhynchosporium graminicola. Next base: position 304,582 of record FJUW01000013.1, read on the forward strand.
AAACGGCAGCTTAGCTGCCATGACCAAGTCAGGTTCGCTCCACAAGGCTTATGAGGGCAATGGGAGGATTATGAAACGTTCAGCGGCTATTGTGTTGTAATTGATTGCAAGGAGGATGCTATGCTGAGAGCAATCGTAAAACCGAGTGCTCGTTATTGGATGGATGTGACCTCAAGCGAGAAATTCAACAATCCCGTGTGCTGGCGGCAAACACCTGACGCCGCGTGTATGTCGAAGGTTGCTCACTCGCAGCGGCATTTGGCGCACTGTGCAATTTGTTGCTTATATCTGAAACCATGTGAATCCAAGTTGTTTTTTCAATGCCACAATAGATAGGGCCCAGATGAGAGAACCGAAAAATAAGTTTGCCACAAACGAACTTCCGTTGTGCTACATTTGCAGAAGGGTTTGTTCAAGGTCACGTGTGCGCAAGCCATTGCAAGAAAAGTAAATTCAGGGAGTAATACAAGTCGATTGTGAAGAAGAATGCCAGTGCGGGTATATCTAAGAGTACAGGTGGAAAGTGGTTGCAATCTGAGTCTGAAAGATAATGTGTTCAATACTTACTCCGGAAGTCTATCCATAATGGGGTTGATAGTGATTTAAAGCCAGCTCCAATTCCTCTTCGCTAGGTTTGCGCCCTGTCCAGCTGTGTCTAGCATTCCCTGATACTGCGAAAGTATCAAGCGTACCGACCAACTCATCCGTGACAGCTTTGACGTCTACTTCCAGGTAATCGCGGAGAAACTTTCCAATTTCGATATTCTCGTGATTTCCACCAAGAGACTCCGAACCAGAAGTTCCGTAGATATTGACGTCTGTAGCGGAATGTCCGTGAGTAGACCAGCCGATTTGAGCTCGTCGACTAATCATATCCGCAAAAGTGTAAACACTGAGGAGCGGATTGTCGACAAGCAGTTGGAGTTCGACCTCAGTAAGATCGGTAATTCCCAAGCCTTTGAGGACCAATTCTTTGCTAATGAACTTCCTAAGGCTGTCTCCATTTCCGTTCTGAGCAAGATGACTGTTGAGTCGGCCTGCTGAATGCTCAGCAGAGCTGGAGACATTGGCAAGGACTTCTGGAAACCATTTATATTCGGGATAGATGGGATTTAGTTCTGGGCAAGTATTAGCTGAGATCTTCGGGGTGAGTGCCCAAGCTTACGTCTAGCAACAGAAAGTCCGCCAGTTTCATGATCTGAAGTTGCTACTAAAACGCCATCATCATTAGATCTTTCAAGAAACTCAATGACTGACGCAAAGGCAGAATCATATGCGAGAACTTCGTTAACTTGTGCTGCGGGATCATTCCCATGGCCAGCGTGATCGATTCTACTCCCTTCAATCATGAGGAAGAAGCCTTTCTCGCTGTCTGCGGTGGCATCCTCGAGAGCCTTTAAGGCGGTTTTTGCCATTTCGTTTAGAGACGGGTAAACATCGTTCTGATGTCTTCGATCGATTTCAAATGGGATGTCTCTTTCCGCAAATAGACCCATCAACGGTAGCTGCACACTTTTGCCAAGTTTCAGCTTATCAAAATCCTCTCGATTGTCAATGTATTTCCATCCGAATTTCTCTTGGGCAACCTTTGTGAGGTCTCTGTCGTCAGCTCTACATCCACCTTCAGACGTATTTGGCAAGAAATGACATCGTCCACCCCCCAGCATAAGATCGACAACTGTATCTCATTAGAATTTGATCTCTGCAATCCAGATATCTGTGACTTACCTCTTCCCAACGGGTGCTCTCCAATCTCTTGCTGGGCAATCAAATCTTCCTCCAATCTAATATTGACATGAGAGGCAAAGCATGCTGGCGTAGCATCTGTGATATCTGTCGTTACGACTAGACCAGTCATATAGCCAGCTTCCTTCGCAGCTTCTAAGACTGTTCCACAAGGTGTATGATCGGGGAGCATAGATATAGCTCCGTTGTAGCTCTTCATTCCACAAGAAAAGGCTGTCGCGCCGGCAGCAGAGTCAGTGACTAAACTGCTCGATGATCGAGTTCGAGAGGAGCCAATGAAGTGCTGATCGAGGACGAGGATATCATCAATAGGTAGGCCATCTAAACAGTTAGTAAATACTTATACTAGTATCATAGCCAAGAAACATACCACGAAACTGACGGAAACTGCGGGTCATTGACAGACTCGCAGGTCCCATGCCATCAGATACCATGAAAATCAAATTCCTTTTGCCCTTGTACTTGGGTGGCGTTTTGCCGTTGGAGCCATGCGAGAGGTTTTGATGCTGTATAAGAACAGCCAGGAAAATAACAGCAGCCGTAGCTACCAGAGCCCAAATAAATAGACCCAACTCCCTCCAAAATGAAGCTCTGCTCAAGCGAGAGCCAAACTCCTTTCGCTGGCCTCCTAAGAGGGCTGTGTCTTCGTCTGTAGCTTGTTCTTCGGAACGTATCGAAGAGTCCCTCCTGTTGTTTGTAAACAAGGGTTCGGCAGGCGCCATAGTGGGGTAGAAAGTGCGAGGTCTCTGCAGATGTCAAGAATAAGGTATGAAGAGTTAGGGACCAGAGGGATACACGCAATCCTCACTTTAGGATATAGGTAATTACAAGTATATAAGCCTGCGACTGTTGCTCAAAGAGCGTTGCCCGGAGCATGAGCTACCTCTAATTCACCAACGCCAAGCACGATCAGGTGTGATAAGAATCACAAGATAAAGGCACCAGCAGACCCCCCTACCTACCTGTGTACTTCTGTATGCAAGAAGCTAGCAGGTTACAGGCTGGGTGCTAGCTGAGTGTAAACCTTGTTCCACGCTGGGTATGTATCAATCCCACATTACTTGCCAAACTGTGATGCTTTTAAGGCACAGCAGTCTATTGGACGGGAGAGACTACATTCCCGTTCCATCACTCGTCTGTGGTAAGGCACTGAAAGGTCAGAAGAGAAAGAATCTAAATTTGATGCCATGTATAGTGAGCATACAAGCTGATGTAAACTCAATGATGTCACGAGAATACTTGCGCATCCCTAGAAGCTGGCAGGTTAAAGAGAGATCGGGCTGTGTTTCGGAGAAGTGCTCGCACAGCAACAACCAGCCTGGAGGAAGTAAATTTGCTCGGATGATACAGTTGACTCTAGTGGCCGGAACTGTCATTTAAAACTTGTAGTTGAACATAGCCGTGATATTTCCGCCTGTCGAGACGGGCATATGCAGTTCAACATAGGTCCCCGACATCTTGTTTCCAGTTCCCCTCTTCAAGGCTTAAATCTCACTGCATGTAGCAAATGTCCCATTCACGCAATACGGCATTCAAGTGGAAACAATTTGTTGTGTCGTGCAATCAGATCTCCATAAATCGAGGAAGTCCTGTACAAGGTACAGCTAATACCGGCTGATTCCATGCAAGCCTGCCCAATCGAACACCCAAAGCAACCGCATCAATTTCCCACACCTAACGCTTCTTTTGGTTTGACTCCTTTAGGACCTTCTTGACGATCTTCTGTTCCTCGATTAAGAATGCGCGGACGATACGATCACGGACACAGTTGGCACATCTCGATCCTCCGTATGCGCGCTGAACGGTCTTCTTGGGGCGGGAGATCTGGGAGTATTCGCGTGGTCGGAGAGCTGGGATCTGTTCACAGAAAATTGTTAGCCGCTGCTGTCTCCAAATCGTCTAGACCACAGTCATATTCCCTCCGCTGGGCCGAAGCGTTGATTCCGTGTGGCATATGGTTGATAACCCACAAATGCCCCCAAATTGTAACTCTTGTAAGTAGGTGTCGTCTGGCAGCATCTCTTCCTAATGTTTGGCCACTCATCCATCTCTCCAAGCTCACTTCCATCTCGTTTCGGAATTTAAAATTCGGGATCACTTACACCTGGCAACTTGACACCACAATCACCACATTTTGGTGCTGTACCAGCCTAATTCATTGTTAACACTGCTTCGTCCCATGCCAAGCCTGGAAAAGCTCATAAGGACATCCCCCCAGACTTCCAGAGGAGCATCTGCTTACCTTCTTGATGTGCAGATATCTCAAGCTTCCACCGGGTGTCTTGACAACGCGGACCTTGTTGGACTTCGTGTTGTACCTGTGAGAAAGAGTCGTTAGAGCAGTTCATCGATTGTGCTAAGACTGGGCACAGTAATTTTGATTTCAGATGAGAGGTGACCGGGGAATTGATTTTCTGAGGCGAATTTGAGGTCTGATCGAGACTCACGGGTTTCGACGTCTGTATGTCAATCTGTTGGACGCCATCTTTGCTTCGTGGTTATCAAGATTTGGTGGTAGGTAACGTCGTCAACTCTTTTGCTGAAAATCGCGAACTTCTGTGTGGGCTCGTGTCGCTTAGGTCGGTGGTAGGCCCCATGTCTTGGTAATCACCAAAGCTAAACCTTATCAGGCTTTAGTGCAGCTCTGTTGAGAAAATACGCTAGGAAAGATCGCGCCAATCGATGCTGCGAGTTCATGGAACTTCAACCAACAAGAGATCGGACATCTTTGACGCAAGGCCCAACACCGACAGAGGATATTGGACGGATATCTCGACATCAATCAGTATGTCGTCGTCCATTCCACCACCTCCTCCTCCGGGATGGGGTTCTGGTCCTCCTTCGACGTTAGGCGCGCCACCTGGTCCACCTGGTCAAACAGCGCCCCCAGGATATCGACCATCGGCGTCCGCTCACAATGCCAAATTTGCCCAGAAGAAGAAGGAATGGCTACGAAGTCAGCGAAATCGATTTGGAGAGAAGCGCAAGGGAGGATTTGTCGAGACGCAGAAAGCAGACATGCCCCCAGAGCATCTGCGGAAGATCGTGAAGGATATTGGCGATGTTTCACAAAAGAAGTTCAGCAGCGACAAGCGCAGTTATCTTGGAGCGTTGAAATACATGCCTCACGCGGTGATGAAGTTGTTGGAGAATATGCCCATGCCATGGGAGTCTGCGAGAGAGGTGAAAGTTCTGTACCACGTCAATGGATGCCTGACATTGGTCAACGAGACCCCTCGAGTCATCGAACCGGTTTTCCACGCGCAGTGGGCTACGATGTGGGTGTGTATGAGGAGGGAAAAGAGTGACAGAAGACATTTCAAGCGCATGCGGTTCCCACCATTCGACGACGAAGAACCTCCTCTTTCCTGGTCGGAGAATATCGAAGATGTTGAGCCCTTGGAGCCTATCCAGATGGAACTTGATGAAACTGAAGATGGCGCAGTTGTGGAATGGTTTTACGAGAACCGTCCCCTCCTTGATACCCCGCATGTCAATGGTCCGAGTTACAAGGAGTGGAACCTCTCATTGCCACAGATGGCAACGCTTTATCGACTGAGTCACCAACTGCTAAGTGATCTCGTGGACAAGAACTATTTTCATATGTTCGAGCTCAATAGTTTCCTCACAGCAAAAGCACTCAATGTTGCTATTCCTGGAGGTCCACGATTCGAGCCATTGTACAAAGACGTTGATCCGAATGACGAGGATTTCGGAGAGTTCAACGCGATCGACCGAATTATTTTCCGCCAGCCTATTCGGACAGAATACCGAGTGGTGTACCCATTCTTGTACAACTCGCTCCCTCGAAGCGTCAAGCTCTCGTGGTTTTCGCACCCTCAGATTGTCTACGTCCGGGCTGAAGACCCTTCTCTGCCAGCTTTCTATTTCGATCCTGTGATCAATCCTATTTCTTCTAGATCTGTGGCCCCCAAGAACTTAACGATCAGTCATGAAGACGAAATATTTGGTCATGGCAGCAACGAGGAACCCGAGGACGATGCGTTCGAATTTCCGGATGACGTGGAGCCTTTCCTGTCCGACGAAGAACTTTACACAAGTGAGACTGCTTCTGCAATCGCTCTATGGTGGGCACCATTTCCATTTGATCGTAGATCTGGTCGTATGGTTCGAGCTCAGGATGTGCCTTTAGTAAAACAATGGTATTTGGAGCATTGCCCACAAGGCCAACCTGTGAAGGTTCGAGTATCGTATCAGAAGCTTCTCAAAACTTTCGTTTTGAACGAGCTGCACAAAAGAAAGCCAAAAGCTCAAAATAAGCAAAGCTTGATGAAATCGTTGAAGCAGACGAAGTTCTTCCAACAAACCACCATCGACTGGGTTGAAGCTGGTCTTCAAGTCTGCAGGCAAGGATTTAATATGCTCAATCTTTTAATTCATCGCAAAAACTTGACGTACTTGCATCTTGACTACAACTTCAATCTCAAGCCGGTCAAAACACTGACAACCAAAGAGCGAAAAAAATCAAGATTTGGAAATGCCTTCCATCTCATGCGTGAGATCCTCAAGTTGACAAAGTTGATTGTCGATGCTCAAGTCCAATATCGTCTCGGCAACATCGATGCTTTTCAACTTGCAGACGGTATATTGTACGCTTTCAACCACGTCGGCCAATTAACGGGAATGTATCGCTACAAGTACAAGCTCATGCATCAGATTCGGTCTTGCAAGGATCTGAAGCATTTGATCTATTACAGATTCAATTCCGGGCCAGTCGGAAAGGGTCCTGGCTGTGGCTTTTGGGCACCGGCTTGGAGAGTATGGTTATTCTTCATGCGTGGAGTCATCCCATTGCTGGAGAGATGGCTTGGAAACCTTCTCTCCCGCCAATTTGAAGGCAGACACAGCAAAGGAGTCGCAAAGACCGTAACCAAGCAACGTGTAGAATCACATTTTGATCTCGAGCTTCGTGCTTCTGTCATGGCTGATCTCATGGACATGATGCCTGAAGGTATTAAGCAGAACAAAGTCAATACCGTTTTGCAGCATTTGTCTGAAGCCTGGAGATGTTGGAAGAGTAACATTCCTTGGAAGGTACCAGGTCTTCCGGCGCCGGTCGAGAACATTATCCTCCGCTACGTCAAAGCAAAAGCCGATTGGTGGATTTCAGTCGCTCATTATAATAGAGAGCGTATCCGACGTGGCGCCACTGTTGATAAGACTGTTGCGAAGAAGAACTTGGGACGTCTCACCCGACTATGGCTGAAGGCCGAGCAAGAGCGACAACACAACTACATGAAAGATGGTCCTTATGTTTCGTCCGAGGAAGCTGTTGCGATCTACACTACTACCGTACATTGGCTCGAATCTCGGAAGTTCTCGCCTATTCCATTTCCCAGCGTATCTTACAAGCACGACACGAAGATCCTCATCCTTGCTCTCGAGCGTCTTCGAGAAGCATACTCTGTCAAGGGCAGACTCAATCAAAGCCAGCGTGAAGAACTTGCCCTCATCGAGCAGGCTTATGACAGTCCTGGAACGACTTTGGAGAGAATCAAGCGTTTCCTTCTGACTCAGAGAGCATTCAAGGAGGTAGGCATTGACATGAACGATAATTATAGCACAATCAACCCAGTCTATGATATCGAACCTGTCGAAAAGATCAGCGACGCATACCTCGATCAGTATCTTTGGTATCAAGCAGACCAACGTCACCTTTTCCCTGCATGGATTAAGCCATCTGACTCTGAAGTGCCCCCTCTGCTTACCTACAAATGGGCTCAGGGTATTAACAATTTGGACAAGGTCTGGGAATCTGCGGACGGAGAGTGTAATGTTATGATCGAGACCCAGCTATCTAAGGTTTACGAGAAGATTGATCTAACTCTTCTAAATCGTCTCTTGAGACTGATCATGGACCACAATCTGGCTGATTATATTTCCTCGAAGAACAATGTGCAGCTTACCTATAAGGATATGAATCATGTCAACAGCTATGGCATGATCCGAGGTCTTCAATTCTCTGCTTTCGTCTTCCAGTATTACGGACTAGTTCTCGATCTGCTGCTATTGGGTCTTCAACGTGCCAGCGAGATCGCGGGACCACCGCAGAGCCCAAATGACTTCCTCCAGTTCCGAGATCGCGAGACCGAGACAAGACACCCTATCAGATTGTATACTAGATACATTGATCGCATTTGGGTATTCTTCCGCTTCACAGCTGATGAGTCCCGAGACTTGATCCAACGCTTCCTGACGGAGCAGCCAGATCCAAACTTCGAGAATGTCATCGGTTATCGAAACAAGAAGTGCTGGCCGAGAGACTCACGAATGCGCCTCATGCGACACGACGTCAATCTTGGGCGCGCAGTCTTTTGGGACATGAAAAATAGATTGCCAAGATCCATCACCACAATCGACTGGGATGACACCTTCGCCAGTGTTTATAGCAGAGACAACCCTAATCTTCTATTCTCTATGTGTGGATTTGAAGTCCGCATTCTGCCAAAGATTCGTAACCAGAACGACGAATTTCCTGTTAAGGACAGTGTCTGGTCGTTAGTCGATAATACGAGCAAGGAGAGAACTGCTCATGCATTTCTCCAGGTCACAGAAGAAGATATAGCAAAATTCAACAACCGCATTCGACAGATTCTTATGTCCTCGGGCTCCACCACATTCACCAAGATTGCCAACAAGTGGAACACCAGTCTGATAGCACTTTTCACATACTATCGTGAAGCAGCTGTCTCTACAGTCCACCTTCTTGATACCATTGTTAAGTGTGAGACGAAGATCCAGACTCGTGTCAAGATTGGATTGAACTCGAAGATGCCATCTCGTTTCCCTCCAGCCGTCTTTTACACTCCAAAAGAGTTGGGTGGTTTAGGAATGATATCTGGATCTCACATTCTTATCCCTACTAGTGATAAGCGCTGGTCGAAGCAGACCGACGTCGGTGTCACTCATTATCGCGCGGGAATGACCCACGATGAGGAGACATTGATCCCGAACATCTTCAGATACATCATTCCTTGGGAGGCCGAGTTCATCGACTCCCAGCGTGTATGGACAGAATATTCGCAAAAGCGTCTTGAAGCTAATCAACAAAATCGAAGACTTACGCTTGAGGATCTCGAAGACAGTTGGGATCGTGGTCTACCACGTATTAACACTCTCTTCCAGAAGGATAGGAGCACGTTGAGTTTCGACAAGGGCTTCCGAGCTCGAACAGAGTTCAAGACATATCAGTTGATGAAGAGCAATCCGTTCTGGTCAGTCATGTACAGCGAGATGGAAGGATAGCGAACTGACTTCTTAACAGGTGGACATCACAAAGACATGATGGAAAGTTGTGGAATCTGAATGCAGTATGTTCCGTCCTTTCCCCCTGACCATAGTCATACGGTTGCTAACATTTCTACCACAGTACCGCACAGATGTTATTCAAGTACGTATCTTTCTTGCCCTGGGCAGTTATCTCAAAGCAGTAACTAATGTGTTAAATAGGCTCTCGGAGGTGTTGTAAGTACCAATGTTGCCAGAATTCAATCTGCAAGCTCTGGATTTCCCACACTCCCACTCCTGGCCATGGTGAACAAGGCTGTAACCTGGAACACACATACCCCATCTTGACTGTAGTGAAGCTGCCTCAGATCTAGATCACAGAGTTCCTTCTTGACTATCTTCAACAAACTCTCCAATTACCAATCACAGTCAATAACAAGCTAACTTGCATTCTAGGAAACCATTCTCGAACATACGCTGTTCAAGGTAAATCGCCTTCGCTCGCTCTTATAACTCCATACTAATCCTGATACAGGCAACAGCATTTCCTTCGTGGGAAGGTTTGTTCTGGGAGAAAGCCAGCGGATTCGAAGAGTAAGTCTCTATTAATGTCCCAAATCATTTTCACAACACTTGCCAATCATGATATAAATGTCATGGATTGCCTTTAGGGCATTTACAATTCGTGTTCTGAATGTTACGAATGATATTCAGGACATTTACAATTTCTTTTTGAATGTCACGCTTGACTTTCAGGACATCTCTCAAATGTTAGGCCTGACCTTTAGGATGTTAACTAACTTTGTAACAGGTCAATGAAATTCAAGAAGCTCACCAACGCCCAGCGATCTGGTCTGAACCAGATTCCCAACCGTCGATTCACTCTCTGGTGGTCCCCCACTATCAATAGAGCAAATGTGTATGTTGGTTTCCAGGTCCAACTTGATTTGACCGGTATTTTCCTTCACGGAAAGATTCCTGTAAGTATCTTCTTTTCCTCGAAACTGCTACGTACTAATCTATGAACAGACTCTTAAGATTTCTCTCATCCAAATATTCCGTGCCCATTTGTGGCAGAAGATACACGAGTCTGTGGTCATGGATCTGTGTCAAGTTTTCGATCAGGAGCTTGAGCAACTTGGTATTGAGACTGTCCAGAAAGAGACTATCCATCCCAGAAAGTCCTATAAGATGAACAGCTCATGCGCCGACATTCTCCTGTTCGCCAGTCACAAGTGGAATGTCACTCGACCATCGATCCTCTTCGATACTAAAGACGTCATTGAACCTACAACTACTAACAAATTCTGGATCGATGTTCAGCTCCGTTATGGCGATTACGATTCCCACGATATTGAGCGCTATGTCAGAGCCAAGTATCTCGGTATGTTACTCCCCAGATATTATAGTTGCACTACTAATGTGATCGTGAAAGATTATACAACGGATTCGATGTCCATATATCCGTCAGCAACTGGTCTCATGATCGGTATCGACCTTGCCTACAATCTGTACTCGGCTTACGGACAATACTTCCCAGGATTAAAGACACTTGTTCAACAGGCCATGGCCAAGATCATGAAGGCAAACCCAGCTCTGTATGTTCTTCGAGAGCGTATTCGTAAAGGTCTTCAGTTGTATGCTTCTGAGAGCAACCAGGAGTTTTTGAATTCCCAAAATTACTCTGAGCTCTTCAGCAACCAAATCCAGCTGTTCATCGACGACACCAATGTTTACCGTGTCACCATCCACAAGACCTTTGAGGGCAATTTGACGACCAAACCAATCAATGGTACGTGATCGGGATGCGCACCCTCTCTTCTCTATCTGGCGCATTTTCAATTGCTAACCAACAGTTCAACAGGCGCGATCTTCATATTCAACCCCCGCACTGGTCAACTCTTCCTCAAGATCATTCACACGAGTGTTTGGGCCGGTCAGAAGCGTCTTGGACAGTTAGCGAAGTGGAAGACTGCAGAGGAAGTAGCAGCTCTCATCAGGTCTCTACCAGTTGAAGAACAACCAAAGCAGCTTATTGTTACTCGAAAGGGTCTTCTTGATCCACTCGAGGTTCATTTGCTGGATTTCCCGAATATCTCTATTCGTGCATCCGAACTCCAATTACCTTTCCAAGCTGCCATGAAGGTTGAGAAGCTCGGGGACATGATCCTTCGAGCCACCGAGCCTCAGATGGTCTTATTCAACTTGTACGATGAGTGGCTGAAGTCCATCTCGTCGTATACGGCGTTCTCGCGTCTGGTTTTGATCCTCCGTGCACTCCATGTCAACCAAGACAAGACCAAGTTACTGCTGAGACCGGACAAAACCGTTATCACCCAGGAGCATCACATCTGGCCCTCACTTTCGGATGAGGACTGGATCAAGATTGAGACGCAGCTACGAGATCTAATTCTGAATGACTATGGCAAGAAGAACAATGTCAATACTTCAAGTTTGACCATGAGCGAAGTACGAGACATCATCCTCGGAATGGAAATCAGCGCTCCTTCCATGCAACGGCAACAAGCAGCCGAAATTGAGAAGCAGCAACAAGAGCAACAGCAACTCACAGCCGTTACCACGAAAACCCAAAACGTCCATGGTGAGGACATCATTGTTACCACTACGTCCCAATTCGAGCAACAGACTTTCGCATCAAAGACCGAGTGGAGAACGCGAGCCATTGCAACGTCCAATCTTAGGACTCGAGCCAACAACATCTACATCTCGTCTGACGACATCACGGAAGATGATCACTTTACTTATATCATGCCAAAGAACGTTCTCAAACGCTTCATCACCATTGCTGATCTACGTGTGCAAGTCGCTGGGTATCTGTACGGATCGTCACCTCCGGACAATGACCAGGTTAAGGAAATCCGATGCATTGTCATGGTCCCCCAAATTGGAAGCACACGCGATATTCAATTACCCCAGCAGCTTCCACAGCATGAATATCTCGAGAACTTGGAGCCTTTAGGTATCATTCACACTGTTTCCGGCAACGAGCCGCCATACATGACTGCTATGGATGTCACTCAGCACGCTCGCTTGATGCATGCACATAGCTCTTGGGACAAGAAGACTATCAGTATGACGGTATCTTTCACTCCTGGCAGTGTGTCTCTCTCGTCGTGGGCCCTCACTCCCCAGGGATATAAATGGGGTGTTGAGAATAAAGACATGGGCAGCGATCAGCCTCAGGGCTTCAGCACGAGCATGGGAGACAAATGCCAATTGCTACTGAGTGATAAGATCCGAGGTTACTTCTTGGTTCCAGAGAATAATTCGTGGAACTACAGCTTTATGGGGAGCGCCTTTGGGGGAATCGAGAAGAAGCCAGTGCATGTAAAGATGGACACTCCGCTACCATTCTACAGTGGCCAGCATCGACCGCTTCATTTCCAGAGTTTTGCTGAGATGGAGGACCTCTGGGCGGATCATGATGACAATTTCGCATAGAGGGATGGTGGTGGTTTCCAGGTTAGCAGTCAATTGATCGCCGCCAGGTTTTATGTGGAACCAAGAAGTCCGCAGAAATTATTAGACTGCACTGGAGATCGTAGTCGCTCATAGGGGATCTTGGTGACTGGCGTTGGATCGGTGGCGTGGCGTAGATAATGTAACATATATGTATAAGCATGAAATTCCAAGCACCCATTTCGTCAAATCGAGTGATCATAATAGCCCAGGCTGAACAAGAGGCCCCTGTGGTCTCCTGGATGATCTACATCTGGCGCATATTATTGCAATTCAGATCTGACGGTACTGAAGAAAGTGAGTCGTCGGCCAGATCTGGCGTCTTGTAGCAGGACCGGTTAACAGCGGCCATGGATCTTGATGGCTCGGTAAGGAAACGGTTCTTTCCGGGAGGTCTCAATGCGATCTCACAGCTGAAACACAATATCAAATCAATGTCTCTCACTGCTCATGCATAAGACACACAAACGATCAAGTACATTTTTTCTTGATCAGCCTGGCCTGCTGGAATGAATTGGCCGTACTCAAGCCAGACCTGACCTGGCCCGTGGATTTCTTCATTCTCGAGGCACCGGTCCGTCAGAGCGTTATGCGCGTGTATTGCATTGCAGTGCATTGCAGTGCATCTGCTGATCGGGGGGACTCTCGTGATCATGCACCTCGGGTGTTCTACTCGGGAAATCAAATGCAGGTACGTATGGGCAGAGACTCGGAATCGAGTAATCACCAAAGACACTCGAGCTAGCAAAGACTTCTAATTTGAGCTGTACTGTACAGGCGGGCGGAGTGGATCCATAACGTGCTTCAAAGTCACTCAGCCCTAAGTGGAATTCCAACGTAGATAAGTGGAAATCCTACTCAACGTAGGAAATCCATGCAGGGCAACGGCGAGGCAAGGCAAGTAGTCAACACAAGCAAGACACCTCCTCGTCACTTCTGTCTGCATCGACCTGCACGAGGATAACCTAATCTAAAGCTGAACCCTCACTCACGATCGCGGTCTCCGCCCTTGTAGATAGAGGAAATCTCTCTGCATTCTATATTCGTTATTATACTTCCAAGACCGAGCTAGAACGCCCCTAGAAGGTCCTTATTTCGATTACATTTATCCTCTAAAGCACCACCGCCCCCTTTAACTTGTTTCGTTTCCTGGCTCGTTTCGTTTCCTCCTGCTCTTGCGCCGAACCCATCTTTGTCTATCCCGCTCGTGATCCATTAAATTACTCCCTGGAGGTACCCACGATCATTGCTCGAATCGATCTGTATCCTCTCCAGGAGTTTTGATTTTCAACCTAAACATATCCTCCGACCTCCACTAAAATCCACAGCTACCTTGTTGTTCCTACCCAAATCTAGTGCTCTCCGCTCTCCCACCCCCCCCTCCATCCACATCCAGGGCGCAAGAAAGTCCCAAACATTCAGTACCAGTCACCACACAATGTCGTGGCAGATGCATGACTCTATTGTTCGGCCTCACGTACTACAAACAGGTCATCGCGCGTGCTGAATAACGCCTGACAGATGAACTTTCCAAGGAAGCCACCGCGTCTTCCCTGCTCCTGTTCGGATGAATGACTCTGGCGTTGACCGTGTCTTCCTACATGTTACCACAGAAGCATGAGTCTGGGAAAACACGACAACCCCTGGGCTAGGATCCCCTTCGGTGTTCATGCCTTGCAAACGGTGCATTACGATTTGTGTGTTTTCTCGCGCTTTAATTCATTTCCTTTCCGCCTTCACGTACGGCGTGCACCGAACCCTGATTTCCACTCTCGCATCGCGTCTTCGACGGAGAGACATACACAGGAATGCGTCGGTCTGGCAGGTCCAGGAATAAACTGCCTCAGTCCGCCGCCCCCCGCAGCGGCATTGAAATGCAACATCATGCCCAATGTTATTCCCGGCAAGGTTCATGGACAGGGATATGATAGGGGTCTTGGGGAGTCAATCGCCGTGGGCGGCAACGCATCATGATGCCTACTTTGATCAGCGATCATATGAGAGAGAGGGCGAACTTTCAAGGTAAAGAGATACCTATGTATAGTACTCTTCTGTGCTATGATGGCATGCCTAGCCTAGTCAAGGTACTCTCCGGCTCGTCTGTAGGCTCTCAGAGCTGAGTCCAGTTGGATGCCCAGCCAGGCGAATCAGTCGGGTCACAGTCATCTGCCAGAACATTGTGCATTGTGAGCAGAGAGCGCATAGTTTGAGTGTTGCAAATACTTGCACGTCTACAATGCTCGTTCGTTCGAAAGAGCGAGCGCATAGCAGAGCGATCCATCTGATCGTCTCTTCCAAACTCTCCAAACAGTGCGCTGGCAGATCAAATGGCCTTGTCTTGAACTACTCCTTGTCCTGGGCAGTCCCCGGCTCGATCGCGACATCTAGGTCTATCTCCATCTGTCCAGAATCCAAAGTAGCATTCGCAAGCAATCCCTTTTTTCGATGTTGCCAGGTCCATCAATCTGCCTCGCAAGGCAATCTACGGCCAGTGCCGCACGAAACAATTTCATTGTTTGTCTATTCTTCATGGCAATCTTATATCGGTGTATCCGATAGTGGTCTATATTTATTCAGGTTTCTTCAAATAGCGCACTGCTTTTGCTGCATTATGTGGTCATTTCCGTCGCGAGCGCGTCTACCCTATCGATTGTAGTCGACACGTCTGTGTTTAATATAGGGTATCCTTGCGCATAAGATCCAAATCTATAAATGCTTGGATACTAGGCAATTGTGGAGAGAAGGACATCCAAATGGTGAACTCTTGACAGCTGATGCAGTACCGACTATCCCTGCTCATACGTGCCCACAGACTGCAGGACGGGGGGCACCACGCCGACAATTGCCTCTTCTACACAATCACTACCCAGTATTGTCTTGCTCTGCCTTATCCTGCCGCTGCCCTGCCGAGGAAGTGCCTGGCAGGCTTGTCAGCCTTTTTAGAAAATCCCAGCTGTCAAATGCCACTGCCAAAAGCAGACAGACACATCAGGAGATCAGGAGAGGGGCAGCGAGGTCGTCGTAGGGGGCGATGTAGGGTTTCACTGCCGCCCCGGCCTCAACCTCATCCTCAGTCACCACGTTACCAACCCCTACCGCAATCCACCAGGGGTTTGAGATGCTTCCATTCTTCCTTCTATGAATCTTCCATCAGCCATCATCCTTCATCGCAGCAACAACGCATTGCAATGCTGACCCACCAATCCATCCCTTCCCTGGTACGCCAAACTCGTGTCTCCTAGCTCTCCCTGCTTGTCAAGGCAAAGCTTTGGCCTACAAGCCTGCCGGCTCGGGGTCTTTTCTGCTTGGGTACCCAACCGAGCTTCAGATGACCTAGGGCATAATTCGAAATGTAGATAGACCCCCTACTGTCTGTCCACATGCATCAAGCATCTTACACGCTTCGTCTCGCCCATGGCGAATCATTGGCATGCTTTGAACAACTTTCCAGGCGGGGTCGCGCCTTTGATTACTCGACTACGACATTTCTGTCAATGCCTGAATAGCCCAAAGATCAGACGACAGATATAATGCAAAGGCTTACCCTCAATACACTCTCTACCTCAGGTATCTCGACACATTCTTTCCCGGTCAACAGCAAAACCTCCCGCGAACCTGCGGATATACAGTGTTCCTCACTCATTACGACGACCTCGGCCTCACGGAAGAATCTGGATCAGATCTATCGCTGCTCGTTTGCAGTCTCATCGGCCCTATGCCCTACCCGGCTTTATGATCCATCAGCACCTATAGTAGAAAGCATATACCTATCGAAACGATCACCGTCTCGTAAGACCTCAAAACAAACAAGCGACGCAGCGTTCATCAGCCTTCTGGACACCCTTCCACATCATCTGAGTAACGTGCACCTACAGCACAGCAGTAATCCATCAGATACTACTACTGCCCCCAGCGACCTGCGAGAGCAGCTCGCTGTGGCGGAATCCATGCATGTCTGGCTATCGACCCGGCCACGAACAAGGCCACGATCCTTATATCGACTATGCTGCTCATCCCGAAGCTCATCCCGAAGAGCGTGTTTATGTTCCTCATGTCCCAGGTATTCAGCAAGGCGGCGCGCAAAGCCTCGCTTCCCTGCACGAGCAGCACCTTGCGGCGCAACAGCAACAACACCATCATCAACAGCACCAACAGCACCAACATCATCAACAGCAGCAGCAACACCACCAGCAACATCAAGTCTATGCTGATCATCCCATGGCCCACCACCAATCCCCTCAATTTGGTAGTGGGCAGGGGATGATGTATGGCCCTCCTCGACTACAGCAGCCAACTGGCACCAAGAGGTCAAGACCCGATGACTTAGATTCTGACCTGGAGGGCCTGCCAGGGCAGCAAATGCAAATAGGAGAGATGGGAAGAATGTCCTCACAAATGCCTCCGCAGTCCATTGTTGGAGTGGGAGATTACAGCGCACAACAACCAATACAATATCACACTCATCCTCTTCCCAATCAAGGTCACCGATCGAAGATGCCACGAATGAACGATAGTGATCCATTGCTTGAACCGAGTGGCGGCGCACCAAGTGTAGTCGGATTGGAGGGCATGCCAATGCCAGCTCAGCGACCCCGCGGTCCCAAATTAAAATTCACTCCTGAAGATGACGGACTTTTGGTGGATCTCAAGGAGAATAAATCGTTGACCTGGAAACAAATTGCGGAGTTTTTTCCGGGCCGGTCCTCAGGCACATTGCAGGTCCGCTATTGTACGAAGTTAAAGGCAAAGACTACGCAATGGTCCGATGAGACAGTAAGTTTTTGTTCCTGTCTAGTCACTAGACTCTGAAAGTTGCATTTCTAACTTTTCGTAGATTCAAAAGCTTCGGACCGCACTCCACGATTACGAGCAAGAAAAGTGGCGCATTGTGGCACAAAAGGTCGGCACAGGGTTCACATCGGCTGCTTGTAAAGAGAAAGCCGCGGAGTTATGACAGGGCGCGTCTCCAGCAGAAGCCCAACACACTTCTGACCTTGGGGACACCGAATACTAGCTCCTTATGAGCCCAACATCATCACCGATGTCTCACTCTGTCCTGTTATGTCTCAGACAGGCGCCTACAAACACGACTTCCACAACATCTCTCTGATGCTCATACACCAATTTACCACCAACAAAATTTCCGGACGAGGACCTTTCCCAGACAGATTGCATAGACACGTCCACTAAAACACGATCACGACCACTCCAGGTCTCAAAAATACTATTTTTATTCGGCTTGTCTCACATTAACGATACACACTACACCTTACACTTTACAAACATACTAAATACAATCACTTGCGCGACCGGAGCGCGGCATTTACATTCATTCAACATACAAATTTATTTTCCACCCTATACACCGATTCTGCTATTGATTCATCTTCTTCCCTTCTCATTCTACCACTCTTGTACGCAATGACTGTTTCCTCTTCTTTGCAAAAAATATGTAGACCTCTCACGTTTCTTAACACTACAGCTCTGAACAGCTCTTCATATTCTCCGCTGGTTGGAATGAGCAATGGTGAGTATAGAGGGCGGATGCCTAGATGAATGAAGGAAGAAGATTTGGTGCGCACCCGGAAAGAAAATCACGGCACGGAAAGGCGCAATGGAGAGTTATTCTCTTCGAATGCGGGATGGGGATGGAGATATGGATACGGATGGAAATGGAAGGCAGTCATGGGAGAGGAACAAGAGTAGAAGTCGCATCACATCATCATAATACAACGAGCGAGTAAGCGAAGGAATTATACCCATAATCGGGAGGCGCGATTGAACACAGGGATATAATGATATCAGAAATCGCTAGATAGAGAGAATACACCATACACCGCGTTTGCAACAATCCTTTTCCCAACACACTTCCCTCACTGCTCCTCGGCATCGTCCCTCTAACGCAGATAGAGCTTCCTGCGACGCTTTACTAATTGGCAATCAAAGCAGGTCAGCTTTTGTTTGATTCGCACTCAGGATACGAGATTTGGCACGCACGCGACAACATGGCATACCGTGCCATGGTATGACGTGCCATGCATGTCGGACTTGGAGTTTCTCCCCGCTGGCTTACATTATCTCCACTCGGACAAAATGGCTTGGATGAAGCTTTTCGCGTCTCGCGAAGTCACGGATGCAAGGAAAAGATGGGATGAGCGGGACAGGGAGGGGGGCTGAACCTTTTGAGATTATGAAGTATGATGGGATGGACGAGTTGGGATGAGGTGGTATGGGATGGGATGAAAGAAAACGGTCCGAAAGTAGAGATGAGACGAGGATGTTGGGGTATTGTATTTGATGGGTTGATAATCTAGTCTGATGGGTGGTTCTTTCTTCTCGTCGCAATGATATCATTCAATGTGTAGGTAGGTAGATAGGTATCTATCTACTTACTCGGTTGTATATGCGTAAGCGGGCCCTTCGAATCATGAATTATTTACTATCTTTTCTATCCATGAATCGCTTCTCTTTTTTCCCAAGTGTCTTCTTTCATCACTTAAGAACCAGCCAACCAAATAGCCTGCCACCCTCGTTTCAGAATACCTTCACCTCGCGTAGATGCAATAAGCATGCCCCTGCACCCGTACGCATTCTAGGCCCCCTCCATCTGTCTGTCCCATGCCTTGACCAGCGGGCCGTGTCGGTGTCAGGACGTTCATGCCTACGACCAATTGGCTTTCCGAGAGTTGAAACGATATTTTTGTTCGTACCGGTATTTGAGATTAATTATTGGGGTGCGTGAGGTCCATTTTGGGAAAGGAGGGATGTTCGTTTCGTTTCGTTATTTGAGATGTTTTCTTGCCAATTTTGCACGTGGTGGGCTTTCCGCCGTTTTTAGGACGAGGCGGGATTATGGGAGGTGTTGTAGAGCTAGAGTGTTTGGGACTTTCGGGTGTTGCCTTGCTTAGGCAGATTGGACAGGGCATATGCGGAATTGTAGCTGAGGAAAAGAGTAATGAATATGGAAAGGGTTTGAAGGCTAGATTCCTTTGAGTACTGCAAGGAAGACTCATTTAGCAGCTAGTAGGAAAAAGAGTCCGATGGACGAGTCAGAGATATCTCGGCTTGCATTTTCCGCGTGCTTTGTGCTTCGTTCGTGGTGTTAGTACGTTATGCTGCGGTTCAAACAAGCGAGGCCTTGGCCAACAGCTGAGTGAGAAGGCTGAGTGAATGGTGGAGATATCGAAAATAAGGCATTGTTGATAGAGTGAGATATCGACGTGGAGACAGCAGTGTGTTTTCTCGCGTTTGATCTTGTCAAAGGTTAAGCTTACAGAATACCCGCAAGCCACGTAAAATCAGTATACTGTGAGGCTGTGAAGTTGTTGGGGATAAGAACACGGAGAAGCAACAAGCGATGACCATGAAGCATCAATAGAGGCATCAATAGAGCGCGTAGAGAGATTGAAGGAGGCGCGTGCCCAGATCTTGATTATTTGAGCTGAGGTTTTATTATTTGTATCGGAGAAATGGAGTCAGCTTGTTTAGGTATTGACAAATGGGTTTCGTATTCATAATAAGGACAACGATACTATAATAGTGAGATGGATCTCATTGAGAAGGAGTAAGCGAGGAACCAGACACTTCGATGTATAACAAAGGGATCGACGTAGGTAGGTCGATGTATCTAGTGTCGTGAGTGTGAATTTCCAACACTGCAAGTGTCATCTATGAGATGTGTCAAGTTTAGCAGACTGTAAAGTGCGGAACAGCTGCTATCAGACATTATTGCTATCAAACATTTCTTGATACATTTTAGATCACTTACAGGTGGCGCTCGGCAGTATTAGATCAACAACCATCAGGATCTGCGGGCTGCTTTACGTACATCAACATGTGATAACGATTATGTAGACGTCTCTATACTCATGCTTCAAAAAACGCATTGCACTTCCAACAATCCCATTGACCATTTCGCACCGTATCATTGAAGCTATACCATGCAATATCTGACCAGCGCGTCAAAGTTACAAGGACACTCCCAAGCCCAGCAGGAATGGAATCTTTCTCGAAGTGGAAAATTTTGCGAAGGCATCCCGGATCTTCGATTCTTTCTTTCGCAATTGAGATGCTTGAGATGTGCATGATTCTCTGAAGTCGATCCTTGAGCATCGCTGACATGATAGCACACTCGGCTACGCTTGCAATAATTTGGAACGTCAATCAAATCTGATTGCGACAGCCATTATCTGTTATCTCTTGACCGTGATTACTCGGCTGTAACCAAGGAAGTATGGGAAGCTTCAAGAACGTACGCCAGAGGCACCAATTAAGTACAGTAAATGACTAGACAAGTTCGCTACCATAAGATTTTACGGATAAAAAGACTTATTGTATTCAGCCTGGAAGGTTGAAAATGGAATGTGGAGTACGTGCTCTGCTTTTCATGCCTGAAAGTGTCTGTTTGCATAAAGTAATGAGTACAGCTTGTATTAAGTGCCTCAGGTGAAGAGAAGGTTGATGTTCGTCAATGTGGAGGGCAACAGCGCGTTTGAGCGTTGAGAGGAGAGGCAGACCGGCCGGATCTGTCGTGAAAGCTCGTGGCGTGTGTTTTGTGACATGCTAGCATTTGGAGGCCTCGACTGGTAGTTGATAGTAACAAAGATACTGTGGCATTACTTCAGAGCATGGATCACCAAAAAGTCAGCCTCTGACATCACAACAAGGAGAAGATAGAAAAGAGAGAAAGTTATGTTTGCGCAGAAGCATGAAACGAAATGAGTTGGATGACCTAAAGCATTTTGTGGTGGAAAGAAAGACTTCCATGAAGCTGTGAAACGAAGACACCATACCGGACATTTTAAGACAAAATATCTAAAGAAAAGAAGCTAATGGATCTATGAGGTAGCCCTAGTCTAACCAGTTGGACAGTATCCCAGGAAATTATCCTGCGGGAAAATAACCCGGGAGACTTTCACGGATTTGAAATTCGTGTGAAAATGTCGAAAGTCCTTCTTCACGAGATGATTGAGGCCAAACTCGATTTGCCATTATCACGGGACCATGCTGCGCGACCTCGCCAGCTCTGCATCTATTGACTTCGAGGTATGAGAGGGTTATCAATCGACCAGCTTATAGTCGTCTCTGGACCCCTGCCCATACAGTGCAATTGAGGTAACACTATTGATTGATCAAATCACACTTGGTCCTAGTTGGATCGGACAAGGGTAAATCTGGAGATGGACGACGGAGTTGTGTTTATTATATTGACCTTCGCGAGTATGCCCAGTATCCCTTCCATGGCAAACGCCAGTCTCTAGAGCGTAGCTCTGGGCGGAAGACATCAAAATCGCACTTCTCTAGCTTCTCCAGCCACAACCTCGTAGGAAGTGCGGGCATCAGCACGCCAAAGCCATGCTCAATCTCGTCTGCCTGAGACGATCCTTTAAAGCTTGCCTCGCTGTATTGATGGCCTTCCTCTCCTTCATGTTCGAAGTCATGGCCAGCATCTTTACCTTGTTGCAGGTTCTTTAGCATTTCTCTAGCTGTAATCAAATGGTCATTTGCTCGAGTGGCGACCGAAAATATGGCATCCTTCAGCCCCGGAGCTTCAGCACCTTGCCTAAAGACATCCTCTTCCTTCACTCCTGCCTGGGCCATCACATCCAGAGGAAGAACTACAGATCCTTGTCTCGTTCCTGATCCCCCACCACCAAATGCAGAACTGTTACTGTGATGATTTGGAGGTGGGGGGAATGCTAGCAAAGGCAAACCCCTGAGAACGGCGGCGATTCCAGTAGCTTTCCCGATATGACTTGCAACATGATCTGCTGCCAGTGAGTGTAAAGGAAGATTTGCCAGTGTCAAATACATTAATGTTGAGTATGTATTTTCTGCATAGGTTTCTAAATCTTCCATATCCGTGTATGGCCTGTTGTCCATGTATTGCTCTCGCGCATTAATGACCTTCATGAACCAACCCTTCATGGCACTTGTACTTATTCCGGGATGTTGTGTTTGGAGTGATCGAAGGGCTTGGTGTAAGAGTATTGCAACAGGCTCTTTGGGTGGCGTATTGGCAAATGTGCGAGTTACATTGTCGCGCCAGAATTGCATGCGGAAAGCACCAACCGTAGGATTCGAGATAAGATCTGGTATCCGGGCAAGCTCTATATTCAAAGCTCGGATTGAAAGGTATGCATCTCGTGCTGAAGGAGGGATGAACGTCTGGAGGGTATACGAGGGCGAATCGAATTTCCTAGTTCTTGTGAGTATGATTGTGTAATTGGGTCAGCAGTAACTTACTGCAGAAGATTTGCGCAATATGATCGAGCTGCGTGAACATCTGCATCTGTTATTCGAGATGGATTGGGAGCTGGAGCGCTGTACGGTGTGGTGGCATATGCCCGCGTTGCTCCAAATCGCGACCCTGAGCAAATCCCCAGTCCCTTACCAGCGCGTTGTAAATACATTATAAATGAGACATTGTTGTACAAACGTAAGAAAGTAAAGAGTTGTGGTGGCAATGTATTGACCCAAATCACAGAGCAACATGTCGACGACGTCAGCGGCCCAAAAAATCATTTACGCGAGAGTCTCGCGGGTTCTCAACGCGTCTCTCAAACTCAATATCAATATACATTGATACACTCAACGCCATCAACCAAATCGATATGAGTTTCGCAGATTCTGGAGAGCCCCCTACGAAGAAAAGGAGATTCTTCACAGAAGGGAATGATGCCTCAGATAGCTCCCTGGCCGAAAATGCGTCTTTATCAGATGAAGTCGACGCGTTTCTGCCCGACTTACCGCAAGACTCAAAATCCCGAGCCACGGACCACATCAAGCCGGAGCCTCTGAATGAGCGATCTTCTTCAAATGAGTCTGTTCGAAGCGATTGCCCTATGGGCTTCGACCAGGAGACCTTCGAAAGCTTTGTGGGAGACAAAGTATCTCAGTCGATGTTGAAGCAGCTACGCCTGGCATCAGGAGATGACATGGAAAAGGCGGTTAACATGTACTTTGACGGGTCTTGGAAGTCTGCCACGCCGGAAGTTGGAAAGGTACAAAACTCCAGGCCGACGTCTTTCAACGGATTTAAAAGAACCACCTCCGAAGGCTCCAAGGCTAAGAAAACGCCACTGCCTAAATCCGATGTTGCACTCTCGAATTTCGAATTAAGAAACGCCATGCCGGCATTCCGATATGTTGGCGCTTTTGGTGTTGAAGGATGGGCAACCAGGAGTGGAACGACACTCATCAAGCATGGAGAGGTTGTCCGCATTGAGAGGCAGAAGATATTACCGCCCAAAGCACCAGTTGGAAAGGGAAGAGGGAGGCCAGCCCAGATACAAACACTTCCGAAACCAGGAAGTGCAGCTGCCAAACGAGTAGATGTTATTGTGCGATTCACAAATTCGAAGGGTGAGGAGATCGGAAGACTTTCCAGAGACGTTGCAAATTGGGTTTCTACGTTATTGGACCAGCAAGTATGCAAATTTGAAGGAACGTGTGTCTATGCTCCAGAAAGGATACGCACCAACGATACCATCTTTTTGCAGTTGAGATGCTCATTACTTCGGTCGGCTTTTGATAACGGAGGATTCAAGCCACCCGAGAATCGCCAGACAGGTCTGTTTGAGCAAAAAGAGTCTGCGGAGGAAAAGGAGCTCCGATTACGCCAGGTTTCACTTGTCAAATTGTTTGAAGAGGTCAGCCTACTGCCATCGAGGACATCAGAGGCTACGGCTAAGCACAAGCGTGAGGGGTTGCTCCAAGCGGCTGAAGTTGCCGAGCAATATGAAGGCCAGAAATACAAGAAGGATGAATCTGGAGGAAGTGGAGGCTTGTCACCGCCGTCTGAGGAAGCAGAAGATGGTAAGGAATTAGAGCAAGACCAACTTGACACACTTTACAAAAAAGCCCAGTCTTTTGATTTCGACGCACCAGCAGCCGAACCCGCTGAGAGTTTTGCCATGGATCTACGACAGTATCAGAAGCAGGCCTTACACTGGATGATGTCAAAAGAGAAGGATGAGAAGGATGAGAGTAGGGAGGAATCTATGCATCCCCTTTGGGAAGAATACGCTTGGCCAGCAAAGGACATGGACGATCAAGAACTTCCTCGGGTTCTGAATCAAGAAAAGTTTTACGTCAATCCATATTCCGGAGAGCTCTCGTTGAAGTTTCCAATCCAGGAGCAGCACTGCTTAGGTGGGGTGCTTGCCGACGAGATGGGGCTGGGCAAGACTATTGAGATGATGAGTTTAATACATTCTCACAAGTCCGAAATTGCATTGAGGCTTCAAGGAGCTCGCTCTGGGCCATCTACTGTCAATGCACTCCCACGACTTCCTGGAAACTCATCTGCAGTGGAATTCGCACCATGCACAACCCTCGTAGTTGCGCCGATGTCTCTTCTGGCCCAGTGGCAGAGCGAAGCCGAGAATGCCTCCAAGGACGGTACTATGAAAAGTATGGTGTATTATGGGGCCGAGAAATCGGCCAATCTGCAGACTTTATGCTGTGAAGCGAATGCTGCTACTGCCCCGAACGTCATTATTACAAGCTATGGCACAATCTTATCAGAATTTAATCAGGTTGCCGCCAGAAATGGAGATCGTGGTTCCCACGGAGGCCTTTTCTCTCTTAGATACTTCCGTGTTATCTTGGATGAAGCACATCTCATCAAAAATCGCCAGAGTAAGACTGCTAAGGCATGTTATGAGATTGACGCAGAGCATCGATGGGTACTCACAGGCACACCAATTGTCAACCGATTGGAAGACCTCTTTAGTCTCGTCCGCTTTTTGAGGGTTGAGCCTTGGAGTAACTTTTCTTTCTGGAAGACATTCATCACCGTGCCATTTGAGTCGAAAGACTTCATGCGAGCCCTCGATGTTGTTCAGACCGTCCTTGAGCCTTTGGTGCTGCGTCGAACCAAGGACATGAAGACACCCACTGGAGAAGCACTCGTACCTCTCCCTTTGAAAACAATTGAGATTTTGAACATCGAGCTCTCGGCTCCCGAACGAGAAGTTTATGATCATATTTTCACTCGTGCAAAGAGAACATTTGCTGCCAATGTTGAAGCTGGTACAGTCATGAAAGCATACACGAGCATTTTTGCTCAGATTTTACGACTTCGGCAAACTTGTTGTCATCCAATCTTGACCCGGAATCAGACTTTGGTAGCAGATGAAGAGGAAGCCGCCGAACTCGCAGATGCTGCCAGTGGTTTGGCAGACGATATGGACCTTCAATCTCTCATCGAACGCTTCACAGCAGCTACAGATGATTCCGCTGATGCCAACGTCTTTGGTGCCCACGTCCTTGAGCAAATTCGTGACGAAGCTGATAATGAGTGTCCGATCTGCTCAGAAGAACCAATGATTGAACAGACTGTCACTGGCTGTTGGCATTCGGCATGCAAGAAATGTCTGCTTGATTACATTGCCCATCAGACAGATAAAGGCGAAATCCCACGCTGTTTTAATTGCAGAGAAGTTCTCAACACTCGCGACATTTTCGAGGTTGTCAAAGACGATGAATTCCCCGAAAGTTACGAAGGGAGCCCCAAAATCAGCTTACAGCGACTAGGGTCAAACTCCTCTGCGAAGATTGACGCACTTATGACCAGTCTTAAAGCTCTCAGACGTGATCTTCCTGGGACCAAATCGGTCGTCTTCAGTCAATTCACCTCGTTTCTCTCGCTCATTGAACCTACCCTTACACGAGCTTCGATTCCGTTTGTTCGTTTCGATGGCTCCATGGCACAGAAGACAAGGAAAGCTATCATCGAGCAATTTACAGCAAGCAAGAAAGGAATGGTACTCCTCTTGAGCTTGAGAGCTGGTGGTGTAGGGTTGAACTTAACCATGGCGAAGAGGGTCTACATGATGGACCCCTGGTGGAGTTTCGCGGTTGAAGCACAGGCTATCGATCGCGTACACCGTATGGGGCAGACGGATGAGGTGAAGGTGTGTAGGTTTATTGTCAAGGAAAGCATAGAACAGAAGATGCTCAAGATTCAGGATC
The DNA here is from genome assembly GCA_900074885.1 of Rhynchosporium graminicola. Classification (NCBI taxonomy): domain Eukaryota; kingdom Fungi; phylum Ascomycota; class Leotiomycetes; order Helotiales; family Ploettnerulaceae; genus Rhynchosporium; species Rhynchosporium graminicola. Next base: position 331,033 of record FJUW01000013.1, read on the forward strand.
GAAAGAAGTTCATGTAAGTTCCGGATCTTCTTTGTTGAGAAGACAGGCTAATATGTCATGACAGTGCAAGTTCTCTCGGCATGATGAGCGACGAGGAGAAGAAGCTACAACGGATCGAGGACATCAAGGAACTGCTCAGTTAAGGGCCCAAGAAACCTGTGTATTATACCATCTTATCGGGGTTTTACCTGTACATAGATTTGGGCTATTCGGCGAGTCATACTTCCTTTCGAACTTCTGAGAAATTTCGGCACTGTACACTAAGGACGACCAGTCGATGTCATACTGTATTAGGGATAATACAAGACGGATTTCAATGATTAAAGTTGCCGTAGTGACCAGCTTAGAGTAACGACTTCGAATATCATCGTTGCGTTCAGCTTATCCCAAACTCGGCATAATGGCATAGCAGTGTTTGACATGGCACCCTGATCTACAAAACTCCTCACCTGTCAAGACTTGGCCTTCTTTTATCTCGTTGAGCGTTCCTTCCCCAACATGGTATGATTTAAAATGGTAGATGATCTCGATTTTTGCCCAGAGGAGATGTCAGCCTGCATGAAGATGTCCTACCGTAAAAGGTTACGTTCTTGACATCGCGACTGCCACTCATCTTATCAACATTTTTCTGTTCCACTGCGTAAATGCAAACATCGATTCATCACTCCCTAAACAACCCCTTACTTAAATTCGCTAGAAGGCTCTGCTGGGACGAAGATATCATGGCGAAGAGAATACAAAGTATACATTATAACTCTGATGCATCTATCGTGGAGCTTTGAATGTATTATGTCTACTTGGAAATCTAACTTCTCCCCAACCAATCATTGACGGACGACTCATAGTATCTTATCTGACTTATCTAAGATTTCGGGTTGGATCAATAGACTCGCCAACATTGCATTTGGGCATGTCAGATCTTCCGGTTTTAATCTTCGGCGCCAGGGTTTTTGGCCTGGTACTCGTAAGGCGCTCAAGAAAGTGGGTGTGGTGTGGTCTTCAGGCCTAGAAGCTGATACGAATTCAGGAAGGCACTCCATTTTTTAATCTTCGACAGGGACGAGCACATAGATGCGCGAAAACAAGGCTGGGGTCTCACCATCCATTCGGCTTTACCAGTATTAGAGAATTGCTTACCGTCGGAGCTATTTGATCGTCTGAAAACCGTACAGGTAGATCCGGAGCAAGGAAGAAACGACACAGGTCAATTTATCTTTTTAAATCTTGCCAACGCCGAGGCCATGTTTCAAATACCTCCAGCACAGCGCCTTCGTATACTTAAGAGAGAAGTTCAGGAAGTTCCTCCTATATGGGATCGATGTCCGATGAAGTAAGAAATTCGTGGATTTCAAATTTAAAAGAGATGTGGTGGATGTCAAGTCCGAGGATGGGTCGAAATCACAAGGAAGACTGGTTGTAGGTTGTGATGGAGCAACCTCGAATTTACGCAAAATGTTGTGCCCGGAAACTGGAGGCTTAAATCAGCTACCAATTCGCTACCTCGGTGTCACGGTGAAGCTGTTGACAAAAGAGATGGCCCCTCTCAGATCTGTCGACCCTATACTCTTTTAGGGCTGCCACCCAGACACAGGAAACTACCTGTGGTTTACAACTTTAGACACGCCTGGATTCAACGGATCACAGGGAGCTGACGAGTACTACACTGCTCAAATCAATATCTCATGGCTAGTCCGTGACTCGGAAGCTAAAGTGCCAGCTAATGCGGATCGGTTGAATAAAATGAAGTTGCTAGCCAACGGTTTCGAAAGAAAGCTGGAAACCACTATGCACAATATCCCGGAAAACACGGAAGTCACCGAAGAAAAACTAGCGGATTGTCCTTGTCTCGAATGCCCAACTCTGATGGGCAGGTCACTTTGCTTGGAGATGCTGCACATGCAATGACAATGTGTAGATTACCACATTCCCTGGCGGGCTTATACTAAATGCCTGAACAGATCGTGGAGAAGCAGCAAATCACGGAATTACGGATGTGCAGCTACTATGCGAGCGCTTATTCAAGGTCACAATTGGTGAGAGTTCTCAGAAGGAGCCTATCAACCACTGCGAAGCTGGAATGAGAGAAAGAGGTTCCTGGGCGATTATCAAGAGTCGACAAGCATGCCTTCATGCCCATGATTTCAAGAGTGTGAATAAGGATAGCGCTATTCTTGCTCGGAGTTGCCAAGTCCTGATCTACGTAAGTCAAGCAATTCGTCATAGCTTTTTATACTTGCTGTTGCTTGCCATTGTTTATCTGCTAGTGTTTGTACCAAGCAATTAGGCATGAGAGTCATGCCCGTCGCAGTTAACGCTGAAAACAATTATTAAATTTGGGTGGCATCTACGAGATGCTTCATCAAGAATTAATAAGAAATCCAGCAGCAAACATTACTAAGTATATCAGCAGGTAGAAATTCCTAAAGTTTGCAAAGGACCGATTACCCACTTCCGATTGATCGTGAAGCGGTCTAGTCATCCACAGGAAAATTGAGCCCTCCTGGCCTCCTTCCACTACTCACACTATCTCTCCCCCTGTACTGACTCCTCGTTCTTCGTACACGTGTTCCAGCCACCCAGTTGAGCATTCCGTTACCCCATCTACTACGCCTTCTCGTCCTCATCCACGTGCTATCACTACGACTTCGGCTTTCACTCGAGCTGCCCTGACTTGATCGCTTGTCTCGCCTCGCGTAAGTTGTGCGTGGAAATTCGACTCTTTGCCCTCTTTCGTTTCTTCGACTGAAGCCGTCCCCAGAAAAATATCGATGTGACGGATACGAGGAAGAGGAAGAGAAGGACGATAAAGTATCGGAGTCGTAGTATCTATCCCCGCGGTGCTAAATCTTCTATTAGATGTAGACTCAAGGATGAGGGACTGGTACATACAACACTACTGCGGTAACTATTGCAGCATTTCCAGAGGAGAATTATGAGTAGCAAGACCGCTGCCAGACCTCCAATTAGAGCTCCAATCACGACGCCAGTGTTGTCACTAGGATCGCTTGATCTGGTTGCGACAATCGGATCTGGGGAGGCAATTGGCGTTGCAAATGCTGTCACATCTTTGGACACAGGAGAATTGGTAGCCTCCCCTAGGTTCATTCTCGTGGTAAAAGTTGTTGTGGCTCGATGGATAGTCAAGGTAATCGGTACTAGCTGAGGAGCATTTTGTCGGATATCAAGGCGATGCTGAGCCTCCAGATCAGACCGGAGAGGAGCCATTGGAAAAACGATTTGTTTAAGGTTACATGTGAACTACGAACAGAAAGGAGAGAGTTTTGCAGGTCAGGCTTCGGAGAGCCCTCATCTTGTACTAATTTCGAGGCATAGCTCGAGGCATGAGATATACCTGTGAACTGTTGAGACGCCCGGCTAAATGGTATGTCGCACATGTTTGCTGTACACGGTGTTAAAGACATATAAGATGGGCGATATGGGCTTGATAAGGCTACAGAGAAATTTGCTAAGATGTGGCGGGCAACATTTCTATTTGGTCGGGGCATTCGTAGCCTGCATGATGTATTTTCGGTGGCTGCAGCAATGGCTACTGTTGGTCAGCAACGATAGCGGGGTTTGAATGATGGATTTGTATCGGCAGATTGACGTATCACGGACGAGGTGATATGTGAAGACCTAGGTTTTGTTACTTTGAGAAGCTCCAAGATAAGTGACACTCAGGCTTGTACCTCGTTGAGGTCGACAAATAAGCGACTAGTGCCTAGGTGATAAGCGTCAAATTTTGGATGTTTTTGTATCAGAGCCGGGCGTGCTAAGTGAAGCGAGCTCTGTATGAACCTTCCTCGTGGTCAGAGTCTTGAACACCTGGAGTGTAATGAGAATTTCTACCCACTTCCTGTATTTCCCAGGGTGTATCACGTTGGTGTACTAAGTCTTCGGTTCTAGCAACCGTCCGTTCCTTTGACTGTATCCTCTACGGAAGTCCTACTACTCATATCGAGTTCCGGAAAATACGTCAAAAATCAGTGATCCAACCCTTTGTACACGTCTAGCCTCGTCTGTACACCAGATTCTTCACGTAATACACGCTCGTATACCCGCGCTACGTCACGGGGTGGAACCAATCCACAGACTTGGAAGTAAGCTGGTAGTAAATCCCTATGTCCTCAATCTGTCGTCCCGTACAGAAACGGATCGAAAAGAGGATCAGACTTATCGCCATGTATACCAGCCAGACCGAAATTCTCGCCATAAGTCTTGGAGGAAGCAGACCCTCGATGGACCTGACGATTGGGGGTTTAAAAGATCCCGAGGGTCCTAAAGCTACATTGAGAATGGGATCCTGACTCGGAGTGATGAATGGATGCGAAATGTACTCTGATAGGTACTGGAAAAGAACATGTGACGGCGGTAGAAAATCCATGGTGGCAGAGCAACCAAGATATGAGACGAGGCGATAGTGATTCCTCGCGAAGCAATATGATCGAGGACTGCTGTAACATTCTCACCGGTCAACTCTCCACCTATGCAGAGCCCCCTCGATAGATCAGCTCCAATATGAGAAGTATTATGACCACACCATTGGAGAGTATCCCACGCTTCGTTGATCCATGTGGAGAATTGTGTTCTGGTGCGAGCCGATAATGCAAGCGATCACGTAACTGTCATTATTCTTGTATTATCTGAGTCTAGAATAATAATACCACTCACGATCTGAAACACAGCGACCTGAAAGATAGAATACCGTGAGAGGGACGCTTGTGGTTTCAATGGTATTTCAAGTCGTTGTATATTTATGTTTCAAACCTAAACCACATGGAAGCAATACGTTAATTTGTATTGATAAATAACTATTTTTGATTTTAACGTAAACGAGCAGTAACATACGAGCGGCCTTCTGCTAGCGCAATTCTATGTCACAAAACCAATGATTGGTTTAAGAAGACATAAAAACATGATTTGGTCTAGCGAAAGCTTTTCTTACAGTCCCATCCGAGGCTCTCCTCTCATTTTAAGTCAGGCTAGCCGGCCCGCTCAACATGATGAGCGCGCAAGTCACCCCCTCAGCTACAGTAAAGCTTCCCAGTCTGTCTCCCGCTTTCCTTCCTGTAACATTGACTATTTTCCCTCGCCCAGATCGATCCATGGTAACAATACTGTATCTGATTCGGTGCCTTGCCGAGATTCTTCTTCTTGCATGTTATGATTGCATTTCCAGGACAAATGCCAAAGAGATCATCGTCGATACCCACGCAGAACCTTCCCTCGGTGTTGCATTTGCATGCGTTGTCTTGAGAGTTAAAGGAAGTTATGTTTAGTGTTGATGGGTAAGCGACTGTGAGGCTTGCGAGAGGAAAGAGGATGCAGAGGAGAGAGCTGAGCATTCGGGTTGGTTTACACATATTCGTAGTGTAGGTTTTTGTGTTCTGTATGGCTATTGAATCTGTTGCTTGCGGAAATTGTGTTGTTGGATATTCTGGGGCTCTCGATGAAGAGGCAGTTATATGGAAACTTTCGAAGAGCTGTATATTGTTCTGTGTTTGTGCTACGTACAATAAAGACTTGCGAAATACATGATTCCTTTGTCACAATAGGTTCTACGAGAGTCTATCAATCCAATCACCCTTGACAACCGAAAAAGTGAAAGAGACTTGACCTTTGTGATGCCGCTGCCTTTCAAGTGAATCACTTGTCTGAATCTAAATTGTCTGACACAATGCCACGACTGAACCCAAAATTCTTCCCCATTACTCTAGCAATCACGAGAAATGTGATTCCGATCAACTATTTTGCTGCCTCTTCTCAACCAGAGGCTGGAATTTCCTAGAAACCCAGCTCACCTAGCGTATTACCCACATTCACATATACTATTTTCTACAAGTGAACTTCCAATCCACTTTCCAATAACAAAAAGCCCTATCTGGCCCCCAAGAGCTGGGATGAATGCACCTCTTTATTTGACTTGTTGTACCCCCGCGGCCTGCCTTCTTGTATATCATGGTCGCCATTACGAGACAGTTTTGTGTACCATAGTTCTCGAATCCCGGGTAGAATATTCATTAGGCTTTACATTTACATACAGCTTCAAATATTCCGTAGATTGGATCTTCCAATATTGCTGATGGGTAGCTAGGGTGAGGGCAGAGGGAGCAAGGACGATGTAGAGGTAAAAGAGGAAGATGTTTGTTGGCTTGTATAATATATATCGAAGGTTGTTAGTAAGTCTTTGTGTTGTTGTTGTTGTCTGTTGTACGTTCTACTGAAAGCTTTCACGATGGATAAGTTGATGTTTGGTTGTGTCTTCAAGCTGAAAGATGGAATCAGGATCTCCTTTTACATAATCTGATGTCTCAGGGAGCATCACCACCGTAACCAAGTAAATGCTACGGGTGTGTAGCAGTCAAACTGGAAGTCTTAAATGAGCCCAATTCAGAAAATATAAGAAACTGATTGATCTGAAACCGCTATCTGGCAAGGCAATATGATTCACGTGTCTGTATCCCATTGTGTCAACGCAGTATTTTCACAAGGAATCCCAGGGATCTTTCGCCGACATTTTCAGCGCCCACGATAAGAAGACACAGATATCAGGCATTGAATTGCTCAAGCTTCAAGCGTTTGGCGAGTCTTGTGACAATAACAATTTGCTAAAGAGCCCTTTTCAGATTTACTCATCTGACTCCGTTTACTTAGCTTAGGTAGGCTTCTTTCGGCGACTACCTGGGGATGATATTCGCAAGTTCTTTTCGGAGTCTGCGATTCGACGAGAAAGATTGGATAGCTACAAAAAGGCTTGATTGAAATACACTCCTTGTCGGCTTGTAAGCGCAAATATCAGCACCGCGAGCGTAATATTTTGACAGAGATCCACTTACAGAACTGCGTGCAGGAATCTCAAGTGTCCAAGATCCACTTTATCTACCTTGGACTACTCAAACCGCCATTCATTTCTCATTTTCTAGATGCATTAAGCACTAACGTTGTCCGTGTTGCTATTTCCACTCCTTCTCACAGCTCAGATAGTTACCGTCACCCTCAAATGTACCGGTGCCGCCTCGCTTTGCGTACAACACTTCATCAACAAAATATCAACACAGCCCGTAAGGCTGAATAGTGAGACACATTTGACTTTAGACCTCTCCAGAATAGCTGGTGTATCGGCTACACATCAAGAATCACCAGCATCGGTCGAATCCTCATCTCAGCCAACCTCAACCTTAAGCCCTACCTCAACCACCTCCACTTCTACATCACCACCAGCAATACTCGCAGTCACAGCACCTACAGTATCTCCCACTTTAACGAATATGTCCACACCTATAGCCACTGCCTCTTCAAAATCATCTAGCCCAACCGAATCCTGTATCTGTCTCAGCAGCAGCCAATTTTGCGCACCTCAATCCAGGTCGCAAGGCAAAAAACGTCCATCGACAAAGTCCGTCTCCGGGCCACCTGTAGCCGGCACGGCGTGTCCACATCTAAAGACGTCCTTCTGAAATGCGACCATGTTGGAAAGGCACCAAAGGTCGAGAAATGCAAATTTTTGGGCAGCCTTTGGAAAATACACTGCGCGAGGAGTAGAGTGAAAGTAGACTCCTGTGGCGGGATGTGAAGACATGTGCGTGAGGAGGATATATTTCAGAATTTAGTCTTCAGACTTCTACCTTCTGTTTTCAATCATTAGTAATGCCATCAAAATTCTTGTACGCCCATTTATCGTGCAAGTTGTTATGATGACCATAAAGAGATCCCTTCGGACCAAGAATCTGGCGTGCCCTGCATGATGAGTAATGAGATGGCTCTCCCTTGGGTTTCTGCATAAGCAGGTATTCTGCGAACCCGAAGACTTTCCTAGAATCTGCGCATGGTGGTCATACAAATCAGCACCTACTTTAGTGCATTTCGTGGTCTTAATAACTGGATGAGAAGGCTCTTTCTTATTCGGGAGGTTGCATTGTTAGCTACTACGCCGCATGATATCATCCGCGAGCTTCAAAATATGATTTGTTACATGGACTTTGCGGTATTAGATGGAACGACAGGCCGGCCTTTAGCATTCCATAGATGAGATAGTGGCGTTCCTGAAAATCGGCTCGGGGTATAGAAACTTGCGAGAGTCGGGCTGGTGAGACGGGAGTCATCCAAACGGGTTGTAGATTGCCCGGCTCAGTCGCCAGGTGCTTCATATGACCGGGAAATCAGGTGCGATGCAGGTACAGGAAATCATGGATGGGCAAAAATACCGTCTCATTCCCCACGAGGATGAAATAAAAGCGACTTCGTATGTTGCGATTCTTCTCTTATGTAGGTAGGTTCAAGTCGGGATGGCGATCATATTTGACTTCGGTCCCGAGCCACTCTCCGGAGGGATCGCTGCAGGGATGAAACTCTATAAGTTGATCTCGGACTCCACCACTTCTATTTCCCGAAGAACGATATCACCTTACCAGAATTACCTACCATAAACCAACTTTGCATGCAAGCGATATGGTCGCACTGTTGCGGCGCGAATCGAGCGCGGGCGGGATGGATGTCTATATACATCGTCCCGCCCTCGCGTTCTTCTTTAAGCTTTTTCCACGAAGCAACAAACTCATCCCCAATCGATCTACGCCATTCTCGTCCACGACTACTTACTGCAAGGCAAAGTGACACGAATTACCTACACCAGTTAATCTGTCACTCAGTAAGGACTCAGCAAAAATGACTCCGATCGAGCCAGATATCGAGAAAACCAGCGCTGCAGTCACGGCAAATGATAACCCTGAAGCTAGAAGTGACAATGATGAAGAGGAGGAAGAAGTCTATCCGCCATGGAAAAGAGTCGCTGTGATTATGATTGCAGTTTATTGCACCATGTTCATTGTAGCTCTGGTGAGTAAAGAAGACAGATGAGAAACAGTATTCGGCTCACAAAAAGGAATAGGATCGTACCATATTGGGAACTGCTATTCCCCAAATCACCGACGAATTTAATTCCATTAACGACGTTGGGGTAAGCAATATTCCGATTTCAATGACTACTTCTGAATTTGCATGATTACTGTCGTAGTTTGTCTTTGGTTAATTATTGAGAATATGCGAACTTGTCAAACCTCGGTGACATTTCTTGATTTGAGAGCTGACTGAAATCTTACAGTGGTATGCAAGTTCTTACCTTATCACAAGTTCCGCCTTTCAACTCATTTATGGGCGAATCTACACGTTCTATTCTCCCAAATGGGTTCTTCTTGGTGCGATCGGCCTCTTCGAAGTTGGGGTGAGCCTAGTCTCTAGCTCCCATCCAATATTGATGTTAATGCTTCTACAGTCAGTCACCTGTGGAACTGCTCCAAACTCAATCGCTTTCATCATCGGCCGGGCTATCGCTGGGCTGGGGTCCGCTGGAATCTTTAGTGGTGTTATTAATATCATGGTTATCACCATTCCACTTCACAAGAGACCTATTTTTCAAGGAATCTTTGGCGCGGTTTTTGGAGTCGCATCTGTCGCTGGACCTCTCATTGGGTAAGCTCTGTAGCCTATTTCCCTTCTTCAACAGTGCCAAATACTACCAGAGGGCCAGCAAGGAACCGCCGGATGAGCACGCAAGGACTTTTACTGACCTTTCATCAGTGGAGCTTTTACGACGAGGTTGACGTGGCGATGGTGTTTCGTAAGATACTCCTTTTACCTCCTTTCAATACTCAGAGGTCTCGATCCAGAAAATTGTCTCAAGATCAGTGTCTGAGGAAACAACCATAAACTTCACACTTCGTAATCTCAAAGCTAATGTCCCTGAAGTACATCAACTTGCCAATAGGTGGACTGGTGGCCGTTATTATTTTGTTCGTTTTACAGACAACCCCGACCAAAAGCAAGGATAACATTCGTCAACAAATCAAGAAAATGGATCCCAAGGGAACTGCAGTTTTCTTGCCTGGGATTGTGTGCTTACTTCTTGCCTTGCAATGGGGTGGGACTGAGTATCACTGGCAGAATGCAAGGATCATTGTTCTGTTCATCCTAGCCGGCATTCTGCTAGGAACCTTCATATTGATACAGTTCAAGTCTGGAGATAATGCAACAGTCCCAGTTCGAATCGTCCATCAGCGCAGTATACTGTCGGGCATGTACTTCTCGTTTGTTACACCCGGGTCCATGATGGTCGTCATCTATTTCCTCCCAATATGGTTCCAGGCCATCAAAGGGGTCAGCGCCGTTACTTCTGGCATCAACACACTTCCACTTGTCTTGTCTTTAGTTGTGGCTAGCATCATTGCTGGAGGGATCACCGCTAAGACAGGATACTACACTGGACAGCTTATCGTGTGTTCCGTAGTGATTTCAATCGGGACGGGTCTTCTTACGACATTGAAAGTCGATACGCCTTTACCGAAATGGCTCGGTTATCAATTCCTCTATGGTTTTGGTCTCGGTCTGGGTATGCAGCAAGCAGGTATGGCAGCTCAGACATGTCTGGCAAAGAAAGATGTTATGATTGGTGTATCTCTCATGGTTGGTGCTCTCCAAGTCATTTTTTTCCCTTTAGTGCGTATCCGAGGATAATCAGGGCCTGCCATTCTTCTTGAGTCAACACTTTTCTCGCCTTCTTCCTCTTTATACTTTCTTGAATAGACAAACCTAACTCCGAATTCTTCGTCTAGTTCTTCATGCAAGGAATTGGTGGCGCAATCTTTGTCTCCATCGGTCAAACAGTTTTCACGCAACGCCTCATCGCAAACCTATCTAAGGTTGGCGGTATATCCATCCCACCTGCGATGATCGTGAGGACAGGAGCCACCGAACTCCGGAATATCGTCCCGCCGCAATATTTGCACTTGGTTCTTATTGCCTACAATGCAGCCTTGTCTGATGTTTTCAAGGTTGGAGTTGCATGTGCTGTTGCCAGCATTATTTCCGGCCTCACTATGGAGTGGAAGAGCGTGAAGGCGCTAAAGGAGGCGAGTGCGAGGAAAGAAGCTGAGAAGAAGAAGAAGGCTGAGGGAAGCCAGTTGGGGAATGATGTTGGAACGGATGCTGAGACTGAACGAACGGTGGTGGTGACACCTCCTCAGACAGCTTCTGCGAAAGAAACCATCCCGCCGAAAGCCGAAAATTGAAGGGTGTGTATATTTTAGCAGCACTAGAATTTCCTTTTGTTCCAGACAGCATCATAAATCTCAACTCATAGAACTTGTTTGCATTTTTAAATTTCGTGTCGCGAATGTTGACAGATTTTCGCTCTTATCGGAAAATCTGTATCGAACTTCGCAAAATTGAGAGGCCCAGCGGAATCTTTCCCGGTCTTTAAAGTCAGTGAGGAACATTCTCGCTAATTGAAAGTAAATACAAAAACCGAAATGAGCCCCCTCTGTACAACAACATCCCTCTCTTACATAGCATACATACATACACTGTCCATCCCATCATTTCTCATTTACCGCTACATAATTTTCAGTCTCCCCAAAATCGACCAAGAAAATCCCAGAGTAGGTAACAATCCCCACGCTATGGATTTGCAGGCGGAATAGCACCATCAGCAGGATGCGCCGGAGCCGGAGACGGAGCAGGCGCTATACAATATCAGTCCAATCGAGCATATCTCCAACGCACACCGAAAAATGAAAACACCTCAGAATACATACCACTCGACCCAGTATTCGCCCTCTTAGCCCTCCTCCTCCTCCGCCTCATCCGTTTCAGATGTCTCAAGCGCAGTAAATAGACATAAGCCACGCCCGCAAGCAGCATAGCGCCAACGACGAACCCTATAACGATACCCACAACGGTACCTGTAGGGAGTCTTGGATTCGGCACACTTGAATTTCTGGAGCTGGGTTAGCGTTTTGGGTGCTGGGAGAGCAAAGTCAATGTTTGGGGGTAGTGGGGAGTGTGGAGGGGGGATTTTACCTTCCGTAAAGGGTCTTGTGAGGAGCTGGGTATCGCGCAGTTGGGAGATTCGCATCGCTTGATACGATGAGCGTTACGTAGGGCCCGGAAGATTGAGTAGCTGTAAATGTGCTATAGCGTATCCCATCTCCTCCTTCAACTGCTTGCTCTGTATCCGCTTCTGTCTCCGCTTCTAACGAAGCTGTAGGTCTTTCAGACGATGCGAAGGTTTCTGATGTATATGTCCTTTCTCTGGAGCTGGACGAGCCGGTAGGACGAAGAGATCCAGAATTCAATGCTAAAGATCCACTCCTGAGATCAGCATCTGAAATCGTGTTCGCTGGATCCTTCTCGTTCCTACTTCTGAATGCGGGATTTGGTGACATGGGCCTAGGCGAGCAATTGAAACTAGTACAGTAGCTTAGCGAGAATCTGTTCCAAGCACTTCATGATCCTGACCCAATCCGTCGCTATCTCCAGAACGAAGAAAAAGAAAAGCAAATAAATCTCAGTGTAAAAAATCGAGAGAATGGAATATTCGAAAACAGCTTTTTCGCCAGATAGTGCGAGTGGGAGATATTGTTGTTATTTCTTCGTTGACGGAAGGGAAGAAGCCTCGTCGTAATCCATTAGTTGGCGCTGCCTTGCTTGCTCATGGTGTGCTGTGCTGCGTTGGGCTGGGCTCGCAGCTGAGCCATGGACCTTGAGATGGGACGGCAGGCTCGTGGGGTGGAGTGTTGGAGTGTTCGCTGGCAACTTTACAAGGGAGGATCAGAATATGCGCAAGCACTTAGCCTAAACTTGATTTGGAAGTATGTCAAAGCCACGATGCCCACACCCCGGGAATGTCGGTTTTGGTAGGTAATATTCTGACGGGAAAAGACTTTTTGAAATCTAGGTACATAGATTCGCGTTTTCTTGGACTCGTAATGTAGGCATTTATCTTTGGTCATTTTCGTAAGGTATTGTAAAGTTCCGTGAATTCAATTCTGATGAGGTACGTGATGGTCGTGATGGTTTCGTGACTCTAGGATCAAGTGATGACACTGGAATGTACTTGTCAATTTTTGGTTTCCCGAAGAGGAGTTTGCGTGGCCTGAATGTATTCGGTTAACCACTGCCGCTAGCTTAGGTCGACTGATGGAATGTGCTGTGTTGAAATTGAGTCTATGCTACCAGTGCCATGTATTCCTTTCAATCTTTGTGTCCTTCCTCCTACTTTTCTCCTTGAATTCAATCTAGCTTCTTCAACGGAAATCTATGCAACATATTCGGATTATATCAGAATAGAAACCTGGGGATCCGGATACGTCCTCAAAAAGTTCTCATACTCTTTGTAAGCTTTCACAGTCACCCACGCACCAGGACCATACACTTTTGCGAAGCCAGCACAAGATTCTATCCATAGCATCTTAGCCTGCGAGTGGTTACTTGAACTTAATACCCGAGTAGACTCTGCATACCGTCCTTTAGCTTTCAGTGTTTCCCGCAAGGGTACAAATCGGACCAAATTCTGATGATTCGATTTGTGGATTCGGCGATACAGATCTTCAGCTTCAGCCTTCGATATGCCACCTCTCTCATTTAAGGAGACCGAGATTGGTTGCGCATTGAAGGGTGCTCTGGTGTTCGGGCCCGAAGATCCAAGAAAGTCCTTCCCGTGCTTGTTTGTGGAGAACTTCGATCGTGTCTAGTATTTGAGCTCTCTCGGATTGGTATCTCGGAAGTTGAGCTCGCATGATTTCTCCTTTCCATGTCATGCTCAGATAAACATCTGAATGATCATCTCCTAGCAGGGTTTTCCTTCCTGCAGCACAAGATCAATCTTTTGAAGTGCTTGAGATAGGACGAATCATGTGAAGAATATAATATTTGACGTTACTTCGTGACAGCACCCAAATGACATAAATCCCGAAACCTTGCTGAACAGCAGAAATTAAATAAGTAATGAGTGTGTGTATCAGGCATCCTCCTTATGTTTCCATGAGCCTCCTATCCTCCTATCGTAGACCAAAATACAAGGAATGGAAAATTTAACAATCATCAAGTCCTGAAGACACCATTTGTTGCCATGATTTTGGGCGACAAGTTTCCCGTTCGAGTTTTTCCGAGAAATATGTTTACAGTCTCGAGGAAGCAATACCTGACAGTTCACCAGGTGCGTGGTAGTTAGGCACCTTCATATCGAGGGCAGCACCGCTGTATCCAAGATCTTCGGCAGTGAGCATAGCGCACTTCTCACCGATGAGGAGGGCAGTAGAGTCTGTTGTTGTTAGCACCTAGTGTTACGAAGTGGAAAGGAATTGCATACAAGTGTTGCAGCCAACGTTGTCGGGACAGATAGAGAGATCTGCCACCTTCAAGTTCTTGACTCCGTGGACATTCAAGCGCTCGTCCAGGACACCATGCTTAACGATGCTGTTGCCCTCCTTGGGCGCCATCGAGCAAGTCTATTTCTCGTCAGAAATCCATCTAGTAAGTGGTGTTTGCTAGTTTAACTTACACCAAGAGAGTGCCAAGTGGTTTCAACGTGGCGTTTGACCCACTCCTCGACGTGTGCGATGTCCTCCTTAGAATATTTGAGATCTTCATACACGCTTTGGGAGTTACTGTTGAGCAAGTTTGGCTGGGATGGCTTGCCCGATTCGACGGGCATTGACCAAGAGCCATGCTGGATTCCGGCCGTAAGATTTCCAGGAAGAGCATATGCGTTTGTGGTAAGCAAGTCCATGTCCTTAGCACGAGCTGGAGAGTCGAAATTATAGAACGGATGCATCATTTGAACTTCACCAGCGTATGCTTCCATACGGCGTGCAGTCTCCCCTAATAAGATATTAGATCGCGTTAGATCATAAGTGATGGGGAACTTGCTTGATTTGATATATCCCCATACCATAGGAGCCATGTCTCGCTTATCATTCATGAATCCAGCGTCAAAGTCGGGTGCTTCGTAAGGATCGGGAGAGTTAATAAAAGTCTCGCCGCGACTGAAAGGGTACTCCAAGAAATGGAACATTGTGAAGAAGTTTCCGGGAGGCATCAGCATGTGGTCGCCGAACCAACTGGTAATTGTGTGTTAAAAATTGAGATTAGAGTTTGGGGTTACGACTTATGTCGAGGAAAAAATGCTCGCTTAGCCACTGTCAACATGTCTCTTAAGCGAGGACATGGGGATGATCCTAAACCACCATTGAAGAAGTGAGGGAGTCGAGAGGCATAATGGGAAGCAAAAGGTGCAAAAAAAGCTCTGTAAAATGAAGTCAACTGGACATGTACATACCCGGCAATCACACTATAGTGCATAACTGGCTTATCGGGCTTATCCTTGAAGTAGCTGTCCCAACCAGCGCGGAATCCCTTCGTTGGCCAGGTCTCCATCTCGGTGAGTTCCTCTTCGGTAGGACGCACCTTTACACCTGCGTCAATGCCGTTAGTTGCGAGAGGCCCTGTACCCTTGATATTCCATTCGTCGAAAACCTTCTTCTGAACCTCTGGTACGCCGCGCACGAAGTCGTCGAAGCTTTCGGTACCTATATAGTTCAGTATTGTATCTTGATATGTGTCAGAGGTCTCTTAAAACTTACCAGGCTTAGCGCGGTAGACAGAAAACGTCAGATAGTGGTCTTGGAAATTCAAACCAACACCCGGGAGGTCGACGATAGGCTTGACGCCGACCGCTTGAAGCTTCTTGGCATTTCCGATACCAGACCTTTGAAGAATCAGTGGCGAAGACAAGGTACCGCCAGATACGATGATCTGTTTGCGAGCACGGAAAGTGCGAGGCCCTTGCTGTTTGTAGGAACTTGTATTAGTACAGTTGGTGAAAGAGCTTCTTAATCTTACAGATGGGTGAAGAGGCTTGGTAGGGACAGTTCGAACTCCTACGGCTACGCCATTCTCCATTATAATCTTGTCCACTTTTGTATTGCATTGTAGGCTATACGCAATGGAGTTAGCAAATTTATGCTAAGAGGTGTCCCAGAAAGAGATAAGGTATGTCTTAAGACTACCCTGGAGGAAGAGAGCAGGCTTCCGCATTACGTACTGTAGGTTCTGGTGAACAGAACGAGTGCTGTGAATGTATGCATGTGCAGAGTCACTTCGACGTCCAGTCTATGCAATGATTAGCGAACAAAGATGATCAGCTGAGATAGGAAGTAGCTCACGTCTCTGTTGATCCACTTCAACCAGTGTTCAGCACCGTGGCCTGTAACGAGATCCTGAAGATCATCTGTAGTAGGAATACCTTGAGACTCTGCTGCTCTAAGGAAGTCCTGCATGACTGGATATGTGTAGTTCCCGAAAGAAACCTTGATTGGACCTTCAAAGCCGTGGATGTCCCTACAAAGTTGTCAGCAATACATACCGAGCGAGAAATTATGTTTATCTTACCGGTTGTTGCTGGCACGTTGATAAGTTTCATGCTTCCTCATGAGTGGGATCAATTCTTTGGTTGACCAGCCCTTGGCTTGGAAATCATCGTAATCTGATGCCGATGCTCTAGTGTACATCATGAAATTGATAGAAGATCCTCCGCCTAGAATATGAGCGCAAGGGACGACAGCCTTACGGCCACCGAGCCATTCCGACGGTCGAGAATAGTAAAATGAGGCCGTTTTGCTGTCCAACTTCATGTTACGTGGGTCTAGAGAAGTTAGTGAGTCAAAGGGAAGATGGATATTGAAGCTCACATATTCCGGGACGGAAGACCCATGGGTTGTTGAGGTTTGACTCTCCTCCTTCAATCAGGAGGACTTGAAGATTGTGGTCGAGATTGGCGAGGCTAATCTTACTTAGTAGTTGATACATAGTGCTTTAGGAGCTGAGTAACAAACCGACCAGCAACAACGCATCCACAAGAACCCCCGCCACACACAATAATGTCAACCTCGTCTGGGACCGTCATGATGAACACAGTACGCGAGATATGTGAAAGAGGTTGTATCTTGTGATTTTTGCTATTCTGTCCAAGTTCTATGACAATGAATAATCAATGCTTAGAATTTGTAGAAATGCTGGAGGTCTCCTTTTTGAATTCTCCAACTTCCCCTCAACCCCGCACGGGAGGGATACTTATAAAAGTGGCTAGCACGACCTGCGTAAACTTTGACGCGGATTACGTCCGACAGTTTCTTTTGAGCGAGATCCAATTGGTCCTACCGCCGTCCCAACTCTTTGCTCGCATTGAGCAACAGACGCATACTGCTATTTTGACTCTACCAAAGGAGCTACCCCTCACTTAACAAGACTTGAAGTCTTGGATGAGATTCACGCGACCAGATTAACGTATGGGAACCTTGTCTATCTTGGTATGATCTCGGTGTAGTCGAGGAATCATGGTGATATCTCGGCCTTTAAAGTTCTGTTTGTATCCAAGTGAGACCCATCGAGACACATGCGTACAATAGCGGCATAAGGATCTAGTTTCTGCTTTCATCCTCACAAGCGACCCCGCAGCTAAGAATGATGTGGATCGCTTCTGTAGCCTGCTCAGGGGTTGGCAGATTCATCTTGATAGTCTAGATTGAACCAGAGTAAAATTATGATCTTGAGTAGAGCAACATGATTGTCAGTATTTGAGTGCTTATGTGGCTATGAATGTTCATGTCAGCTCAAATGTTTTGACAAGATAAGAATTAAGGTACTAAGAAATGGTTATCCTATCCGTATCACTAACCTTCCCGTGATTTCACCTCGTGTCACTATTCTTTCCGGATATGCCGCATTGCCTGGGCCTCCCAATGAGCATGCAAGCCCCACAGATCAGCAGCTGGTTGTACGCGTCAGATAAACCCACAGTAAGCTTCTTCTATCCGCCAAGTGTTGATACACGATAATGTAGGGATTCGAGGACTGTACATAAAGAGCAGAAGGCATCAGCTTCGATGTGCTTGGGATCTTCCCCAGCTTCCCCAGAGCGTGTCGTTGGTTGAAGGTGGAGAAAAGATTGACGTCGTCGCTTAGCGACTGCGGGGTTTTAGCTCCCGTGTACTTGGCGGGTCAAGTTCCCGCCAGTTGTTGCTATTTATCCTCAACGCGGGGGTCCTGCATAGCGTGGAGGCTATTCTTATGTGAATCGTGAGCGAATCGATGTTTGGAGTTTCTTATCAGCGTCGTGCTGAACAAGAGATCTGCATATTGTGTGCCAAAATGTTTCCGTGAGGAAGGGGTCTTCCATCTGATTGTTGTGATACATGGTCTCTATGGACGCGCTGCATATATGCGCATGCAAGAATGAGAGAGGCTTCCGGGTTGATGGAAATATCATTGGAGTTCTTTTACCAGGCGCAGTATACATTGTTGTAACTTTGAGCTGATAATCTCGAAGACCTCGCTAATAAAGCACCTTCGTGGCGCTGGGCGAGTAGCCCTAGACGAGCCAGGTAATATCAAGACAAAACATACGTATGTTGGTAAGTTACAAACCCGGCGGAACCGGTGTATTGTGGCAGTGGAGATCCAATGATTGATACTAGCCCCCAATTGGTAGCCGCTTTCAGTCATCACAGTCGAGCTTTCGGGCGAGCTGGGCGAGGTGAAAGTGGATTAGAACTTGGAGACGGTTTGTGGTCTACTAGCTTCCCTTGGGCATTTGGGCTAGCCACTTTTCAATAACTTGATGCAGGCGCTGTAATGATTGGCAGGCGATCTTCCAGAGGCCAACATATGACATGAAGAAGGGGTAGTTGACACTACTTATCGCAGGAAAAGCGTTCTTTGAGTGATTTCTTGCCTGACCATTCGGACGGCCTAGACAAGTAGGCATGCTATGTCCATCGCCGCCTGCAGTGGTAATGTGCTACGACTAGGAGAAGTATGGTCGTCCGGAAAGTTACAGTTTTCGTATCTATATATTCTCCATCGTCAGTTGCTTTGTCTTGTTACCCTTTCTAGGCCTCGCCAATAGAGAATGAAAACAGGTTTGGTCATCCTGCATTCGTTGAGTTAAGCATATAGAATTCAGCGTTCAGTTCAGTAAAGTAGACAATTCTCAGACAAGGTTATTAATAGGAAACAAAAGTAAGCTATAAGATTCCCGTGGCTATCTCGCAGTAAAAATGGGATACCTATAAATATGTATACTTAGGTAGCTAACAGATTTGATAACAATAAGTTCTATGCCTAATATTGTCTATTATAAGGATGTTGATTACGAAGTGCTTATAGTGTATTTTCTTCTTCCCAGGAAACAAGGAATTTAGATAGGAGGGTACGTGCGAAGCAGATATCTTGCCCCTGATGATCCTCTATAAATCATATCCAACGGAAGCGGACTCAATACATAGTTCAAGACCTGTAAATTTAGCATTCGATTCGACTGTTCTAAATGTGGATAAAAAGCTAAATATTCAGTAAACTTCCTCGTGCAGTTATTCATTGGCTAGACCTAACCCTTTTTCACCTCCGATGTATAATATCGGCTCTGGAGAGCATAGCAGAACAACGATCAGTAACATAACAGCCACTACACACTGTAAGTACTGATTGGTAGCTTATTGTCGTACTTGACTGGAATTTGTGCTATAGTAGTTGAATGGGTAGGATACTCAACAAATCGGCAACTACACGCACAGCCCCACCCCTGAACACCCCGCATCACCCGTAGATAGCGAGGCGAGGCTAGCAGTGACTTTGATTGTATGTTTTTGTACTTGAATAAATCGGAAGTAGTAGCAAGGCGAGCCTCTTTGGCACAGTGGTAATGCGTCTCACTCGTAACTGATTTGACGCCATGAGAAGATCCACGGTTCGATTCCGTGAAGAGGCATCTATTTTTGGTCTATGCTTTTGCTTCTAGCATAGCATTTTACATATCTACGAGAGAGATAAAGAGCTTAGAATAAATTCAATAGAGATATATGAGAGGCCTTACAAAGGTAGGTAGTGTTTTAGCGATATGAGTAATATATCAATAATCATAAAAGATTAGACATTCTTTTGTGCAAATCGCGGTTGACATTTAGCGAGGCTTTCGTTTCTTGCCTAAAGCCAGGTCGTTAAGATTTTTAAATCTAGAATTAGGAGATTAAGCTATTTTATTCGAGGCAGATTTTGAATAGATAAATATCAGAATAATGATATCGCAAGATATCCCTTTTTACTTATAGAAACATCATTATAAAGCTTCGTATTCTGACGGTAACCATTTTATCTCCTTAATATTTCCTTTGTAGATAGACACTTCCTGTAAGGTGCTTCATTTGTAGGCGCTTCCCTTGTAGATGCTTTCCTTGTATCAGCTGTCTTGATATAAGCTTCCTTTGTTGATATTCCTCTGCAGACAGTTTATCAAAACTTCAATAGTCTAACCTACCGGAAGTTTGAGACCGCAATTTTTGTCATTCTGCAAGAAAGTCCTCTCTAATACAAAGCAGCATATCTCCTATAGCGCTCTCCTTCCTGAATTAATTTCATGCTGAATTGCTGTGCTGATTGGGTACTAGAAGTGATCAGATCCTGTGCCAACCTCAACTGATCCCTGCCACTAAGCTTCTATCACAATGTCAATCCAGATTCCATGGCTTTCGCCATAATATCTCTAATACCAGATTCAAGAAGAAAACCTTCAAACCTATGCACACATGCCCTAATAAAATCCCCGGTTTTCCCTCAAGAAAAGCCGCAAAGGTATCCGAGGTCATCTTCGAGGCACCTGGGTGATGGATCTATTGTCGGGAGATTACAATTCGTATGCGGCATTCGAATGCGGACTTGAAAGTTCCTCGTACTAGACAAGCCAGAAAGAAGCGAGAATTAATGGGTTGGTAGACTTTATGAGGGTTACTTAATTAGTCTTGATCAATCCGGCTCAAAGTCGAACACATACCTCCGAAGTAGGAAAGAACACCAGAATTCCAGTACCCTGGGGATTACAACAGATCTATAGCGATTAAAACCTTGTCCAAGTTGGGAAGAGAAGGGAGCTGCTGCTCTAACGGTTCGGTAGCCCAGCCAGTCACATAATTACTTTTCCGCTCTGATGGACTGATATCAAGTGACCTGACCGCAAGCTGTGTCCATGCTCAGCAATACTTGGGTAATTAGCTGTGAATCAACGATATCCGACTCATGACTGTCATTCTTAGGCATATTGGCGTTATTGCCTATGTCCCCAATCATGTAACTGCCTGCTGGGATGCAGCCAAACGACTGTAAGTGGACTTTGAGTGTGCTTTCAAGGATATTCAGGACGGGAAACTCGTTAAACTCTTTGTGGAACTTTACACTGGTACCCAGTTGAAAACTTCGAACTACTCTGTATGTATGACAGCAAAACCTAGCTAATTGGGTCGGACCGAGCGACGCGGCTGTATCCCATTGAGATCCCGGAGGTCGAGGAGAATCATGCTTCCTAGTCCTAATGCTCAGCAAAGCGTAGGGGTACACGTTGTAGGAACAGAGAGCAAAGCAGCCGGGATCGACTCAGGAGATTCCCATATAGATGATTACGAGCTCATGATATCTCTCTTGTCTTCGTCCACCGCCAAGGCTCCACAGAGAAAGGTACTCACTATTTACCTAAACATCACAAGCCTATCCAAATTCGCTTTCAGTCTGTAAATTTCTTCGGCACCAAAAGAACCAGATTCTGCACCAAGCTAGAGTCTAATAGTGAGTTCACGCACGAGAAGCTTCAAAGAGCTTTGCGGATCGGAAAGACGTTCGAGAAGGAGCTTGTACGGAAGCCAAGCCGAATCCAAGAAGTACTGAACTGCGACATCTTAATGTGATTATACACTGATGCGTATGTCAACCCGCCATGTGGTAAAATTGATGAACATTCAACTATATCTTCTCAACCCGCTGAACTATATTACGCTATCCTACATAAAAAATTCCGATCGCTCCCTGTTCGAGCCTTGCAGTGTGCCCTTTTTCGACTGCATACTGTTTGTCATGTATATCGTATCGAACTGAACCAAGCTCACCATTATTGTCCCACCTAGATCAATTCATGACTCATAAATCATAGCTTCAATAAACATCATCACCAGGAAGAGATAAAACGCATAGGAAAAGGACCGAAACCTGGAATGCAGCAGACGAGTGCCAACATCAGCCCCCAGGACTTAAAAGTTCAATGATCGTGAAGCATCATAGGCCCTCCGCCGCCTCGGTCAAAACATTTATCAAACTTGCAGCCGCACCCCCGATACCTGCAGCGGTCATGTGTTCCTTCCATCGACTGTGACTGCCCTTTTGCACCGGAGGCGGCGGTCGATCTCTTTGGTGGCCCCGCTCACTCGATCTCGTATATGAATTTACAGATCTCGGAGTCGATGAATGGCGTTTCCTCTCCCTTTCTCTGTCACCTCCTCTTTCTCTCCGCTCATGTTCCTTCTCCCTTCTTTCACGATCATGGTCCCTTTCTCGATCACGTTCTCGATCTCGATCACGGCTTCTATCTCCGCTATATGCCTTTTCATTATACGAGGATGGGCCATTCCATCCATCCCGACTACCTTGACTCCGTGGGCTGGGCGGGAGAGGAGAGCCATATTGATTCGGGTATCCCGATATAGGGACGCATGCGTTACTACTAGCGTAACTCCTGGGAGCCTTTGATCTCCTTTTCTCCCCTGCATCCCGATCTCGAACATGGTCACCTGACTCGTCTGTATCGGAGTGTGATGAAGAGGATGGAGTGTCTCTTCCACTACGATTTGAATGGGAAAATGAAACACGTGGTGAAGTGGATAAGGATAAAGTGGGCAGTAATATCGGGACTGGAATGGGGAGGGTCCTTGGACGGGGAGGTCTGGGAGGTGCTTGATCGTAACTTGAAGGTCGAGGCATCGACTGTGTGCGTTGGTGTTGTTGATAACGTGCTTGTCTCAAGACATGAGATCGAGAGGCTAGTGATTCAATTTCAACACGACTGAGGACGCCGAGGATAGCTACGAAGTCCGGACGGCTGTTTGAGAGCGTTTAGTAAAGATCTGAAATCGATAACGAAATTTTGTAAGGAAGAATAAGCTTACGCTTCGAATCGCCTCCCGTCCTGGCTAAGCACTTCGAGAGAAACTAGTCGCCGGTTTATCTTTGTCCACTTCGCATCCGGACCTATCTCGTTTCCATGCGCATCAGGAGCCAATTTGATAGGGATGTTAGCTTTCGGGAATGTCACCAGGCTATCTAATGATGCCCTTGGACCCCCAGATTGGGAAGCAGGAACCAATGCACCAATCCCTGAGGGAGAAGAACCACATTCAATTGATTCCCTCTGCCGCTGTGCCATAAACCTTACTGTATCATCGTCACCAAGTGAGCCACGATTACTTCGAAAGCTGGATGGCGATTCAGGGCGGAGAGTGAGGACCTGGCTGGAGGCCAGTAGATCGGTTGTCCGGATCACAAGACCCGTCTCGGCATGTCTGGAAGGAGTCTCGCTATCAGTGTCAGACTCGGGACCGCTGTCGTTGTAGTACTTTATTTCCTGGTCTTGCTCGTCTGAGGACGTGACTATACGTGGAACTGGAGATGGGCGTCGCGGGCCGTTATCACTTGCTCTTCTGTCTCGGGAAGTGCGAGGATCCCTATTTAGATTAGTATGTCCAGCCATGAAACATTGCTTAGTTACTTACAATTTGCTCTGAAACCCTCTGTTCCAATCTCCTCTTCTAGTCTCAGGCTTCGGCCGCTCCATTTTGATCGTTTGAGGGAATTTCATATTCTCTTCTCGGACAACCATCTCTTTCGTGGTACTGTCGTCAGTCGCTGGCCCAAACGAGCTAAAGGAGGGCGGCGGATCAATAAAAGACCCTGTTCTAACAGCATCTAACCAATGCTCTGGATTAAGACCAGGGGCATCAGGAGGTGTATGTGAATTAGGCGAGATATCGTCCAGTAGTCCCTTCTGGTCGATTTCTCGTATGTATGCCCGGAGAACATCCTACAATACCACCATCAGCCAACAATTCGGGTCAGAGTACAAGAAGTACATACCTCGTGTTGCTGCAGAATATCACTGGAGAATCCTTCCAAGATCAGCTCTCTACGAAATTGTTTCCAGACCTCCCTATCGTCATCGTCATAATTAGTCAAAACACTGCCGTCCCGCCGCGGTGGTGCCATCCGTTTCGCAATGCCATCAACCTTATCCAAGATAGTATCCAGTTGACCTTCCTGATTATCTAACACTTGGATGATTTTGATAGACTGATTCAGCTGTAGGGTATCCAAGAACAAAGTCAGGCTCTTCTTGTGGCTTATGAGTTTCACTCGTATCACGCCAAGTGTGTCCATCTCATTACTGGTAAATCCGACTTTGTCCCATGGTATTCGTGAAATGCTCGGGGAAGATGCAGCGCTAGATATACGGCCATATGTCCGGAGAAGACCGTCGAGCTGACGAAGCGTGAGATCGCAATCTCCGATTATTGGGGCGAGTTGACAACCCCATATTGAGGGATCACGGTTCAGTGGTGATGCAGGAGCGTCAACTTCATGTTTCAGATGCCTGAGTACTGTATGGAGACCTAATCCCATTAGAGGTTGGTTTTACTAGTCGTAACAAAAATGTTTCTAGTAGCACAGAGTGTGATAAATGGGACTTTGCTCTGGGACATAAAAGAAGAGTAAACTGCGGAAATAGCCTGGCACATACCTCTTACTTCCCCACTAACCTCATCGTACTCTCCTCCTGCATCTCTGCATTTGCGATATAGCGCTTTGCAGAAGGTGACCACAATTACAATGTCTGAAGGCGATGCGCCGAAATTCATACTGGCTTGTCTTCTTCAACGTCCCGACAAGTGCGGCAGAGTTCTGTTCGCAAAGACCAAAGCTATATCATACGCAGACCATAATGCGCAATCCCGTTGTGAGTTCGGATACCAACAGGGTCGAGTGCCGATATATGCGTGATGGGTACTGTAATCCCCAAGAATCCGGATGCCTCGTACAGCGGGGTAATATACTCGGCAGGCAAATAAGGCGAACGGGACGATAACAAGCAAATAGAAATAATGATAGTAATACACCAGGTCCGTGGCAGAAGATGAAAATGGAGAGAAAGGAGTAAGGCTGTAGAAAGCTGAAGAAGAACAGGTAGCAATGAAAAAGTAGCAGTTGGTGGTGGTGGTGGTGGTGGTGGTGGTGTTGTGACGTCGAGTTAGCGTGCTGGCAGAAGCAGGAGAGGGCCTGCCGATTGATGCAGCAGCGGGGTAAAATACTGTGATAACTACTAAGTACCTTATCCCGTACGTACCGAAGTACCTACCTGGGAGTTTAGGTGGGGAGGAAAGAACTGCAAGTCCTGCCGCACGCTGCCTTTCATTGGGGGTGTGTTAACCACCCTGTCTCCTGTATCACGAACGAAGTGGCGCAGCTACTCGGTGGAGATAGCCTCAGCCTCAATGCGAAAGATGCATTGCACTACTGCAGATGAACGGAGAGGGATAAATGAATGAACCTCATTGATTGGGCAGAGGACTTGAAGAAGATGATCCGCCCCGAAAGACGTTGATTAGAATTTAGGACATCGCCGGCTTCGGGAATGTGGACGAGCTTTTCACCAGACGCAACATGTTGGTACTATCGAACTTTCGCACCTACCTAGGACTGATGGATGCTGGGAGGAAAACGTCTGGTAGAAGTAAAAGCGAAGACTTTGCACGCATTAGAACGTGAGAATACAAATAGAGTGCCAAGAAAACTGGAAGTCGATCCTTAACGCCCTTACTGTACTGGTATTGCCCATGGGTGTCAGGGATTTGGGCAAGCATTTTAGAGTTTCGCAGTAAAGCTTGAGTGACCTTCAACATATTCTTTCTCTACAGAGTAATCCTCTCCCGACTATACTTTCCAACCTTCTGGCTCTTCAAAAACCCTATGTCTCGTGCCGTTCGCTTGTGCACTGCTCCACCTGCACCGACCTTCAGAAGCGAGATCTGTTTCTCAGCCCTCAAAGAAATAGGCAATGCGCGAATATCTTGGTCGTCAGAAGGTAAGGTACTCGGGACGTCGTTTGCCTTCTTTGAATCCTTTGGCTGTTGTGTTAAGGATCTGTTAAAGGATTCGGCGTATTTGACTAGCTCCGAGATCACGCTTCTGAGGCATACAGCTTCTTCGATGCCTTCCAGAGCCGCACTGACCTCCAGCTTCAGACTTGAGATTAACTCTTCAGCCTCAAACAAGTCGTTATCGACCAATCTAGCTTCGCCGGACAACCAACCTACAGTACCCACCGCGTCTATGCAGTTGTTGAGTAGACTGGCGATGACTACAATTGCATTATCTTGGATATCGGCATCTTCGTCCACCATTTCCAGTTGTTCGGGGCTGTCGGTGTACCTGGTCGTCCATCCTCCGCGTGCGAGCTCGAACCTGAAGAGGTATATCAAGCAGACAATCTCCTGGCTTGTAAGTATAGTTTGAAGAGCAAGAGTGATGTCGCCACTAGGACAGCTGTAGAGTCTGGAGAGGGCCGCGCTTAGAGCAGCACCACGAGTGCCTGACCCAGGGCCGAGTTGGTACTCCGCGGTCTCAAGATCGTATTCTGCTTTTGCAACCTGGTATCCAACATCCGCAGTCGACGGTTCAGCATCATCCCCGTTAGTTAGAAGGCCTTGTTTTGAGCTCGGACTGTCGCCCAGTAATCCTAAGCTCTCCATCAATTTTCGGATTGCGTGAAGAATTTCTGGGGCTGACAAGTAGTTCTTGGCAACCACGGCATAAAGTAAATCCATGTCAGGATCGACTTCTACCAGGGTCCTGACGAGTTGTCCTGCTGGAATTGAAACGATGGGTGTGCCATTGCTTCTCAGAGCAGCTTCAATGTTAGCGATTGTCATATAGCCATTGGTTGTCAACCACATGAAAGTATTCATGGGGTAGAATGAGATGGATAGCATAGGCTCCTGTCCTTCTCCGCTGGAAGTCCACGTGAAGATCTTACTCAGAGCATACAGTATCCATCGTCGATCAACGTCAGAAGCTGGGAATCTGCGCTTGATAGCTGCTCGACCGGCAGACTCTCCAGTGGTGGTAAGGTCCATAGCATCCGGATCCGGTCCCACAACTTTTGACCTTTTGACCTGACCTCCCCAATCTGCGCCCAAGTGAGTCTCAATCTTCTCGTCGAATTTCAACTCGTCACACTCTCCTTTTGCAAATAACCCTTCGAGTTCAACGATTTTCTCTGCCCAAGGCTGGCCAAGACCGATTGTGCCCGGTAGAAATGAATCTAGAGTCAACATCCCACTCAGCTTTGCCTTCTTTGTACTACCAGCGCCATCTCGCCCAGGCCGCAATTGCTCTTTTGCTGCACATCCAAGTGAATCGATCAATAGTCCAGCTGTACGAGTTTTCCCGTGACGGTCCTGCTGCCCTTCAATCTGAATTCCAACAAGATCTTTGTCGATAATGGCTATTGCTACACCTAACTTCGGGAAATAAGATACGAATCTGCATGTGTGGTTTGATCCTCCTTCTATTCGTTCGAGGCCATTTCTTTTCCGTTTCAAGGTTTCCTCGGAAGACATGTCCAGCCCAATGGTTGACAACTTTGACTGATACTTGGGATTATACACAGTAGCAGACTGCTTCGACGAAACCATGACGGCGGTATTTGATAGACGTAGGAAAGACTGAGCTTCGGCCGATATCATTACACTCTGTTGTTTTGGCAAGGTACCGGTAAGATCGAATGTTGTTAAAGCATCCCCATGCAATTGTTGCAGGATACCAACTGAGACTTGGATATGGAATACCGGCTTGGTGTTCTTGTCTGGCTTCCCAGATGGTATGTCCACTTGCAGAAGAGATTCGACCGAATACTTCATGCCTTGAACATAAGCACTCGACCTTCGGGGCAGATTAACGACATGCAGGGTTCTGCTTTCAGTTTCGCCAGACCAGGTAATCAGAACTAAAAGATCCGGGTTGAACCCATCCTCTACAACTTCTTGAGGGAACAGAGCGAAGACATCTTGCCTGCCTCTAAGTATCCCTTGACTTGCCGAAAAGGCATTCGTGACTTGTGCGAATTCTACTTTGAGGTCGCTGGCTGGAACTGCTGCATCGCGTGTGAGAGCAACAGGAGGAGATGTCCACTTCTCCTCGAGTGTATCACCATCGTAGCATTGTACTTCCCCATTCTCCTTCACGGCAAGAACGTCTGTAGTATTCTCCGAGATACCAGATGACCTAGGAGCTGTAATGGTTCCCAAATAAAGGATGGGATTCAGAGAGTGCTCTAGCTTGGAAGTTTTGGAGGAGAGGATTGCAGATTCAGATCCATCGATGCTTTCATAGAACATGGTAAGCTCGGATTGGGATCCCCTGGTTGAGACATATGTTCGGCGTTCGACTTTTTTTTTTGAGACTCGACTTCTAAGGGAGCTTGGAGGGCAGGTAAAAGAAGACTGCGGGGGCAGCGCATAAGATGTGACTAGTCGAGAAGAAGAAATCTAGAAAATCAGTGGTTTCCTTGCGAGATTTGCGCTTCACGTACATCATATAAATTTACACCCTCTCCATCTATTCCCACAGCTAACTCTGATCGCTTTCTCTTCTTTGCACCAGGAGCTCCTCCATACACCTCAGCTACAACATATTGACCTTTCGAATGATCAATCGGTCGGGGTAGGGTAGCGACCACATAGGGCTTCTGCAAAACAAATCGCGACGACATGGTAGAAGATTGTGGTGGATTGGAGGTGTTGGTGGTTCTCAGGCACGGCAGAGCGGTCGGTCTATCGACATTATTTTTTCTAACAAAGTTCGGCTGCGGAGCAGCGGTGGCTAAAGCTGGCTACGGCTGAAATTCGGCAAGTCGCGACTCCCAGCTCTTCGAACGCGGGTCTCTTTAATCACGAAAAAACACTTTACTGCCCTGGCCGCTCAAACCACTCTCCAAAATCTTTCAGCACTTATTCCGTTTTCTTTACAACACTGTCATCTCAACCTTATTCTGTATTCACATCTTTCTTTGATAAATCAGTGGTGGAAAAACCGTTACCAATGGTTGCTCTCGCGTAACCCTCGCGTTCACATGTCCATTCTTTCAGCTACGGATGTCAGTTCTGGCTGAGAAGGGTTTGGGGGAGTTAAATGAGGAAGCAAAGTCTAAAATGTTCCCATTATTCCAGAAAGGTTCCAGTATGTTGTAACCTAGTCCTTAATGTTAGTTGCAGGTTGTCAAAGCTGATCATACATATTGTCTGCATAGAACCCAAACCCGTTCCACCAAAAGAGCCAGCCCAGGAACCGCCCGTCAGACAGCCAGAAAGTACAGCAACTAAGGAAGCCTCAGCTCGGGCAGGAAAGAGGACAAAGGCAACGAAAACACTTGATTCCGAGGAGTCAGGCTCTACAAGACCAATATCGAACATCGAGATACATGCAGACCTGCTTGAGGTAGATCCAAATAACGCTCGGAAAAAGAGGAGGAAAACTGCATCTCCTAAGGGAAGGACAATATCAACAAACGCAGATGCGGGGAATGTCGATACTGTAGATGGCCATCCATCTCTAAATATTGGCGATAGATCGCCAAAACTACAAATCGATCGGACGGTTATGGGGGTCACTTTACCAAATGAGCTGGACCATGGGAACAGTGGCGCTGCTGTACAGGAGCGAATTCTGCTTTCGAGTCTACATGAGGACGCGTTAGGTCTTGGCGATACCGTTACGGCGGGTCGGGAGTATACATCGATTTACAGTACAAGTAACGGAGTCGCTGCTCGGGAAAAGGACTCGCTGGATGTTAACGGTCGTACTCAACCTGACTTGAGCGCGAATATGAATGCTGTGCAGCCAGATGGTAATCAAGCTCCGCCGAAACCAACCAAAGTACTTCGATTCAACCCCAGGACAGGGACAATCGGCTCTCCACCAACCATGAAGACCGCTGCCGTTATAGAGGATGTCAAGTTGAAGTCCAAGAAGGGTCGTGGGAGACCTCCCAAAACTCTGATAGTGACTATTCGTTATGGCGAAAGACAGAACATTGTATCAAGCATGGGGGAAAGGATCGATTTGATCTTGAATAGTCCACCAAGCGCCCCAAATGAATTAACTGCAGCCCCGGCAAAATCAAGGCTAGCTAAATCCATCCAGCCCAAACCTTTGAAGCCTGTCCATCCGCTGTTTCTGAGTAAGGCGGCCGAGCTAAAAGTTCAAGGCCCCCAGATATCGACAGGAAAGGATACCGGCATTGCGGATCTTACAGGAAACGAAGAGATGGTAACACAGCCTCGAGCAAGATCTGCCTATCAGTTGAAGGGTCCATCTCCTAAAAAGCCTTCAGCGGCATTCTCTGGTTCTGGGGGCTCTACAAAGATTGTTAGGTTTCCAGGTGCTATCGAGCCGGCATGGCCTTGGAAAGGCATGGTTCACATTCGTGGGGTCGTTTCCTTAGTCCGAGATGAACATCCGGGCACGAGGTCTCCGCCACTGATATCGAGCATCAAGAAGTCAAAGTACAAGGCCTTACAAGTTTCTGGTACCGAGAATATCATCGAGAGCTTGGCAACAGACTTGTCCATCAAAACTGTTGTCCAGAGCATCCAGGATATCAACCCAGACGAATACCCTTCGAAACCTCAATGTCTACGTACGCCCACAAAGACTTACGAATCGGGATTCGGAATCCAGAAGAAGATAAGGAAACTGCTGCGAACTCGTTTGCCTCTGCCAAAAGGAGTAATCGAGGAGTCAAGCGAGGATGATATCCAGCTCGACGATATTCATCCGGCACTTCTCGGTGTATATACGTCGATTGCCTCCTCAATGTCCGCTTTTGACAGAGGCCAATGTGAGACCCAATCATGGAGCCATAAA
The DNA here is from genome assembly GCA_900074885.1 of Rhynchosporium graminicola. Taxonomy (NCBI): domain Eukaryota; kingdom Fungi; phylum Ascomycota; class Leotiomycetes; order Helotiales; family Ploettnerulaceae; genus Rhynchosporium; species Rhynchosporium graminicola. Next base: position 361,654 of record FJUW01000013.1, read on the forward strand.
TACTCACCCAAGTCTACTGCCCAGGTGCTACAGAAGGGTCAAGAAGCTAAGATTTTGAAGAAATGGCTAGAGGCATTGACTGTGCAGTCCGTCGAAATTGGATCTGGTGGAAAGAGTGCCACTGCTACCAAATCCAACAATGCCGGAAAGCGGAAGCGCAAGTCGAAAAAACTTGATGGTTTCGTTATCTCAACAGATGAGGAGGACAACGATATGGACGAGATTACAGACCCTGAAAATGAAGCTCCCAACAGCGACCCACGCCAGCCTAAAAGGACTGTGATCAGAGGCAAAGATGTCGCAGCATCTGAATGCAATGTCGCAAATACAGTCGTTCTTAGTGGGCCGCATGGATGTGGGAAGACTGCCGCCGTCTATGCTGCGGCGAAAGAGCTGGGATTTGAGGTTTTTGAAATCAATGCGGGAAGTAGACGAAATGGTAAGGACATCATGGAACGTGTTGGTGATATGACACGTAATCATCAAGTCCAGCGATCAGTAGTCCCGGTTCAGAATGACGGGACAGATGAAGACAAAGAACGAATTGATAATGCTCTCGCCGATGATTTGAAAAGTGGTCGACAGGGAAAGATGGATTCCTTCTTTAAATCACAGCCTATCAAATCACAGCCCCAACCAAGACTCAAAGAAACCACAAAGAAGCCGGACATTGCTAAGGAGGTAAATGCAACCAAGATACAGAATAGTACAGCCAGTGTTCCGATTGACAACGCGTTCTCGAAGATGTCAAAGAAGAAACAGCAACAGTCATTGATTCTCATCGAAGAAGCAGACATCCTGTACAAAGAGGACAACCAATTTTGGATCACGATCATGCATCTCATCGCAACATCGAAGAGACCAATCATAATAACCTGCAACGATGAATCGATTCTCCCTATGGCCGACCTGAAATTGCACGCAACCATACGTATGGTACCTCCTGCTGTTGATCTGGCTGTAGACTATCTTCTACTAGTTGCCGCCTGCGAAGGACATATCATTAAGCGAAAAGCAGTGAAGCAGCTGTATGAGGGTCGTAACATGGATCTTCGAGCATCGCTTACAGAACTCAACTTCTGGTGCCAATTTGCCGTCGGAGATATCAAAGGTGGTCTTGAATGGTATTACCCACGTTGGCCAGCCGGTAATGATGTTGACGAGCATGGAAATGTCATCCGAGTGGTCAGTGAAGGGACGTATGAAGCAGGCATGGGATGGCTATCACAGGATTTCCTTGAGAGTCATGTTCATCACCTAGACATCGAAGAAGAAACTCTTCATGAAGCTTGTGATGGATGGGGATTCGATCTGGGGGATTGGGTGGAAAATATCGGAGTGAAGAAATGGGCCGGCAAGGCACGCGGAAGTGTGAAAGGCATGCAGGATGATTTTGCCGTGTTGAGCATGTATGCAGATTTTGCCGAGTCGATGAGTGCTACAGATCTGTGTTCTGGTGGGACTTTTGCTCCAGAACATAAGGTAAGAATTACACAGTCTAGCTAGGACTCATACTGACAGTATCAGATCGCACTTGACGTCTCCCTCCCAGAGCTGACGATGAAATCTCGGGATGATTATACTATTGCTTCCGAACTCAAGGAAGCCCCGGCACTCGTCAATTACAACACGACTGGCAACGACATCTCACTTTACATGAAATCTCGCTCGCGCAAAATATTGCACCTTGACCAACATATTCAACACAACCTCGAAGTACCCACAGAGTTAGATCGTCCCAGCGAAAGCACTATTCTTCGCCTCATCAGCGACAAAATCGTATCTCCAAAGGAAGGTATTGATAGGTTCGACTTGAGCCTAGCTTTCGATCCAATATCTTCCATCGAGAAATATGTCTGGTCAACATCTTTGGAAGCATCAAGTTTCGACCGTACCATGACGCTTATAGTCGAAGACCTGGCTCCCTACGTACGTTCGATCGTTGCCTACGACGCTCGTCTCCAGCAAGATCGTCTTAAACTCAGCAATCTCCTGAGCGAAGGAGGCAGGAAAGGCAAAAGAATGCGCACTACACGTGCAGCAATGTCTGCACTCGAGGGTGGAGTGAGAACTTCTACGAGGCGGGACAAGTACTTCACTGCTGCGCTGAATACCAGTTGGGTACTCAGGACGGGGATGAAGAGCTGGTTGGATGCTGCCCGAGTCGAGGAGGAGATTAAACCTGCCATTTTGAGCCGGCGATCTAGCAAGGCTAGCCTTGATGGCGACACTGGAGGTGAGAATGAGAGGGATGAGTTGGAAAGCAGTCCTTAATGTCACTGAACTTGATAATAAGGATGATTTGGAGTATATTCTTAGCATAGCTTGATTTTGCTTCGGCGTTTGGCGGGTCGGTATATATGGATGGCTGCGTAGAACAAGGGTACGGCATAGCGATAGCAAAAGTCGGACGGCAAATATACGATTTAAGCCTTTCAATTCATGGAATGTTACAAGCCAAGCACATCACATCACTATTCATGTAATCGATTGTCCCTGCTCCTCCAGGTGACATAGATTAGTCTTCGATGATTACCAAACTCGTTCGACAATGCAATGTCACGAACATGTCATAGGCACCGAAAATGCAAATGCAAAGAACTTGACTTTCTTGATAATATAGGCATACTACTTCTCGATGCTTGGCATCGTAGCCATCCCAGACACAAATTGAAACGGCTTCGACTTTGTTTATCATAAACAAAAACGAAGCGAACAAAGGGGACAATTCTCGCTTTCGTGAATGCCACGGAACCATCAACACGTGCCGACTTCTGCCCGTTGCGAGAGGTCCACATTTGCAGCCTGACTGACCATTTTGGTTTGCCCAAGCAAAATCTGAGCAGCCCCCCGACTCCTCCCGAGCTTGGGCCGCCCAGCCGCGTGCCAAGAGCCAGCCCCAAAAATTTCAAGACCTTGACCAGTTTATCCGAAGGTTCCTTTCCTCCAATCCTCATTTCAGCCCATACCAGTCCCGTCATTCAATTGATCATCCATCACGAAGACACTGTTGCTTCTCATCTCCACTCAATCACTTTATTCTTCTAATATTTCCGTCGCTCCTACACATATAATACAATGTCCTCGGCACCAACATCCACCGGCTCGACAAAAGTCGATGCTGTCGTCCAGAAGGTCGCTGCTAACACTCCAGAGAAGCTCAGCGGTATTCAGCTCTACTCCAGATTCGCCTTGGCTGGTGCCGTCTGCTGTTCTGTCACCCACGGTGGCCTCACACCCGTCGATGTGTAAGTCCCGCTGAAATTGCGCCATTCGCGATTGAGAAGCTTCCCACTGACGTATTCTCATTGTAGCGTCAAGACAAGAATCCAACTCGACCCAGTCACATACAACAAGGGTCTGATCGGAGGATTCAGACAGGTTATCGCCAAGGAGGGAGCTGGTGCTCTGTTGACCGGTTTCGGTCCTACTGCTGCCGGATACTTCCTCCAGGGCGCATTCAAGTTCGGAGGATATGAGCTATTCAAGCAGCAGTCCATCAACTTCCTTGGATACGAGACTGCCTCCAATAACCGCACAGCTGTTTACCTGGCCTCTGCGGGTGCAGCTGAGTTCTTCGCTGATATCGCTCTTTGTCCTCTCGAGGCCACCCGTATTCGTCTCGTTTCTGAGCCAACATACGCCAATGGTCTCATTGGAGGTTTCAGCAAGATGCTGAAGAACGAGGGTGTTGGTGCCTTCTACGCCGGTTTCGGTCCTATCCTGCTCAAACAGTGAGTTGCACTCGACGAGTTTTGAATGGTAAGATGCTAACAGAACATCAGGGTTCCATACACCATGACCAAATTCGTTGTCTACGAGAAGGTTGCTGAGGCTGTCTACGGATCGCTTGTTGACAAGAGCACCGCTTCCGATAGAATGCAGACTACCGTTAACTTGGGATCCGGTCTCGTCGCCGGTATGGCCGCTGCCGTCGTCTCGCAACCAGCCGACACTATGTTGAGTAAAATCAACAAGACCAAGGGTCTCCCAGGACAGGGTATTGCCAGTCGCTTGATCACAATCGCCAAGGAGCTTGGTCTTAAAGGTTCTTTCACTGGTCTCCCTGCTCGTCTGTTCATGGTTGGCACTCTTACCGTAAGTTTATTCGCACTCGTCAACTCAAGCGCATGTGCTGACTCACTTCCAGGCTGGTCAATTCGCTATCTACGGTGATGTCAAGAAGGCTTTAGGAGCCACCGGAGGTGTCGAGATCGCCAAGTAGATGTAATACAGGAGTGATGGTGGAGAATGGAAGATAAATCTGCATGAAGAAATGCGCAGACTGCTTCGAACGGACAGAGTTATTCTTAGAGGGCTTCCGGATCGGATCGAATTGTGTTTGCATTGTTTGGGCTGGTTAATCATCTTCTCCCTGGGTCTTACTCTAGAACATAGACGTTCTTGCTGTTTTCGGAATGGCGAGCTTGGTTTTACATGCTTCCGTCTGCCTCCTTCCTCCAGTCTATGGAATGGGGGACTGGGTGGGAAGGCATATCAGGCGTCTCTGTACAATAGGTTCTTTCTTCTTTTTTGACCGCCGCCGAAACGAATAGACGACTTTGGGATAGTACTGTACAGCTGGGTTCGATGTGTGTGCTATCTATGATATTGTGCTCGTTGCATTGGACGTGCTGAATAAAATACTCCACTACTTACATATCATTCAGTGTCGAACCATATCATTTGATTTATGTGAGTTCCGAGGGATGTCTAACGCGAACGGCACTCATACAACAGAACGTGATCTGATTGATTGTCCATGGAATTCTGGGGGCCCTTCGGCATCACAGTATGGCGTTAACGCACGCAAAGATTATCTCCATTGCGGGACGACCCTTAGAAGCTCCAATCGAGCTCATAGCCGGTCTTTGATTCCATGACTGAAATCAGAGCGTGGGGAACGGGACTATGTGATCTGATTAGAAAGCTTGCTGGATTAGGTCTTGGTACCGAAGGATCTCAAGACTCGTGAGAGACTTGGTCTGATATCAGTCGTGGTATTCGTTGCATGATCGGACCGTTACTTCTCTACCCTCGTAATAACCAACCACTGCACATATCTTCATTCTCTCCGACCCAAAGTCTGAATCTCGGAATATAGGTACCATCGAAACGTGAGAAGGGATTACAGTACGACAGGCTCGCCAGCCAGCCTAGCTAAGCTTTTGTGCCAAGGTTCAGACAGCGGATCCAGGGATTCCAGATGAGTTTGGAGAGAGACATCGCATCAATCGCGTCACTTAGCTTGACCATACCCCTCCCCACCCCTCCTCACCTCCTCACCTCCTCACCTCCTCACCTCTCCACCATGCAGAGGTGTGGATGGACGGAGGTGCGAGTATCGTAAAGCTTGATGAATGGACGGACTGCTTGGGGTGAATATGAGACCAATCGATTAGCTACGAGGTGAGGCAAGGTAGGAGGAACAGGTATTTAAAGGAAAGCTGTTCCCCGGATTGTGCGTTACTTATATTTCCTGCTTGAATATTTCCCTACTATAAGTATAACCCACGAGAGATTCGGAAGAGCAGTCAACACCATAACTCATCCGGAAGCCTCGACTGAACCCCTCCCTCCTCACTTGCAGCCAGCTTGCCCCTCCAATTCATCACACACAACCTCAATCTAAATCAACTGCACTCCCACCACATTCTCTCTTACCTTACCCCTCTAACAAACCACAACAATCAACTCTCACTACCGCAACAATGGTCCATCTAGCTGCAATCCCCCACGACGAGAAGATCTCGAAGCCTCTCGTCGAAGGACTTGAGAAACTCGAGATTGCTGAAGGACGAACCGAAGACAGCTTTACGACAACAGTGTATGGCAGTAGATTTGCAGCTCAGGATCTACCCAAACACGAGATGCCCGAGGGAGAGATGCCGAAGGAGGTTGCGTACCGCATGATCAAGGATGATTTGAGCTTGGATGGAAATCCGATGCTGAAGTATGTTATTCTTCTAACATAGCGGGAAGAAATTGTATATATGAATGGTGGTCATTGAGGAATATGCTGATTATTTCGGTGTTCTAGTTTGGCTTCGTTCGTTACTACGTACATGGTATGTATAGCTCTTGAACCCAATATACGAGATAAGAAGGAAAACAGCTAGAGGGCGTCTGCTAATGGAGTATCACTTGCAGGAAAAAGAAGTCGAAGACCTAATGAGCGAATCCTTCTCCAAGAACTTCATCGACTATGAAGAATATCCCCAGTCAGCCGACATCCAGAATCGCTGCGTCTCCATGATCGGTCGTCTCTTCAACGCCCCTACTGCTACCGCAGATGATGCTCCAATTGGCACGTCCACCGTCGGATCCTCAGAAGCCATCATGCTCGGTGTCCTCGCTATGAAGAAACGCTGGCAGAATGCTCGAAAGGCCGCTGGCAAACCATGGGATAAACCGAATATCGTTATGAGTTCTGCTGTACAGGTGTGCTGGGAGAAAGCCGCAAGGTATTTCGAGGTCGAGGAGAAATACGTATTTTGTACCCAGGACAGATACGTGATTGATCCTCAGGAGACGGTTGATTTGGTTGATGAGAATACTATTGGTATTTGTATCATTCTTGGAACTACCTATACTGGAGAGTATGAGGATGCGAAGGCTGTCAATGATTTGCTGATTGAGAGAAATTTGGATACGGTAATCCACATCGATGCTGCATCTGGTGGATTCGTAGCTCCGTTTGTGTGCCCGGAGCTGGAGTGGGACTTCAGACTCGAGAGGGTGGTTTCGATCAATGTTTCAGGTCACAAGTACGCTCAACCCTTTCCTTTTCGAAGTTTCCGCATTTTGAAATATAAAGCTAAACTTTACAGGTACGGCTTAGTTTATCCAGGAGTTGGATGGGTTATCTGGCGAGCTGCAGAATATCTCCCCAAGGAACTTGTTTTCAACATAAACTACCTTGGAGCAGACCAAGCTTCTTTCACGCTCAACTTCTCCAAGGGTGCAAGCCAAGTCATTGGCCAATACTACATGCTCATCCGCCTCGGAAAGCACGGCTACCGCAGCATCATGTCAAACCTTACCCGAACCGCAGACTACCTTTCCGACTCTCTCTCTCAACTCGGCTTTATCATCATGAGCCAAAAGAGTGGCAAGGGTCTTCCTCTCGTTGCCTTCCGACTCAACCCAAAGAAAGGCCACCACTACGACGAATTCGCACTCGCTCACCAACTGCGTGGTCGAAGCTGGGTAGTTCCAGCCTATACAATGGCACCCAACACGAAGGATCTCAAGATGCTCCGCGTGGTCGTTCGAGAGGATTTTAGCAAGAGTCGCTGCGATCAGCTTCTCGACGACATCAAGTTGTGCATGGGTGTGCTGAATGATATGGATAAGGAGGAGATCAAGAGGAGTCAGAAGTACATTCTGGAGCATCAGAGTCATAGTGGGAAGAGCAATCATAATCATGAGAAGTATAAGAAGGAGAAGCATAGCTTACAGGGGCAAACGGGGAAGACGCATGCTATTTGCTAAGGTGTTGCTTGAGTTGGGCTGAGAGGATTTAAGGGCTGAGAGAGGATGCTTGGGAGGAGGGATGTGGCGTGAAAAGTCGTCTCTCTTGCTCGTGCGGGATGACGATTATGATGTAAATGAGCATACGATGAGACGGCTGATTGGCAGACAGAGAGACAGATAAGATAGCATTGCATTGAACTTCATGCTCTATTCATGCTATCCTTCTACAAGAGCCATCAAGAATGCATTGATATTTCTTTTGATCACCCCTCCCCTCACTGAGTCTCGAGATAAATGCGTAACCAGGCACTGAAATTTCTCACACCGGCTTGATTTTCTGAGTTATTACTCGTGATATCAGCTCTCCGCTCTCACAGGACACATTCCCAACTCGAATGGCTTTCAATCCGACTTCTCAAAATCCTCTAGTATCATCATAAACAGTATACTAGCGACATCAAGATAGATATCTTTGATGTGTTCTGCACCTACCAAGAATCAAGGAACTAACTAAAAGCACGCCTCTTCTACTACTGTACTGAGATGAATCAAGATATCAAGCCCCGGACTAGCGCAGCCCACCCAGCTCTAACATATCCTACAAACACGCATATCGTAAATTGAGAGAAGAGTCACGTCACATGAGAGATCGGAGAGAGGCATTGTAATGTCTGGGCTGGGTGGGTGTTGTTTCCATGCCTCGTAAGCCGAGGCTCGGACGATTTACGAGTGGTGAGGTTTTTTTTTGGGAATGCGTGGTGGGTGGGTGTCTGTGTATGATCTATGCGTGAGTGAGTGAGTAGGTGATTATCTACCTGTTGAAATATGAGTCGACTCTGCTGATAGTGAGGTAGGTGTAGTGTAGCGTAGAGAATGATAGGTTACCTATCAGCGCATAAGCGCTTTGCCTAGTTAGATCACAGGATTCGAGATCTGTCGATGGGATTTTGCAGAGCGCGCTGTGCTTCTCTTTGTAAGATGACCTCGGCGTAATGAAATGCTATGAGTTTACGATTGATGCTGTAGATAGCTGAATGTGCTTGGAGGGAGGGGTTGTAGCTGGGTCGTTTCGTTGGTTGTTTGGGGGGGACGTTATGAGGTGGTGTGTGGATACTTTACTAGTACTTACCTGTGTATAGGAGGGTAGGGGAAGGTAGATCTTTGAGTGTCACGCAGCGTTGTCTCGCTTACTCACCATAAGCTCCAAAAAACAAAGGAAATAAGAACACATGACATTGAACACCGCGGCACCACACACTTGAGAATAGGTAACATTGACAAGTTTAGCTCTAAGTTAAACTTATTTTTCTCCTTGAAGAAATGAAAAATTACATGATTAGATCACAAAAACCAAGGAATCCTTCCCAAAGGGGAAGAAAAATCCTGTCGTGAATGAGATTTTTACTTGTTCGTTTCCTTGGTTTTCTATCGATGACTTACTCTACACTATATTATGACCCGTAAGATATCCTTCCGCTCAGAATACATAATGCTTTGATCGCTACATGATGGAGCGGATGCTGCTGCTGTTCATGTTTATGTTGTGGTTTTAATTAGGTATTTGGGGATGTGAGGGAAGGGGATATCAGATATATCAAGCTTAGTAGAAGAAGAGGTAGTGTAGTGGTGAATTGGGAGTGGAAAGTTGGGATTTAAGTTGGGTGTTCAAGGAATAGTCGTGAAATATCACCATTTTTCTTTTTATCTGCTTCGAATGCTTTCGAGGAGCATCTGAAGATGTAGCGATGCAATAGAGAACGAAAGAGAAGTAGAAGGATTCGACTTGGTGGAACAAGAAGGTACTCGGGTTGATTCGATTCTGCCCCGATGCTTGATCCTGACTGGAACTTTCTCGTGTTTACTCCGATTCTCTTTGTCTTTTCTTTTCTCTTCTTTGCTTCTCTTCTCTCCTCTCAACTAGACGAAGAGGGAAACACGGCTGTTCGGATGAGGCTGTTGTCTAGATGGCAATGGGGATGACACTGTTGCTTTCTGGTTGAGAGGTTGAGAAAAGAATACGGTGAGCTACTATGCCTACCGCTGATATAAACTTTCATTCCAATATTCAGGGTCTGATTTCCCTATTGCAAGCGACAATGAGCGCGGATACGCAGCTGCCAGTCACAACGATACCAGGCGAGAGGCATGACGACACATTCATCATGCGAGACGAAGTTTTGAGAAAGGTGCCAACAGGTCTGGAGGCGAAACTCGTATATCCATAACAGTGCGATTGATTATTTACGACTGCACAACGATTTTAGATCTCCTGATAGCCTTTCTCCTATCCTCAAACGTGACTGTGTGCTCAGATCCCAGTTACGTCATAGGAATAGGCAGTCAACCCGATCGTATCGTTTACAGCTGAGAATCTATACGATATGTTGATAGCCTTATGAAAATACAATCCTCGGAAGATGCTCTTCTGCCATCCAACACGCGCGTGGTAGCTCTGTCGAGTCTAGTCTGCTACCTCCGGCTGTTGTGGCTTGATCGCCGCACCTTTCTTATTAAAGCTCTTTCAAATCCCAGACACACGTGTTCCTTTAAGAGATGGTTATTACTACATCATCGACTTTTCAAGACATGAGGACAAGGTTTGACTTAGATCTGCGAGATCCGTCATCGTGGGAAACATGTGGAAATTGCAGCAATGATGCTGAGCCCGAGATCATGGGAAATACAAGAGTGAGAATGTCGGTGATGAGTTGCTTTACCCGACTCGATGGGCTTAGATTAGAGGAGCAGTTGGTTGGCTTGGTATATGATAGGCAGAGAATGAAAAGCCTGATATCGGAACAATTTTGTTTCGCCGGATCCGTGATGAACACTATATTAGAGTCGTGTGGACACGATATTCTAGATATGGGTTTCGCACAGATGTGAGACTATCGCCAAGATATACACGGGGAGCGCGTCTTAGGGCTCCTTCGTTGCTTTGGCTCAACCGTAGAGCTTGCAATGATATCAGCCCGAGTCTTTTCAGATAATGGATGGAAATCACAGAGAAGACTCGCGGAATCCTCGAGATAACATATTTGCTTGATTGATAAATTCAATTCGCATCCCATAGCCCTTTAGCATTATCTCGGAATAGCTTTCTCTGTAGCTCTTCATCCGCATCACACCATTCCAAGCACTTCTCCACAAACAGCTTCGCATCATAACCCTTCGATTGGGTATGAGGCCAATCTGAAGCAAAGACCACCCCATTCCCATTTCGCATGCTCATCAATGATCTTACTAACACCTCCAAGTTCTTAAACGTTGAATCTTTCGAAAAGATGTAAGGTGCAGAGATCTTAGTGTAAACCGAAGGATCCTCCATCATCTTCCTCAAAGAATCCCAACCAGGTGCATTAGCCGGATCTAAAGGCAAGCTTTGAGGAGAACCGAAATGCTCCAGGACGATCTTCACACCAAGCTCAGACACCAGCGGCTGAACATGATCAAGCATTGGCATATCAGCATACAATCCAATGGACCAAGTCTTCATCGGCCTCAACTTCTCCGCGTATTTGCGTAATACTGCTTGGATCTCTTCTTTCGGCAACGTCTTCCCAACGGATCTAAGATTCAATCGGACCCCACGAACGCCAAGATCATGCCATTTCTGCAGGGTTTGCACATCGATGGTTTCTGGATCGAAAGCCACAACGCCACGACCTCTACTTGGGCCGACTTCTTTCAGAGCATCCTCAATCCAGGTATTGTCATTGCCGTAGGTGCTGACTTGGACAAATACCATGTTTGGGAGGCTGAGTCGTGAGGCGTTGGAGAGCGCGCCTTCCATAGTGCCCTCATGAGGAATTCTGGGGATGTTTTTGGGAAATGGGTATTTCTTCGGCTCAATGACGTGGATGTGGCTGTCCCATGATCCTTCTGGAGGCTGGTTTATTGACGAAGAGCTCGACAGCCGCTGGATAGACATTTTGAGAGCAGAAGAGCGGGGATTGATAGGGCAGGTAAAGACGTTGCGGGGGCACACTTGTCTATTTGTATTTCTGAGTAAGTGATTCATGCTCTCAGCGGGATGTGATCGGTTGATTAAGAGCTCGAAGGTGGGATGGTGAGATGCAGATGCGCCTTTGATACTGTAGGTAAGTTGATGGAGGTGGAACATCGAAAGTGGGTCTCGCCAAGGGTCCCCTAAGCGAGCTTGTTGTGATTAAAATGACTGCGGAATCGATGCTCAACTGCTTAGCAAGATGATTTTCGATACAGTCAATATATTTAGTATATGTAATTATGGTCTGGAATGGTGGCTCTGTCCTACTTCCATGGTATATATAGCATCTCCTTACGTTTTTCGCAGCTTAATTTGCTAAATGTGCTTCCCTGAACGATCTGCGGCTTCGCGAGCCAAGAGCTCTCGACGAACGTCTTTGGCCAGCATGTCGCGCGAAATTCTATTGATGCTTCGGTCAGTCTGCGCAAGAGTAAACACCGAGGCTTCAACGTATGATTATCTGCGTCATGAAAAATTTCTCCGCAACGACCAGGAAAATCTCCATCCAAGTCATATTTCCAGGTCACACAATTTTAGCATAACTACATCGGCAAAACCCACAATCTCATAACCCTCTTCTCGTACAAATTGCTTCACTAGACACGAAACGCGTCATTCTTACTAGTTTTCCCCTGATACCAATAGCTAAAGAAGGTTGAGCTCATGTAATTCTGGCCAGCAGTCAACATAACTAAAAGTCTAGTGGTTGCACATTCTGTAATGGGCACGTGATAGTCGGTTGTATATGTACGGTGTTAGGCGTGTTCAGCGTGCGCTGAATATTGTGATCTTTTGGTCCAGATGGCGTAGTTGGTGTGAGCCTAACCTCAACCCCGTTACACATTCTATTTCGGCCAGGTAGCAATTCCGCTCACACATCATCAAGATATTTTTTAGTGGCTGCAATTAAAACCCTCCCTGATTCACCCAAGACTCATTGTGCCCTGGGATAGAGAAGCGGAATCGAGAAACAGGCAATTACGATCAACCACTTGGCTTCCCTTTGATCTAGCAGTTCTATAAATTCCGCTGAGAGACTGATGGGCTTCGAGGGGTTGAGCATTATTCCTCATGTGGAGATGTATCGAAGGGGATTGGAATATGTCAAGGAGCCAGTTTTAAAGATGATACGACAGTCAGTGTACCATATTACTCACAGGATATGACGATCTTTGTATCTGGTAGTACTTTGGACGTCCCATTAGGACCTTAGAATTGCAGGTCTTTCTCAAGCCATCGATAGCTTCTCCATAGACGTCAGCTCGATATAAAACTCTGGAATAGTTTGGGATTGAGCAAACGTCGATTGTAAACTGTCAAAAAGCACGAGTGACTTGATCGACAAGCTCCACAGCTTGGCCTTCATCAGCTACAGGAACTTGTAGATCTGGAGTCCTGGTATAATCCCATGACCCTTTATTCGTAGCTTTGATAGCCTTCAGGAACTCTACAGATTGCATGAGACAGTGAAGGGAGGAGTTAAGATGGACTTGGATTCGAGAAAGTGTCGCCGAAGAAATAAATGTAAGACTAGAATGGCGGAGAAAAGGAAATGTAGAAAGGATGGTTTCTGCAGTGATAGTAGGGCATGATGTGTTGAAGTTTGATGGTGCTTGTACCTGCAGTACCTGTTGAATCGGCTGGCTAGGTATAATGCAAGTTTGGTGGGGATTTGTGATACTGAGTTCAAGTGCTGACATGGGCAAGAGATTGATACCTGCGATGCAGAATTTCCACTCGGCCTATCTCTGTGTACAAATCTTCTAGACAACTTTCATCACGGGAGCGTTCGAAAGCGATGGTTTCAGGAAGTATTGTTATTGATCCGAGAATTGTGCGTACATGATGCATGGACGGATATGATATGCGAAGACATACTACACGCTTTGTCGGCACTCTAGGACATTGCCATTGAAAGAATGCTGAAGAGTCACATGTCAGTATTCCAATATATGTATAAGGCTGAGAACAGCGTTGGGACGAGGAGAGATAGTTATGTTCTTAAAAGTAAGCCAAGGGGCGTTGTCGATAAGCTCAAAGGCGACTGCGGGAATCTGGAAGGATTTGAATCTATACGCTCACTATGCAGCTTAAAATAAAGCATGATACAGCTATACCAGGCCCAGCGTCTAATGTTCCAGCGTCTTTACCTATATCATTCGTAACATCTCAAGCATCGTCACTTCAAACCCTCCAACCCAGCTGTAGCCACCGGACCACCTCTCTCCTTACTAACAGCCTCTGCACCACTCCCCCTCCACGCACTAGTTATCAAACCCACAATATGGTCAACACCCACATTCTTCTTAACCTGAGCGAAAATCGTCGGTCCTCCCTCTCTCATCTTTCTCGCATCTCTATCCATAACGCCCAGATCCGCGCCCACCGCCTCCGCCAAATCCGTCTTATTGACAATCAACAGATCACTCTGCGTAATACCGGGCCCTCCCTTTCTAGGGATCTTATCCCCACCACTGACATCAATAACATAAATGATGTAATCCGCCAACTCACGTGAGTAATTTGCTGCGAGGTTATCACCACCGGATTCTATGAGCAAGATGTCGGAGGTGAATTGTTGGTGGAGGTCTTCGAGTGCGGCGAGGTTGACGGAGATGTCTTCACGCACGGCGGCGTGGGGACACCCGCCTGTTTCGATGGCGCGGATGCGCTCAGCGGGGAGAGCTTTGTTTTTGGTGAGGAACTCGGCGTCTTCCCGTGTGAAGATGTCATTTGTGACGGCGGCGATGGAGTAATTTTCTCGGAGGGCGAGGCAGAGTGCTAGCATGAGAGCTGTTTTGCCGGATCCTACAGGTCTGGGTTTGTCAGTATCAGTTTGAGTTATCTTCTGGATGAAAAACGTGACGAGATTCTGGATTTGAGACTTTTTGCATCTATGGCCTGCAGAGACCACCAGGAAGTCTTTCTTGATTGTGGAATCAAAAGTAAACAAAGCTCTAGAATTGTCACTTGACAGCCAATACTACCCCGCTGTACCCCGCCAATGCCAAAGAACTCATCTCATATTCCCAACACAGCTCAAAAATAAAGGAACAAAAAGACGAACCCTCCGATACCAACAGTAAAAGCACGTTCCGACCAATCTCTTCCCTCAATGATAGGCATCTCCCGTCCCATATAGCTTCCTGGACCATCTAGAATCTCATGCGTGTGGCCATGATCAGGTGCAGAGCTGGCATGGTCATGGGAATGTCCATGGTCGTGGGAGTGTTCATGCGACATGATGTGAAAACCAGATTCAGATAGCCTTGTATCTAGGTACTTGATGTCTATATTCAGGTCATGTGTAGTGAATTGGAGCAGTTGTCACGGGAGACAGTTGATGGAGCTCTTGAGTGTGTTGGCGCCAATTTACGAGTATTAGCTTGGTCACGTTGAGTTCGACATCGGAGACTCCCGCACTTGGCTTACTCATGGAAAGATGGGGCAGAATTGACTTTACAAAACTTGAGTACTCATGGTAGTAGAAACATGTTATACAATGATAAATGACAGTCCATTAAGATCAACAGGCTTTATCCCTTGGGATCGCCCAGAACCGCGTCTTAGTCCAACGCCTTGAATGCAAAATACCCTTCCCAGTCCATCCATAAATGCTATCCCTAAAGTACAAGTCTGCTTCCCTCTTAATTTGCCTATTTGCCTATTATCTAATCCTCATTCGAGCTATCCTCATCGCTCAAATCGATTTGCTTCTTCTTGCTTTCTTCAGACATCTCTCTAAATGTACTCCAACTCAATAGCAAAAAAGCCGTGATGATGAGTAAACCGCCCACGACTGCTGCAGGACTCAGAGGAATGCCCGTCCACAACCAGTCCACAATAGCTACGAGGAAAATAGTGAGGAGTGCAGCGACACTGCTAAGGACCGGACTGGTAAGACTGATAAGGACGAGGAAACTGCCAGAAAAGACAGCGTTGGATAACACGGATATGCAAAGCATGTAAGCTGCTTCTCCTCTGGGCAACTCAAATTTCTCCAATCCTGTCATGTGCAGGATGGGCAGTGGGATCCAAAGAACAAGGAGGGTAAATGTCCCGATCAAAGACCCGAAAGTATTGGCGAATATCATACCTCGACCTGGACTGGTGCCTTCGGGAGGACATGCCAGTTTCTTGTAGAGTACTTCGTAGAATCCGTAAAGAACGCTTCCTACGCCAATAACGAGATTTCCAGCAACGCGATTGCTTGCATCGCTGTCCTGCTTATCGCCGCCTCCAGTAGAACCTCCTGATTTCCCTCCATGTTTGGTTGGTGCAGAGTCTCCATAGGCTACGATTAGTACGCCTACAATAGCAACTGCCACAGCAAATGACTTGTCCAAGCGAAGCTTCTCGTGCAATAGAGGAACACTGAAAGCGTAGGCGAAGAACGCAGAGCAGTTGTAGATAGCAGTGAGATCCGAGGGTGACGTCAAGTTTACCGCAACGTACCACGATCCTCCTGCAACCGTCAAGGCGCATGTCACTAATGCTGTTTTCCGGAGCATATATGGGACAGGGGAGTGTTGATTTCGGGGGACGACCAATTCTTGTGTTTCAACCATCTGCGCAGTCGTTCGGACGAGGTATACATGTCTTCGCCAAAAAGTCTCCCATGGCATCTTCCATTTCTGTAATCGCAGGATGAGGAGTTGGAAAGGCCATAATAGTGACCAAGATCCGTGGGTGAAGTATCTACGAGTAATTAGATTCCTGCGGAGGTCCCTCCGACTGTTGCAACTTACAACATACAATACGCCTTATTCCATCCCAACTCGTGCTGAATGTAGACGGCAGTTTCAGTCTGTACCACAAAGCTGACCAAACTCACACCCAAGAAGAAAGCAGCATATGTGTACTTCTTCCGCGTCGCCAATTTCGCCTGTGTATCTGGACTTCTGCTCCGCATAGTTGATTGTCTCGTAAAAAGAGCTGGTCTATCCGGTGGATCTGGTGGATTGTCATATCCTGTCCTGCCCCTTTCTTCATCGTCTTTGTGCAACAAAGGCTGCTGAGAGCGCCTGTCTGCTGGCAGATGTATAGGAGATATCCTGTCCGCCATTTCTTCCAGATCCAGATCGGAGTCGGAATCTGCCTCTTCCAATGGCGAAGTAGGATTCCCGCTTAAGTACTTCGCAGCTCCGTTCCCGTTCCCGGTGGCCTTTGATGGCGCAATCGCAGGCTCTCGTGAGGTAGCCCTGGAGGAAGTTCGTGACACGGGTCGATCAGGAAAGGTCTCCCAGGTATTGGGAATTAACTCTACTTCAGGACGCTGAGCATTGGAAGTCGAGGTTGGTGGATTGAAGGAAAGGGGTGTCGGATGGTTCCCGTGAGACATCTCATGGGATTACAAAAGGTTTGAGGGCTTGAAGATATGTATGCCCACAAGGCTGGCCTACGGAACTGACTGATTGAGGACTGGACTGGGGGTCGGGTGTACAGGACAGACAGGGTGGGATGTGAAGCACAAGTGACCGAGCTAGGGGATTATTTCGTGGGGGAGAAGCACCGGAAAGTTTCAAGGGACGACAGCTAACGATTGGGTGTTTGATGTACTCGCTGCGTGATGATGCGGCGTATTGTCGGCCTATCGTGTATGACAAAGGCGGCGTCAATCAAGGTGTGTGTGCTATTGACATGTGAGTCCGACTTTTCCTCGCTCGATTATGATTCCAAAGTTGTGAGACAAGTCTGAGACTTTGCAGATATACAAAGTAAAATCAGGAACAGACCTGTGGGTTTTACTCTGGCAAATCTCAAATGTCGCGAAATCATTGTAGGAGTTTGCTGTAGTAACTAACACCTGAATGTCCGGCACTACACAGGACTTCTTACTCTTCGCTTACTCAAACAGGAACTGACTCGCGAGTCTGCCTCTGCATTCAATCAAATAAATTGTCATCTAGCATATTCTATTGCACAGCAGTACCTAGATCTTAAGTAGCTTTCGGAAGCAACATAAGGGGACTGTTTTAAATCAGAATGACTTCGTTGATAAAAGCTTTCTCACCTGCGTTTTCAAGAAGCAGTAGGTTGACCGATATCGTGTGTTACTGAGCGCTGCTCTAAGAGGCATGCATGTTGGAGGCATCTACGGCTTTCTTAAGGCTTTCCACCAACTCTCTGATTCGCTCCAACAAATTCCGACGTTTCAATCCCTGCCTCCCAGATCCCAATCGAAGTCACTTGGCAAGCATATCTTATCTTTCAACTCCAACTCAGCACGTACCAATGACATGTGCTCAAACGATATGCTGGGAAACCTCACAATCGATATAAAACTCCATGATCCGACCTCTCCACCATCAGATTCTCTCCTCTGTGTCTCTCTCTGTCCCAAAGTAGCGATTCTAAAAATCCACATCTTATGTAATCCACCATCGGAATATCCTTCTTCCCACTTACAGGCTTGATTCCGGAAGGAGAAGCTTGAAATATGCCTAAACACGTGCCTGTTTATAAGGCGTCCTCCTCTTCGCACCCGCATCATCTCCTCAACTTGAACCTGAACCTCGACCTCAGTCTGGATCTCGGTGCGAGTGTTGTTGTCACTGTTGCGGATCGTATTTATTCGGTACCAGGCTTTAGGACTAGTGCGAGTTAGACTCCTATTCCATTTGTTCCTCAAGTTTTCTGTTGCCTTTTTCCTCTGTTGAAGTTGCGATCTTCCGATCCTACCTAGGTGGTTATATTGCAAGAATTTGCTTGCTTGCCTCTTTCTGCGCCCATCTGGTAGTTCCAGCTTTTGCTGTCACAATCTGCTGTGTTCATCGATTCCTCTATATTTACTTTTGATTGTCCCGACTTCCAAGTGAGGTAACTGCTCTGTGCTGCGTTTTTTTGAAAGACGAATTTGAATTCAGTCAGATCTACTCGCTCGCCCCGAAATCTCATAATCAGAAACTGGAACATCAACATCAACTAACCACCAAACCAGCCTTTTTCACTTTCCTACGCAGCAACCTTGTCCTCCCACCCTCGACACTCAACTCCACAACCTCAACTCCCCTTCTCGACGCCTCATCTTCACAAACCCTCCCACCCCTCCTCTTCACCTCTCCACTCGCAACCATGTCCTCCCACGATACTCACACCATCTCGCCCTCTCCTTCATCAGAAGCACTCATACACCCCTCACCACTCGACGGCATACCCCCTTTAACAACCAGCACAATCAGCACCGAACCCGCCAAAATCGCCGCCTTGAAACTAGTAGCCGACAGCATAGCGCAACAACGGCAATTCGCCGCGCGGGCCATAATCTTCCACCCTCTCACTCTCTTCGTTTACATCCTGCTGTTAGGCATCATCTCGCAATTCCTGTACAAGACACGGGGGGATCTCGGGATCCTCTTCACGACCGCTGCGGGCGTCACGATGGCGTGTTTAGTGGCGGTGAGAGGTGCTACAGGTGGATATCTAGCGCTGGCTGAGAAATTGAATTGGGGGTTCCTAGGCGGTGAGGGTGGGGAGGAGCAGGATCTGATTATCGGGAGTCGGTATGGGGAGGAGTTGATTGGAGCATTGGTTCTACGTCTCGAGAAAGGGAGCGGAGGAGGAAATGGAGGCGGTGCGAACGGAAAGAAGAGGTCGCCTTCCAAAGCGGGAAAGAGCGGTGGGAATGGTGTCGTGAGAGCATGGACTGTGAGGAATAGATATCGTGGGAAGGGAGTCGGGACTGAGTTGTTGGAAGAGGCTGTTAATATTACGAGAGAAAAGCTTGGGAATACGGCTGGCGTTGGGTTTGCGGCTGAACATGCGAACAGTACGATGTTGCTGCCGACGATTTTTAATGCTGGGTTCAGGAATAAGGAGAGGAAGGCTAGTAGGATGTTGGCGGGTATTGTGGATGGTGCTAGTGTGAGTAAGAAGAAGAGGTAGATCGTTTACATGCGCATGATAAACGAGATTGCGCTAGACAGAAGGGATACAGATCTGACAGGAATCTCTGTATGTACTTTGGTTGTTTCCACTTTACGGCCATACTAGAATTGAACGACCGTATAATAATGCAAGATATGCCCAATGGATAATGTGTTTATCCAAAAACTCCAACTCGAAAAGAATATGTGATCATGATATCGTGCCCATACAATTTTCCACCAGGGTATTGCATACCTTGCTCCTACCTGCCATCCCTCCAGAAAATAGTCAATGCCATTTATTTAGTGATAAAACCAAGATAATCCGCGACGATCAACGTCACCATGCTACATCTGAATCAGTCCATGTTACCGCCAATGCTTAGTAGGAGGAAGTCCTTACGCATGCGGTGCAATCCTCACGTAATAAGTACTGAACCCTCTATAGAACCTCATAATGCCCTCCTCCTTTGCAACTTTCCTGAAACAATCCACCATACTCTTATACGGCAACGTTCCATCCGGCGCCCTCGATTGCTTCTGCAACCTCGTCTTCACAAAATCAAAAGGCAAGCTGAAGAAACTCGCAAAGAAGCCCGCCACAGCACTCGCGGTCAAAGTCTGCGCCCTCGGACTCATATTCGAGTCCTTCAGACGCTGCTTCGCCTCGGAGAAGAAGGCGAGCTGTCCAAAGTTGAGCGCCATAGCCCGCGCGACAGTCGGCGCAGCACCGGCGTAGAGAGCGCCTACACCTTCCGCCTTTGCGATGCTTTTCAAGGCGTGAATGACGGATGTGTAGTTCTTTCTCTCTGCGACGGGTTTTAAGCCGTCTGATTGCATGCGGATGAGTGCCAGATCTGCTGGGTTGCCAATCATGGCTGCCAGACCACCAGCTGTGAGGCCAGCACTAGCACGCTCTGCAAAGCCAATGGAGTTTCCCTTCTCCTTTGCGCGTACCGTCAGCTTCTTCATGAAAGTATCGAAGAAACCTAGACGAGCAGTCGTGTATACTGCTTGCCGGAGAAGACCTGCTGAGAGACCAGTATAGAGATCCATGACTTTGCCGGCGGCTATGATATCCTTTGTTATACTGAGTGGTGAAGGTTTGGGACCTGTTCGAGCTCCCTCGCCAGCTAGTTGCAGACGGACTTTCACCATGTCGATGGGCTGGATGACAGTTGTTGCTACCATTCCTGCTAAACCTCCATTGATGAAAGGAAGCGCACCTCGCATGAAAGGCGAATGGAGGAGGTCATTCTTTGCAGCAATGGGGTCTGCTTTGGCACTGTCTGCTAAACGCTTTGTAGCTTCCATAGCTTCGGAACCCTGCTTTCGAGTCGCCTCGGCGGCTTGCTTGAAAGAGTTTGTAGTTGACATGACGCCGGTGGTAGTGGGGTGCAGTGGGAGGAGGGGATGATGGGTAAGTCTAGCAGTTTGAATGCTGCTACAGCTTTTGTTGAACAACGAGCTGTCAGCTTCCGCGAAATGAAGATGATAAGAAACAGAGCAAAAGTCCGCAACGCACAGCAAAGCAGAAAACAGCGGGACATGGTGAAAGGTTACAAGAAGATAGCTGGAGGGGTTCCTTCTGTTGACGTTGAGAATAATACAGGTAATGCGTCTCAGCAATGGCTGATTGGCGTGTGGGAGTGAGTCTCAATTGCTTGTGACAGGGCCAAGCAAGATGCGTGGAGCAGCTTGCATCCCGAAACTCAGCAGGTCAAACAGCTCAAGGATTATTCCGTATCGTATCGGAGGCCAGCCATTCCAAGAGCTACCTTGGTAAACAGTTCCATCAACGATATCAAGTCGGGATACAGAGAAGCAGCTGACGGGCATCGTGGTCTCTTGCTTGCCGTGATGCGGACAAGAGCGGGGAGTCTTGAAGTTGACAGCGTAGCGTGAGCTGGACTGCACACTTACTTACACTTACACTTACACTTACTTATACTGACTGACTGACTGACTGACTGTCGGACTAATCGCTGGCTACTGCCGCCCCGCGTCGGGTCGTCGCAGATTTGTGGGGCTGGGTGTGGGATAAAAGTGCAAAATAATGGGTCAATGGAGCCAGCCGGATACGGTCCGTCCAGTAAAGTGCGTCTCTTCAAGTTCAGCCTTGTGGGGCTCGACCAATCAAGGTAGCAGCTAGCTGGTAAGCATATGATGGGGGTTGGAATGCAGGTCGAGGACGAGCTGTAGTTGAAGCTGTAGACGTTGAGGAAGAGCGACGAGGAGGAGGAGGAGGAGAAGAAATGGAGGAAGGGGTGTGGATGATTTAAGTATATGTGACGATGCAAATCCGATTCTTGTGCCCAGACGACCCCAAAGGATCAGGTTTTTCTATTGGTGTTTCCCTTTGGCCGACCTGAAGAAAGGAAGCCTCCCGTTGGGTAGGGAGCGTAGGAAAAGGAGGGGTAACAAGTAGGTAATGAGGGGTCAGCATCAGGGTCGGGCGCCTTGTAGGGCGTGGTCAGCCAGCTATTTTACCCTCCTCCGGTGGATTTTCGTCGTCAGTTACATGGCACAGAGAGTCGGGCACCGCACAGTACTACCAAGGAGATTATCCTGTAGGCATGTTCTCTTCGTAGTGGTATCCTGGTCTTACACATCGTCTTCATCCTTGACTTTCTCATCGTCCTCATCGTCTTCGTCCCCTTCTTCATCTTGTCCTTCGGCATCACTGCTATCTTCTTCATCAGAATCTGAGCCTGACCCCTCACTATCTCCTTCACTCCCAGGATCGTAATCTTCTTCATCCTCGTCCTCTTCATCAATCGCGGCTTGCTCGGCTTCGGTGGCTGCTTTGGCTAGCTCTGTCGATTCGGCGCTACCGATGATATTTCCATCCTCGTCCTTTACAGCGTTGATATTCAGCCTCTTGGCTTTCCTCTGCTCCGCCATGCTCTTATCTTGTAGCCCGTGTCTTTTGATAAAAGTATCAATGCCTCCAAAATCCTCTTGGTCTAACATTGCAAACTCATACTCCTCTTTGCTCTCTTCCGTGCCGGGAATACTCGTATCAACCTCTACAGCAAGGTTGAACGTACGTTGTAAGACGCTTGTATACGAAACTGCTGTGATCCGCTCATTCGGCAGAAATAACAGCGGTTTCTTGAACGCCCACAATATTCCAATCGGCAGAAAGAACAAGTACCCGTCTTTGGAACCTCTGAATGCTTTGACATGAACAGCCTTCTCGCCTGGTCGATGAGGTTGCTTTAGCTCTGAAGCAAACAGTCTCTCATCTGCTTGAACAAGTTTGACGTTGCCATTACCTGCGGCTTTTAACCTCGTAGTGATAGCCCAGCTTAAGAGTGTCTTTGAGTCGTCCGATACAGCAGCTGCCGCAGCAGCGTCCAGCCCACTAATCGTGCCAGATTTGGGAGCAGCGTCTGGTATCGTAAAAACTAAAGGTTCAGGTATCGGAGGCGCACCTGGTACCTGCCGCGAAGGAGTGACTGTAGAGTTCCGAGGAAAGAGGATGTAGTTGTGTTGCTTTTGAGTCTTTTCGGGGACTGGGAGGCAGAACACGTATTCTATAAGCAGTCAATATAACCATTTTCGAGTCTTCCTGTGAAGTCAGTATCTTACCAATATCACTCCACGCGAAGCTGATTCCTGGGGCAGGCTCCTTGGAATCTGGGAGGCGAGCGTAGAGATGTGTGGAAGTAAAGCAAAGCGTGTATTTCTTCCTTTGCGGTACCACAACAGATGTATCTTTTATTCCGAGGAGAATCGGACCGCTCGAACTCGCAATTGCAGGAGCGGCTCCGCTCGATCCACGGCCATTTGTGCCACTGGAGGCAGGTCGAGCCACAAGACCTTGATCGTCGATGCGTCGTTTTTTGGCAGCAGGCTCTGGGCTGGAAATTAAGCTGCAGACATGTAGCGATATCTGGTTGAAGAGTTCAACATAGTGAGGTCCAGCTAAAAGTCCTGTTAGATCGCGAAGTGATTGCGGGCGGTTTGCAAAGTCTTATTTCGAGGAAATATTCTCAGCCTTGTGGCGAAGGCAAGGCAGCGCAAGGCTCTAGAACGTAAAACGGTAAGATCGAGTAAACATACCCGCTGAAGCATTCCGTATAGCATCTTGTATGTCAACTCGCCCTTCAAACGCTCTCGTGAGATTTTTAAGATCCAAGTTTTGTGACGCCATTTTGGATGATGATCGTGTTAACGTCGAAATGCTGAAATGTGAACATGGCATTCGAACTTGGCCAGGATGGTCTATTCAGGGGGTTCACTTTAGCCCCGATGACTAAATCTCTTGGCATTACAGCGAAGTCTGGATCTAGCGGTCGTTGCACTGAACCTATTCTGTCGCTAACATTCAAGCGATCACGACGAAACAAACAAAGCACAAAGAATTGGCACAAATTCGGATCTGTCAAAAGCTTGTCACATTGCACCAGATTCCTGATCTACGTCTAAATCTTGAGTGGAACAACAATCCGAGGACCGTTGACACTTCCATCTCGAAGTCTATCCAACGCAGCATTGATGCCTTCTAATCCACCACCAGCAATCTCAATGTCTGGAGTACGCAACAAGTTTAGATCCAACAGCTTTTCCAGCCAAATCATCAACCCTTCGCCCACTGCTGGTGCCTCGTGGAAGGCTTTTATGGGCACTGAATGATATACGACACCATCCGTTGGCTCTTTAGGAATTCCTGTCAAGCCAACAAGGTGAGCTCGAGTGGTATCATCCTTGCATGCTGCTTGCATGACTGAAGCTAGCAGCTTCGCGCTATCCTTTCCTCTTGTATCGAGACCGAAACGGAGCTTTCCTTTTGTGATACTTTTCACAATTTCCACAGCCCGATCAGAATCAAGTCGGTCAACGAGGAGATCAGCTCCGTGCTTCAACATTCGCTCTCCATTTCGTGCTACGTCGATGATAGCTATCACTTTCAGGCCAGCAAGTTTGGCCAGCTGAACAGCGCAGCATCCCGAGGCGGACGAGCCTGAGTTATGTTAGTGAGCTCTTCCTGCAGCTTTATCTCTCTCTTCCGGGATACCCTACCTCCCCAGATTGCGATCCAGTCTCCTGCTCTCGCTCCCTCACTCTCCTTTATGCTGTCATAGCACTCTTTGTGGATGTCCTTGGGCAGTGCGTCTCGAGCCACAGACTGTACATTCCGGAGGAGATTGGGACCGCGAGGACCCGTGGGCTGTTGTCCAAAGTCCATGCCCATACAAATTCCAAGAGCAAGGGCCGCAGCGACAAATGCAACACCAAGTGGTGCTGCATCTATTGGCTTAACATGGTCTGGAAGCCTGCATGCATTGAAATCCGATGCTATCGCATATTGCTGGTACGCTGCTTTTCTGTTGTCCCGATAGTCTGTCGAGATTGCCATGATCTGCATAGTAAGCAACACGTAGATTGTCTAGGGTCTCAGAGCGCTCACAGTATCTCCTTTACTAAATCTTGATCTCTGTTTCGGTGTTCTTACAACCTTGCCCGCAAGGTCTCGCCCGCTGATACATGGTAAAGCTGGAAGTCCCCATCCAAAATCACTGAGCATGTCAGAATTGCCTAAAATTATGTTCCGGATCAAAGTTTCTTACGGCGCTTTCCAATCAATAGGGTTCAATCCAACAACTTCGACCTCAACCAGCATTTCCCTGTCGGTCTCCAACTCTGGTATTGGCTGCTGCGTTGTATGCTCATAGCGTTGTTTTGGTGCATGAAGCAGTAGAACATTTTGGTGGGTTAAGTCAAATTCTTTTGTTGACGCATCCTGTGCGATTGTTTTCCTCCTTTTCCTCACTATTTCTTCTGGAGCAGACTCCGGTTCGGGCCAAGGATGAAGTGGTTGTACTGATTGCTTGTCATGTGGAGGAGTCTTAGGGGGAGTCAGTGACTGCTCAATTGATTGTGATATATATATTTCGTCTGGGCCGATGAGTCCATGTGCACGTTTCGCTGTTGTCGTAGCCATGGCGAAATGTTTCCTGCCAAAGAATACTCTTCTTTTGTTGCAAGTGTATCTGGGAGTGAATCCTAAAACAAATATTGTTGATGTCAACAAAAGTCCGACGAGCAATTGATGCTACGGCGTCACACCAGCACTTAAAAGTACTTGTCGGATTACTATCACTAGTTGTGAAAGCACACCATAAACCCCGCGGTATTATATGAAATCGTTATCCCACTTTCGATATTGATTTCCAAGCTGGCCTCTCCCATAGCGAAGATCGGGATGAGTGACAATCACCAATTATTGCGTGATGGGGGGCTAAGCGAGCTCGCATAATTGGAGGTCTGTTGATCACCAACCAAAAACCATATCAACACTACTTGCACGTTGGTGTTTTCAGGTTATATCTTGCATTTTACTTATGCGGAATTTGTAGCTTTCAATCTCCACAATCTGATCCTCCCTGTGGATCTCGAGTGGGAGCATTAGCTGCTCGTCCCAACAAGAAGGTCGAAAACTCTATTTGGGTACTTAGCCACAGGATTGCGACTTTCTTGGCTAAAAGACACAATTATTCGGAGACAGTACTGCTATTTCGGCAATCGCAAAAGCTTGTCATTTTATATGCTTCTACCACCTCTTTCTACATCCTGCGATGAGCCGCCACTTGTCTTCTAAGTTCCAGCGCTCGACGGCCCCCGACGACAAAATTGTCACGGAGTTGCTCTACTGAATAAGCTCAAGATATGTCTACCTGGCCCTATTTACACCGAAAGAAAGAATTGTGACAGACAGTCAATCAGCAAATCCTAGCTCTGGCAGAAACTCAAAGTGTGCATTACTATGGAGAAAGTCAAGCAACTATGGTATCAACTTGTTATCGATCAGATTCATTAGCGTGCACGTTATCTGAGTTTTCTGAGCAGGTTCCAATTACACACACACTTTTAGTGAGACTCGTGACGGGAGTAACCAATTTTTGACACGCCGGTACTCATTTTGAAGTTGTTCCCATCAACGGGTTTAAGGGAGTGCTTGCGCAACGCTCCTGGCAGGTTCGTGGCTAAATTTTTGAAATAGCCCCCTCTGATTACAAACGCGAAAAGTCTCTACCACAAAATGAACACGATTCTCTGCCTGAACGTATCACTCCTTACAATCACGATAATGCTGTAAAATTTGCCCCTTCCTTCAGATTAGAATGACAGCCTCGCCTCAGCCTTGCAGCCTCGAGCATCCATCTGTTGGCCCGTGCCTATGGTTTCGAGCGCAACCTCCAGGCTGTCAACTTCCCCGTAGTTCTGGAAACAAAGCAGATCATCAACAGCGAGCTTCTACCCAGCGGTTGTACGACTCGATTTCTTCAAGAGTCAGCTTAGAATCTCAGCAACATGCCTCCTAGACTGAACATCCCACCTATAACACGTATTTTGCTTATTGCACTCCTCGCTCAATCCCTCCTGTGCTTCGCCTTGCGATACAGGCAATGGTCCGAGGAGTCTGATATCGTGGTTCCATACCTCTCGCTGGTGCCACAACTATCCCTCACATACCCATGGACGTTTCTTACGACGACGCTGGTGGAGAACAATGTGTTTACACTGGGAATTGGGGCTGTTGCTATCTTCTATGGAGGGAGGTATCTGGAGAGGGCCTGGACGTCTGCTGAATTCGCAAAGTTCCTGCTGGTCGCGGCGTTGATACCCAATTTCTTGTGTTTTGGAACTTTGGTGACATTGTTTGCTGTAACAGGGGATATGCGTTGGACGTAGGTTATCCTTACCTATCTACATTCAACAGCTAACTTACACCCACCAGTTTAACTTCCATAAACGGCACAATCCCCCTGCAAATTGCCTTCCTGGTCGCATTTTCCCAACTTGTACCCGCGCATACCGTTACACTCTTCCGTGGCATCATATCGCTAAGAGTCCCTCGATTCCCACTCCTTCATATCCTTGGAGTGTTTCTCCTATCCCTCACGCCTCTGTTGAGTGCAGCAGCCTTCCTTTTGGCAACAATAGGATTCGTCGCAAGCTGGACCTATCTCCGATTCTACAAGCCCGCATTTCCAGATCTCGACGCAAACCAATCATCCTCCTTGCGCGGAGATCCCAGCGAAACATTCGCCTTTGCAGAATTCTTCCCTGATCCAGTCAAGCCACTGGTCAGCACGATCTCAGAACAGATATTCAACATCCTTGTCTCGGTGCGGATATGCACGCCGTTCTCTGCCGCCGACGTTTCTGCGTCTCGAGGTGACACGTTTGTTCAGCGAGGGACGCCTGGAAGCGCAAGACAGGAAGCTGAGCGAAGGAGGGCCTTGGCTCTGAAAGAATTGGATCAACGACTGAATGCTGCAACGAGTTCGAAGCCGAAATTACAAGCACCACCTGTGCAGGCTGGTCCAAGTGTACAAATTCAGCCGCAGCCGAATGTGCAAACATCGGCTGCCATGCTCGGGGAGACGACTTATGTTCCTGAGGATGGGAAGGATGAGCAATGATGGACTTGGGTTTTCAACAATCTGATCTATGGACAGAACGCATCTTGATGCGATGTATAGCCCTGTAATCTCTTTGTATAATCAAATACTACTTTGTGATACCCAAGCATTTGAGTCGCCTGTATCACCATGGTTTTTTTCGGGATATCTCGAAATGTGACGTCAATCCAGGGAGCAACCACCCACTTGAAGCACCCATATGCTGGGTAGATATCACAAGAGCGCTGAACCTCTCCCCTGCAACGAGAACCACAGCACTATCTGCGTAGGTAAATATCCCGGACATACGGATCTGGGCCCCTGGCGATAGTGCGGGCTCCGGGTCACTTTACAGGGGTCTGCAGCATATGCGAAGCTCCAAGGCTTGTTGACGACATCAACCTTCTGACAATCAACAATCGATTGCTGCCAACAACCCAAATTTCCGCCATGAGACCGACTCCTAACTTGTTTGCCAAGGGCTTCTTTGGCAGGAGTCTCGATGAGTTCAAACGTCTATCTGGATTTGGTACGTCCTGCCCCAATTGACTGAACTCGCGTCTTGACGAACGACCTGCTAATAATCCCCCTCACAGCTCTGCGAGCAGAAGGAACGAGACGTCAAATGAAACCATATAACATGGCCATCTTCCACGACCCCTCCTCTCTCGAAGAAGTAAAAACAATGTCCGACATGGATATCGGCGGCTACTCAAAAGTACATCTCGATTACATCCCACCACCCGTCACCACCAGCTCCTCTCCCTCCGCAGAAAACTCCAGCACATCCCCCACCTCCACAAACCCGAACGGACACGTCAAATTCCACGGCAACATTTCCATCGAGCTCCCCAAGAACAGACCCGAAGTCCAACGCACCGGCTACGCCGCCTGGCGCACCAAAGATAAAGGCTACACCATCTTCGGCAAGACGCTCTGGGACATCGACGCCTACGCCTTCCTGGCGCTACGCATAAAATCCGACGGCAGGAAGTACTTCGTAAACATCCAGACCGAGTCGATAGTGTACACGGATATTCACCAGCATAGGTTATATGCTAGGAGACCTGGGGAGTGGGAGACGGTGCTGATCAAGTGGAATGAGTTTGTAAGGACAAATCATGGGATGGTGGTGGAACCGCAGACGGAGCTTATGAGGCAGAAGGTCAGGACTGTCGGGATTGGGCTTATTGATAGGGTGCCGGGTCCGTTTGAGCTGTGTGTGGAAAGGATTTGGGCGAGTAATGGGCTGGGAGAGAGGGAGTTGGGGGAGGATGACAGGTTTGAGGAGGGGACTTTGAAGAGTAAACACGGTGAAAAGATTAGATGGGGAAATGAGGAGAAGAAACCTTGAGTAACCCTGCGTTGGTAGCATTCTTCACTTGGATGTCATGTCGAGTTTCATGTTTGCATTTGCATGTACTCTGCGAGCGGCATGCTTACTCGCATTTGATTCGAAAAACGCGTCTCGCCTTCAAGAGGATACAACATATCATACTTGAAACGCCTTCAACAATCCTTCTAGACCGATTCAATGCACAACCAAGCAGGCCTTCCAATCTTGCAAGATATCTATCTGTTTGTATCTCCTAATACCTGGAACCAAAAAAAAGAGCTAAACGGATGACGATCTATAGTTTTCAACGCAAAAATGGTATACACTCCGGAAGCTGGGGGCTCGCCAGCTCGCAAATAAACACATAAACTAAGCGACGCTGGATCTCGCGAACTAGGTAGCTTCACACGCTGGATATTTAGGATGTTGGTACAACATCTCTTCGCATCACTACTTGCCGCCCTGTGCTTTGTGCTTCAGCATGACAACCGAATATCTAGATAGTTCGTTAGTGACCATTTCGACTTTGCGCTAAGAATTGCTTTAAGAGGGAAAGCTGAGACGAGCCAATGTCACGGCTTGCGTTTGGAGAACAAAGTATCCATGTGTTTGAAACACTGCTCTTCACTGTTCTTCAAAAATGTCATGGCGCCAAGAGAATATTAAAGGGTTATGCGTTTTTACTTACGCGATGATACCACCAATGGCAATAAATACTCCAATGATGGATTTGTCTCCAACAGCGCGGCCGGACATCATCCATCCCAGTGCAACAATGGAGCATGTCTTGACGTGTCCGACTACCGTGCTTGATACGGGTCCGGTCTGGGCTATGATGAAGAACTGGGAGATGTTGATTACACAAGCGAACAGGCCGGACTAAGAAGTTGTTAGTGCTGATTTTGCATGTACGAGGCTGGGGTGGGCCAAATTTAGGTCGGAACCACAACTTACCATCATAATCATCACCCATCTATTGATGGGGACCTCGGTCCAGGTGGGGAACGTATCCACAAACGGAATAACGTAAAGGAGCATGAAAGCTGCCAGAGGTGCCTGATTGAAGAGTAGTTGCATACTGTTCATCTGGAGTTTCTTATGGTAGCTGGCAATCCAAATGGTATAGAGCGAACTGGCAAATATTCCGCTGAATGCAAATATAACGCCTAAGCTGCTGGTGGTCTTAACGTTGGCATCCGCGCTGGGGAGCGAATCGTAATATGAAACCATTCCAACACCCAAACAAGCTGGAATGAGGGCCAAGATAGCATTTCGGGGGAGTGTAGATTTGTAGAGGACAAAGTTCATAAGCGCGACCGTAGGTGTGAGGAGAATCCGTGCAACTTGGTAGAAAGTGACGGTTGAGAATGCCAGTGATAGATTGGGTAGAATAACATTCAAAGACATAGCAACTGCGAGAGGGATGATCTCCTTAATCGCAACCTTCCTAGGTGTAAAGAATGCGAATCGAGGACGCGAAATGGTGAAAAGCGTAAGCCATGTTATGAAAAAGTGGAAGGCCGCGAATGTGAGTTGCGCCAGCTTCAACGAGGGGTCCGAGAAAATGGCTTTATTCGTGAAGACCTACGAGCAAAGATTAGAAGATGTGTTGATATGCAGACGCTCCGATGAACTCTGCGGAAACATACAATGCCAATAGTTGCTAATGTGTTCACTACCATCCAAATTATAGCCGTCCTGGTTGACGTATCTGCTTTGGGCGCGGGTGCCGGTTTGTCGCTATCTTCATGATCTGGAAGAAGTTCCGCGCGCTCAATGTCGTCGCCGATATCCATCTCATCCGGAGTCTTCAGTCTCCCTTCGCTCATTTTCTCATTATCGTCGTATGGTTCGCCCGCAGTTACAGACGAACTTGCTGAAGCAATGTTATCGGTGGTTGCCATTATTGCGGGAAAGACAGGAATTGTTTGTGCTGTTGATGATACGATCGGGAAGTAGCTGTGTCGTCTACTACATTCCAAGTCGAATATGTGACAGAACAGCGTTGCAACAGCTGGCTGAGGGGGGAGAGTTTGAGTTCACGTAAAGAAATGTAGACTCCTGAGGCGCGGCGCCGATCGACCGTTTGGGGCCTGGTGGGGCTGGCTGGCAGGGCGTAGGTAGCTTGCAGGGTCAAGGTTTGCCTTTCCAATTTCTCAGGGGGCTTAAGGGGCCACGCAACCCCCAGGTGCACCTGGATGCAACTGTCCCTCGCTTTGTCTTCAAAACAAAACATCTACACGTAATGTTGATCTCATTCCTCAGCGATGTAGCGAATATTGCCTAGGTACGAGTAGCTACATTTCAGCCCAGGTCTCATCGAAAGTCTTACAATATGATCATATATCAGCAAGGGGGAACATCTAGTCTGAGTTGGACAAGATGTTCATCATGCCCAAGTGGCTGCAATGGAGGAGTGTTTGCATTCAAACGGCTTCATAGAGTGAATGGTCTCGTTAAAAGTTATCTCTCGATGGCTGCTTATAACTGCATGTCTTTGTTAAGTCGTCTCTTAGGATTCGTTGTGATTGTAGGAATTTGTCTTCTGGCTTTCTTGACTATGAACTATGATGTAGGCTTGTGGATTCTTCAACTTCTGTGCTGGTTTCCGTACTAAGGCATGTCAGAACTTACCTGTCCACGTCGTAACACATGGGGATCCGCAGATTGAGGCACCGCGTATTGAGGGCAACCCAGCGAAGATATCCTCAATTGCTTTGAAATATCTCCGACCCACGTCTCCCCCAGACAGATTTGATATCGCGCTGCCTTCCGTCCTGCCGCCGAAGCCGCTCGTCAGACCCGACGTACCGTTGGTTACATACGTTTATGTAGAATCTGACTATGCGAGGATTAATCTCAAGTTCTTCATCGATCATGGCCTACACGCTGCTGCCGATTTCGTCTTTATCCTGAATGGTGAAACTGATGTGGGCTCTCTCATACCTCAAGATCAGGCGAATATTAAGATCATCAGACGCCAAAACACTTGTTATGATCTTGGTTCTCATTGGGAGGTACTTAATGCGAGGAACAGAGGTGGGAAGGCATTAAGGGATACTTACAAGAGGTTTATCTTGATGAATGCCAGTGTACGAGGACCTTTCATTCCACACTGGTCAAGAGAATGCTGGACGAGTGCCTACTTGGGCAAAATGAACGTCAAAGTCAAGGTATGACCTGCTCGATAAGTCGGACCCTCAATTCACTACAGCTAAATACTCCAGCTTGTTGGATCTGCCATAAATTGCCGGGAAGGTACCAGCAATCAATATGTCATGTCTATGATTTGGGCTACCGACAGCATTGGCCTCAATCTGATACTTACTCCAGCTGGAATAGGACAGTGCTTCTCAACGCTTGAAGAGACGATACTAGGCGAGATACGTACGACGCCTCTTCTCAAGTCCTCCGGCTATCATGTCGATGCCATGATGACGATTTTCCAATCCAAGCCAGATTATGGTTTCGAGAATTATACTGTTGAAGGAGATATGTTGGCGGAAAAAGGATATGCTGGGTTCAATGTTCATCCTTTTGAGTTGATGTTTATCAAGACCAACAGAGGCATCAATCCGCTTATGATTGAAACCATGAGAAAATGGGTAGATCAAAGTGGCTATAGGAGCTACGATGTCTGTGGAGAGAAATGAGTGAGATCTGTATTGGGGAAGAGGTGATATTTTGCCTACCTCTCGAATATGGTTTCCGACATCTTAATGAAGATATAGTGATTCTTCGGTTTGGCGTGATTCTTCAGTAAATAACGCCGGTACACCGCCTTTTGGTATGAACCCCACTAAATATTGATATGCTATAATTATCAGAACTAGAAACTACTGAAGCTCTATGAATACTATACCGATTTGCCTCTAAACTACTTCTTTTTGAAGCTCTTGATCTATAGAGTATATATTCAGTCTACAGCTATACCTCCTAAATCTGCTTCTAAGATTAGTACAAAAGCTCCAAAAGGACGTAAATCGACTAAACTACGTACTCGACTACCTTCTGCGCTAGTATAACTAGCTAAAATAACCCTGAAAATTAATACCAAGAGTACTACAACTGAGTCTACTGAGCCTACTATAGACTCAGTTGCAGCTACAGTACTAGCTATAGTACTAGCTACAGTACCAGCTATAGTACTAGTACTAGTACTAGTACCAGCTATAGTACAAGCACTAGCTATAGCAAGCCAATCGACGCCTCCACCTCAAACTGAATCGATTATACTCTCTTCTTCGCCTCCGCAGATTATTATATAGGTTATAGAGTTGGAAATTCGATACTACCTAGATAGCGAGCGTATTAGTAGTATAATTAGTAGTATTTCAAATAAGCTAAGAGAGGAGGGATATACCTACTAATCGATTAAGGAGACTGCTAGAGAGGTAGCAGATAATACTATTAATTCAAGGGGTATTTCCAGCCTAAGAAGAGATCACACTTACTAGTACGCTACGTATAGAGCTAATAGCAATCCGACTAAGGTAGATATTAGTAATTCAGCTGATTTCGACTATATTATTAAACGAGTTTCAAACTAGGGAGCTAAAGGCAAGGAGAAGATACTTAGACTCCAGATTTACTTTAGTATCGTCTTAACTCTTCAGAGTATAGTTCGACCTCTATAGAAAGATCTAGTACTAGTAAAGCCTCTAATTATTACTATTCTAAAGCGTATATATAGAGATCTGAGAGAGGAGAGAGAGGAAGTGCTAAAGCCTAAGAAACCTCGTATAGCGATAGTATAGTTAATAGAGGAGGAGAAACTAAGCCGTCAAGCCGAAAAAGGAACCTTTAAGGAGCTCTTAACCTTAATTCAAGTACTATAGGCTTATAAAGTTAGCTCTTATAGTTTAACTACTCGCTTTTACTAAGTAAATAATAATAAGCACTATTACCTCTTAGGAGCTGATTTAACTCGCTAGGGCTATAATATTGAAGAAGGAGTTACTATAATTAATAAGCCTTCTATACTTTATAGAGGAGACTTATTAAGAGAGCTTACTAGGCGTCGAGAGGCAGAAGAAGTAAAGGAGAGAAGAGGAAGGAAGTAGAAGAAGAGAGAGTCTTACTATAATTTATCTTTATTACTAGAACGTCGAACAAGAGCCTAATACCCTCTATAGACGCCTTATTAGCCTCCAAATAGCTTCCTATATTAGTACCCTATAATATAACCTCCTTAACCTCCTCCGGTATAGTCTTCTTATACTCCTAGCCTATAGGGCTATTTTCAACCTCTGATATACCCTTAACTTAATATACCTCCTCTAGACTATAAATATCGACTGCCTGAACCTTAATTACCTCTAAATCGACTATAGAAGAGAGCTAGGAGTAAGTTTCTATCGATAGCAGATCTACGAGAGTCGAGCCTACTATATAGTAGTAGTAATTCTGAGGAGGTATTATTTGCGCTGAAAACGTTTCTTTATAAGCTCTTATTACCCCCTAAAGCTTCTATAGCTTCGAAATTCGACTTCGCTATTAAGATATTTATAAAGTAAGAGTATAATATAGCTATAATATTAGAGATAACGATTAGAGAGGGAATAGAGCTTGGAATAAAAGCTGGAGTCTTAAAGGTTATAAAGATGAATTTGAAGGTATTCAAGAAGTAGTATAATCAGTAAGAAGTATAATAAACTATAGAAGAGGAGGAGGAGGAGGAGGAGGAGGAGGAGGAGGAGGAGGAGTAGAGAGTAAATTTCTAGTAATTATAGCTATTTATATGCCTTCTTCTTCTTTTTCTTCTTTAAGACCTTAGTACTTATAATAGCGAAAATGTGCCCTTACTCTTCGTTAAGCTTCAGCTCCAATTCTAACTATACGTATAGCTAGTATTAAGAAGCTTTCAAACTCCTCCTAGGTATACTATTTCCACTTCTAATTTCTTCTAATCCACGCCTTTAGATCTACGAAACTCTCTTTAATTAGGTTGAAAAAAGGGCAATATAGTAGGAGATATTCAAGCTGAAGACCGAAAGTAGCGCATAAGATAGCGACTTTAAGAGCTCTATAGATAGAGGCGTTATCTATAATAATAACTCTGATTCTAAGCTCAATATACTCTAGTAAGATACTCTTTTTAAGCTATTCAGTGAAGATCTCTATAGTAATAGAGCCTTAGAAGATTAAAAGCTAATGATACCCCCTTATAGAGTATACCGGTAATATTAACTACCTTGTCGACCTTTTTAGAACCTTCGATACCTCTACTAGAGCTCCTCTTAGAGCTTAACCTCTTCTTCTTTCTGCTATACGTTCGTTATAAGCAGATTCATCGATAAAGCAAAGGTAGTAAGAATTCTAGAATACTATCTTACGCCTCTAAGTAGCGATTAATTCGTCGTTTCGTTAGGCCGCAGATACTAAAAGTACCTTCTTAGTATATTTAATTCGTTTAAGAGCTTTAGAGACTTAATTGATCGATATATCGATATCGTAAGCTTCGTAAAGGTAAGTAGTAATCTTATCTAAGTATAGATCTGGATCTCTCTCTAATAGAGCTATAATATATAGCTCTATATTATTAGTTATTACTAGCTAAGGACCTCTCCGGCGTCGATTTAGAGCCTTATCTTATTAGATTCGACGATTACGCTAGCAAATTGTCTTATATGTTATTCTATACTCTCTAACTAAGGCGCGCAGGTCAAGATTCTCTCCTGAACGTAGTACTTGATCGATTTAGTATGTTTTCTATGCTAGCAGATTAGGAGCTATAATATTAACGTTATAGTAGACTTAATATATACTCTATAGATTAAGAGCTTCAAAAAGAAGTAGTTTAGAGGCAAATCGGTATAGTATTCATAGAGCTTCAGTGGTTTCTAGTTCTAATAATTACAGTATATTAATATTTAGTAGGGTTCACACTAAAAGGCGGTATACCGGCGTTATGTGACGACAGCTCACCTGAATGTTATATGAGAAGAAGGATAGATAATAGGGCCCAAGTTCATAGGTATCCCGGCAGAACTAGTATCCGACCCGGTATAATATCGGACTAGTACTAGTATATATATATAAAGTGCTTTATACTATATCTCTCTTCTTCTTCTTTCCTTATCTTTTTGTTTCCTTTATAGTAGACTATATAAGATCGCTCTTAGCTTCCCTACTTGTTTATTCTTACTTATATACCGCTTTAAGTCTTATGTTATTATATTAAATAAAAAGATTAAGATAGCCGGAGATAGCTTACTATAATATCTTACTACTAAGTTAGTTATTCGATAACTACTAATAAATAGCAAAGATACTAGAGATCTCTAAGATAAATATAAATTAGGGTTTAATTTAGCTTATCGTAAATAGTATAATAGAGGAGGTCTTTGCTAACGCTCCTTTAATAACTCCTTTAGTATAAAGGAATTATAAATAGATTTTGAAGAAAATATAATAAATACCCCGGAACTTTAACTTCTATATATCGCTACCGAAATAGTCCTAATATATCCCTTTTTAAGTTATTATTATAGCTCTTAACTAATAAACTAGAGACCCCTCTAGTTCTAGGGGAACTTAACGCGATCCCTCCTGCTTTACCTCTAAACTTAATCTATTATACTTTTCCTTACTTTAAATATCTCTTACTTTAGAGAACGTTAATACCTTATTAAGGAAGTACTAACTGAGAGGGAAAGGAAAATAAAAGCGAAATTCACTAAAAGTATAATCGCTAAGTACTCTTATTACTATAGGTGACTCGAACCTGATCTATTCCCTCTTATAATAATTAGCAGACTAAGAGAAAAAGAATAACTCTCTAGAAGATACTATAGATAGACTAATCTCCGTATAAGATAAGTTCCTTATAGGAGTCCCTTACTTATTTTCGACTCTCCTACTAGAACTAATACTATAATCTCCGCGTATAGCGGAGTTTAATAACTTAATAAACTCTATTCTAATATATAGTACTAAGAGAGAGGATATTATTCCTAATAAACTATCTCTCTCTCCCGGCGCCGAATCAGTAGAGTTACGCCTTAGGAAGTCTTATCTTACTAAGAAGATCCTGCTCTTAGATAATAGATCGGACTTTACCTTCCTCTAATAGAGAGTATTAATACGAGACTAGCTAGCTATAAATACTAACTACTACCCTACGGACTTCTCCCGGCGCGTTCTTGTATAGGAGCTAGTTACTAGATTAGCTAAAGAGTATCTTACGCTTTAGTACCTTACTAATAAGTTTAAAACTAGTAATAAAATAATCTTCTTATTAGAGGAGAACTTTCTTACTAGTTTAGAGGAAGATAATTACTATAACGCTTTCTATTACTTAGAAATATAATAACTTAGCTATAAACGCGAGACTTTCGCCGAGTTTCGTAGTTAATTTTAAAGCGCTATTATCTAAAGTAAAGTTAAAAAGAAAGAGTAGTTCTTCTATATATAAGATAAGATTATATTATCTTTACGCGCTTTAACTCTTATTATTAAACTAATATAGAATAAGGATTACGCTTCTATAGTTAGATCCTTATTTTCTTTTAATACTAAGTATTATTATAACTTAGAATATACTTATCCTAAGNATAAAATAATCTCCTTATTAGAGGAGAACTTTCTTACTAGTTTAGAGGAAGATAATTACTATAACGCTTTCTATTACTTAGAAATATAATAACTTAGCTATAAACGCGAGACTTTCGCCGAGTTTCGTAGTTAATTTTAAAGCGCTATTATCTAAAGTAAAGTTAAAAAGAAAGAGTAGTTCTTCTATATATAAGATAAGATTATATTATCTTTACGCGCTTTAACTCTTATTATTAAACTAATATAGAATAAGGATTACGCTTCTATAGTTAGATCCTTATTTTCTTTTAATACTAAGTATTATTATAACTTAGAATATACTTATCCTAAGAAAGCTATTACCTAGGTATAGTACTATAAGCTTACTATTACTACTGCGATTACTACTAGTTCTACCTCTTACTAGTCCTTAAGCTTAGCTCTTCGATAAACTACTCCTGTATTATATATATATACTTTTACCTTAGTATAGTCTAGTACTCCTTCTGCGCTAAAACGCCTTACTACTTCGACTAGAGAACCCCTTAGGTATTATAGTTATAGATAGCTCGGTTATATTAAGCTAAACTGCCCTAACTCGCTTAAAGTTTAATTAATCGATAAATTTCCGGAAGAGGATTAAGTAACTAAAGAAGTAGTAGAAGATATACTTTCTGAATCTGGACTAATACTAGAGGGAAACGATAAGACTTAAGTAAAAACTCCTTCTTAGGTCTATATAAATATAATCTCTCTAATCTAGACTTTAACTTCTTAATAGGAAGTAAGTAATTTATATACCTAACTATAGTTAGTATAAATAAGCTAAGAGTCTCTATAAATAGCTTAATCGATACTAGAGCGAATAGTTATCTATTTATTAATCGTACTCTTACCGGACGACTATCGAGAGCCCTTAGTATTAAAATCGAGCTACTACCTTATTCTATTCTAATACGTAGTTTCTAATAGTTTATTAGAACTTATATTACCTATTTCATACGTTTATACCTTTCTATTAATAATAGGCGTATTTATAACTACCCTTTTATTCTCCTCGATTTAGGATAATAAGATATAATTATTAGTATTAAATAGATATAATGATTTCAGGTTAAGCTAGATACGCTCTACTATAAGCTACTATAGTTAGAACGCTATCTAGCTACTTTCTAATACGATAAGGAGATAATTATAACTCTACTGCCTTATAAACCTAGTATTAATTAATTTTATTAAATCGATACTAACGCACGAGACTTAGCTATAAACTAGCTAGACTAATACTGATTATACTAAATAGTAGCGATATAATATATTAACGTATTATCCTTACTCTTTAACTTATTTCCGCTTATTACTAAGGAATCCGAACTTCTTTCCGCTTCGAATTCATCGAGAAAGGTACCTGCGCCGAAACTCTACTATAAGTACTCCTCTTAACCTCCGAGGATCTAGAAACCGGTTCCGATTTACTAAATTAGTACTATAGCTTTTTACTTTAATATAAAATATAAAGGTTCCGAATTATTCTTTATTAGTATCTATAAGATAAACCGCCTCTTATAAGATTATTTAAATAGTAACTCTCCTAAGGATCCTAATACTAAATAACTTATAGCCGAAAAGCTACCGGAATAGTACTATACCTTTAAGGAAGCCTTTTCGAAGCGGGATTCTAATATTCTTCTGCCGTATCGCTTATATAATTATAAAATTATTCTAGAAGAACTATTACTTAATATATATTCGCTCTTATATTAGTAATCTATAGATAAATTATAAGTAACTAAGGAGTATCTTATAAAGAACTTAGATAAGGGATTTATCGAATCCAGCTAAAGTCCCTTTATATTACCTGTATTATTTATTAAGAAAGCCGATAGTAGATTATACTTCTATATTAACTATTATAAGCTTAATACGATCACTCGAAAGGATTCCTACCTAATAC
Organism: Rhynchosporium graminicola; assembly: GCA_900074885.1. Classification (NCBI taxonomy): domain Eukaryota; kingdom Fungi; phylum Ascomycota; class Leotiomycetes; order Helotiales; family Ploettnerulaceae; genus Rhynchosporium; species Rhynchosporium graminicola. The sequence goes on from FJUW01000013.1 coordinate 401,243, forward strand.
TTAGGATCGATAAGCTCTTAACTCGTATATCTAAAGTAATAATCTTTATTAAACTAGATATCTGAGTAGTATTTAACTATATCCGTATAGACCCTGAATCCGAGGAGTATATTACCTTCCGAACCCGCTTTAGATCTTATAAATATAAAGTATTACTTTTCGGGCTCTATAATAGACCTAGTACGTACTAGCGATATATAAATAATATACTATTAGACTACTTAGATAATTTCTATATAGCTTACTTAGATAATATCCTTATATACTCGGAAACGCTCTAGGAATATAAGGAATATATTAAATTAGTACTATAACGCTTAATAGATATCGGACTTTAAGTAGATATTAAGAAAAGCAAATTCTATATTACTCGGACTAAATACCTTAGATATATTATTATTACTAACGGAATCGAGCTAGATCCTGAGAAAGTAGTATTATTAGTAGACTAGAAGTACTCCGAAACGGTAATAGTTATGAAATCTTTCCTAGGATTCTATAGGTTCTACTATTAATTTATTCGGAATTTCGGCCTTATCGCTAAACCTCTCTTAGTGCTTACTCGGCTTATAGTACTATAGAATTTCACTAACGATTATAAGAAGTCCTTTAACGATTTATATTAATAGCTACTATTAGTATAGAAACTATACTATTTCGACTCTGAATTATAGACTAAACTAGAAACTAATACTTCCGATAGTATAATAATTAGAGTTATCTTCTAATTATATAAAGATAACTAGTAGTATCTAATTAGATTCTACTCTTATATTCTTAATAGATATAAACTAAACTAAGAGATCTACGATAAGAAGCTATATGCTATTATTAAGTCTTTCCGGAAATAGAGACCGGAACTTATATCTCTACGACGTTATACTAGCGTATATATAGACTATTAATCCTTAGAATACTTTATAACTATTAAGGTCCTAACTAGTAAGTAAGCTAGATAAATAGAATTCCTTTCCGAATTCAACTTTTAAATTATATATACGCTTAGTAAAGATAACGCTAAAGCTAATATCCTTAGCTATAAGGAATAAGATCTAAGGATATAAGAATAATAGAAATAAGATAATAGATCTCGGGTTTTATTACCTCTAGACTACTTAAACCTTAAGATTAACGCGGAACTAGCTAAGTATTATATCGATTAAATTAGTTATATATAATTAATATCGCTAGGGACTAATACGCTACCGGAACTCGTATATAATTCTTTTGATTTAATCGAGAAGCTATACTAATTTAACTAAGAATTATTCTCTAATAAACGGAATATATTAAGAGATAGCTATACTATTAATAATAGTTTACTACTTTATAATAGTTATCTATACGTATAATACTATATCCCGCTATATACTTATTTAATTAGCGAAGTCTACGATTAAGTTTCTTCTGCTTATCTAAATACTCGTAAGACTACTGAAATAATTTCTACTTATTACTACTAGAAAGGACTTATATTAGATATAAAATAGTATATTTATAATTACCGCCCTTATTAGTACTCTTATCTGAAGTAAACGAAATAATAAGGATTCCTCTACTTATTACCAGTACTTAGCTACTTTATATAGTACTTAGCTATAGATTTTAAGGACTTTCCGCCTAATAACTAAGGATTTAATAAGATATTAGTATTTATCGACCGCCTAAGGAAGGACTTCGTATTAATACTATACTACTATAATATCGATACCCGCAGGATAGTAATATTATTTATTTAATAGATATATTATTTCGGATATACTTCTAAGTTAATTATATCTGACTAAGGAGCTTAGTTAGTTTTATCTTTCTAGTAAGAGTTTTACTATATAATTAGAGTTAAGGTTAAGCTCTCTATTTCCTTCTACTAGTAAACTAATAGATAAACGGAGATTATAAATTAGTATATTAATTAACGCCTTAGACCTTTTATTAATTACTACTAGAGTAACTAGAGCGAACTACTACTAATAATAGATCGCGCTTAAGTAACTTTACCTTACGACTCTATTAGTATAGCGCTATATACTCTTAAATATAGTATATTACTATAGAATAGCTAGGACTAGAAGTAACTTACCGGATTAATACCATAAGAGAAGCTTAACTATACTAATACTAAATCCTTAGCTAAATATACTAAATCCGCTATCGAGGTTATAAAAGCTAATATACTAGCTACTTAGTATAGGATAAGCGCTATAACTAACCCGAAATAGTATAATATTAACTAAGAAGTTAGAGATAAGGTATTTCTCTCTATAAGGAACCTTAAGAATTACTAGCTAAGTAAGAAGCTATCTAGTCTCTAGGCAGGATTATACTAGGTCTTAGCTAAGATCAGATACTCTTATAAGCTAGATTTACTCCTAGGATCTTCTATTTATAATATATTCGCTCCCGAATTACTCTTTAAGGACTCGGACGACTTATTACTAAGCTAGGAGTTATAAAACTTACCTCCGGAGGTTATCGCTACTTAAGAAGAGTAGGAGTTATAAGATATACTTACTATATAGCTCTTAAGAGGTAATCTGAAGTATTAAGTTAACTAGCTAAGCTACGACCCGGACCTAACTTAGTATAACGCTTCCGACTTAATAGGTACTCTATATAAGCTTAGAGACTTCTATACTACTAATCTAAGTAAACTTAGACTTCCGCGTAAACTAGAATAATAGATTAAAGCTTAGGAAAACGGAATAGATAACTATAGTTACTTAGAGGATAATAAGCTATTATAGTTACTAGTATTAGAATTTATTACTAAGGATAATCCCCTG